>CM023483.1:98518144-98858222 GCA_013339685.2 Hyalomma asiaticum
CCTCAGGTTGTGCACGGGGGAAGTGCGATACTGACGGCGCAGGACCAGCTCCATCGCGCAGAACGTGCTGTGGAGCATTGTATTCCCGTCGTTTGTCCGGCGAGATGAAACTGCCAAGGCACCGCTCAGTGGCCACCTGGAAGCTGCGGATCGTCGTCGGCCAGGCGTCTAGCAGGGCGCCCCTTTGCAAGGGCCAGAGCCAACGTAAGGATGGGACACCAGCTCTTTTGTCGAGTGCCAGGCAGGCCAGGTCTTCGTGGCAGCCTCGAGACGATCCTTACGGCAACCGTCCGAACCAGAGCTGCAGCTGGGTGGGAGAGCGGAGAAAAGATGGTGCCAATTATCAGGAGCGGCAGAAAACTATCGTGTTTAGCCGTCACTCGCGGCGAAGGAAGTAGGTATGCGTCAGATTTTTCATAAGGCGCTACTGTGTGCTTGCCTTCACCAGCACTACGCCTGTTTGAAGAGGCCGTGGAGGCTACGAGGATGAATGCAAATTTAAAGAGGTTCTCACTTATTATTAGCTGAGCAGGCATGTAGCTTTCGCGCTTGTGAAATGAATTCCCCTTTGAAACAGAGTATAGTACCACAACCAGTGCATACGTGCTGATATGATCAAGGCAGTTAACTGCGTGCAACAGCACACCTGTTCGTACCTGATGATGACAGATTTTCGTGCACATCGATTACGACCACGGCCCCAATAAGAAGCACGCTAGAGCACAAGAGGCTGCTTACTGTAAAGAATGCGCGACATGAAGCTCAAGCCGCAGTGATGAATAGAAAAGACTATGTACCCGTAAGGGGTAGCGCGAGCGCCCTGGCGGCCACAGCTCGACTCGATTCCCGTCAGGTCTGTGATCGAGGGTCTCGCTCACAGGTTGATTACTCGCGGCCACCCGAGTGCAGTACTCGGCTATTCCGGAAGCTGAACCTACCGTAACGAGCCAGCGGACGCCTTTGCCACACGTTGACAGGAATTGCAGCCTCGAGCGCGTCTCCTTTGCTTGCTGCACCTTGGAAGTGGAAGTGCGGAGGTCCTGCAAACGTATATGAGAGATTTACAGTGGCTAAGAGGAGCACCACAGCCACAAAGGAATCAACGCCGAAGAAGGCTGTGAAGCGCAGCTCACCTATTCTTCTTCTTGTTCTTCTTCAGCCTGGCTTATCCTCGCGCCGCCCATCTTTCTGTAGCCATCTAACGCAGTTTCTAATGAGCGATGAGGCACCGCATATTATATTGTGTATTTAGTTTTGTGTTCTTTTTATATTTGAATATTAATTTGCATCATACGCACGAAATGATGCTTTCATTGTAGTTGCTGCACTTTTGGTTTAAGAACGAAGTACGCAGGTGCCCAGAGGGTGATGTTCCCACGTGCCATGTTGCAAAGAAGTTTTTTACTTCATTTCATTTTGTTATGTTTTACCTGTAACAGCGTTTTCTACATGCGCGTGACATGATCTTAAAAATGTGGTTGTCTTTCTCGAACAAAAACCGTATGCCTCAAGTCCACAACGCCTCCCATGACTACTCTTCATATATCGTCAAATGACCAAGGCTTTATTCTTTCTGAATGACATTGATGTATGTGCTTTTGTCTTCTACCCGCATCCCTGTGTCGATCTCGCATATATTCTCATCACCAGACCCTAAATATTGCACAGATGCGCAGGGTAGAGCTCTCCATGGGCGATCAGGATATCCAGGACGCTATTGTATGTGAAGTATGCATTTCGTATCTAGGTAACGCTGCTCCTTTTCATAAGGGAAATTTCTATTGGAATGACGGGAACTACAAAGTGATAACGCTTGAGCGATGCAAGACGATGTCGATGGCCCACAGCGAGTTTGAATATCGGAAGAAGCTTCCGATGAGATTGTGAGTGGTCGAGTCTGCTGTTCGCTTAGCGCCTTTATTTTATGTATCCGTTGAGAAAGGCGGGTCCTGCGGTCGTAACTGTTAGCAATAAAGAATAACCACCAAGTTGTGCTTGCTCTTTCATTTGAAAATACGTTTCGCCGAATAAGAACATGCACACACACACACACACACACACACACACACACACACCACACACACACACACACACACATATATATATATATATATATATATATATATATATATATATATATATATATATATATATATATATATATATATATATATATATATAGTCCTTGCAGAGAATTTAATCGTCCTCCAAACGAACTTCTGCAGTGGAGAAGTCTAGTTTTCAAGTGTTCCTTACTTAGCTGTATTCATGAGGCAAAGCCTATTTGGTTGTTCCCCTTGCCTCTGCAGACGGTATTCGTGCAGCTGTGTCGCTCTCCTATATGTGGCTGCCGTTCAAACATTTCACTCTTGTCTGGCGGCCTTTAAGCACTGCGGGTGCATTTGAGCTGTACAACGTGAAGCATCGCGAAGCATATTCTGGCTGTCGCATGACCGAAGCCGCTCTAATGTTGGTGTTGCTGTCGCTTGTATGAATCCTTGAGATACATGAATACCCTACAAGCATTCATAAGATAGTCGGCTGTTGATAGCAAAGCGATGAGGTGTAAACCTATCAAGTGAAACATTTTCATTTCTTTATTCGTGGAACGCAAGGGGTTGAACGTTACTGACAGCTGGAGAATTTCAACGGCTGAAGCTTCAAAGAATATTGATACATCCACTATTTCGCTTCAAGAGCTGCCGAAGAGTAAATGTACAACATCGGTGTCATTCTCTGTACACTACTGCACAAGGGATAGCTGCGTAATGAATTCGCTACATACATCAGATGGCTACGAAGTGAATGCATTTAAACGATAACGCCGGAAATACGCTTTGCATGGTCTTATTCAGGCATCGTTAGGGGCACCATCGGAGCATCGACCAGTCATCGCGCATAGTGTACCTGGCATTGCCCAATGTGGAAGGCGACCATGAACTCAGGCTTATTTTATGCAGAGCCCGCTTGTGAGGTATTTCCTGCAAGGAGTGGAGTGTCTGAACAGAGTGCGCGCCGCGTTCTGTTGTTCGTAGATTTCACAGACGTAAAAGCGCAAGATACGAGGCTGACGCCGGAAGACGGATAGCTTAACGCAACCGTAATGGACGAGAGCATATTCTATTATCTGGCATTGTTCTTCACATCTTTTGCGCTTGACAGGCGGGCGGAAATGAGCCATTAATAGAATACGCCAAATCTATATTTCTAGTTGTAGAGTTATGCCGAGTAACCGGTGTTGTTGAAGGCAGCATAATGTTGCGCACTCGCGGCCTTTAACTCTACGACTATGGAGGCTGGTTCGTTGCATAATTTGAATGCCCATTCCACAACGTTGCTTTATTTCATAGACTTCGACGCCGTAACGTGTGATCATTGAATATTGTCATAGTACGGCAACACGTCATCGATGACTGATGACTGGGGGAGCTTGAAATATGCACGGAATTGGCGCCTTTTTTTATTATGGTGAGGAGCGTTCTCGAAGCGTGCGGCTATTCACATGCATTACCAGCCACTGTCAACAGCATAGGCACAGTTATTTAGCAGTTATCGAAGACAGGAACATTGCTTAGTAATTAAAACAATGACACAAATGGTGAACTGGGAATGGATAAAATTGGTCCGCTGAACTTCTATAGCAGATATCTTGTTACATTAATTGAATATTATTCAAAGCGGCCAGAGGTCCTAGCCACGAACTCTATCACTACAGATGATGTCATCAAGTTGTTAGATGGGGCTTTCAGTCGTAAAGGGCTACCCGATTTGATAGTCACAGACAAAGGTCTAGAGTTTGTCTCCAAGCAGTTCCAGGACTACTTAAAGAAAAAGGGAATTCGTCATGTATTTTCTTGAAATTATTATCCCCAGTCCAACGGACAAATTGAGCGTTTCAATAGAGTAATTAAGGAAATATTACAGGTTACAAGACTGCAGTGTAAAGATGCAGCGAAGAGCATCACATAGTTCTTAGCTTCATATGGAGTCACGGGGCGTGACTCCAGTGACTGGACTTTCTCCAGCTTTCTTTCTTCATGGTCGTCTACGTCGTTCAAAGGTTGACATTAGTAACTTCCTAGTTTGTCCAATGTAACAGAGTCGTCGACATTCCTTCCGCATGTACTGAATCAAGTCTCACAGAAACAGCAAAAATCGAAGCAATCCTTTGACAAGCGGAAAAGCGCTCAACCGACGCCCATAAAGGTTGAAGACATGGTTGAAATCAACAGAAGCAGGAATGGAATATTCAAGTATATAGACCCCTTCTAGTACAGGGTCAGGTGGCGCCTTTCACTTTTGTTCTCAGTGACTGAAAAACGTGGAACACCTCTCATTTAACTCTTGTTACACGGTCATCAGTTCCGTCTTCACTCTCTCCTGAGTATGATTCACAAATATCTTCTCGAAACCGGGATTTCGTGTATTCTTACGCAAATCTAGATAGTCCCTTTAATGGTTCGGGTTCCAGTGCACAGCCGGATTCTGATCCTTCAGCACTCGTAGATTCAGGGTCAGACCCGGTTATCTCCCAGAATACAGGGGGAAGTCAAGAGAAGCCTCCTGGGCAATCGTCTTCTATTAGTAGTTATCGACAGTTCCTGAAGAAAACCAGCTCAAAGCACTCGGACTACAGAAGAAGGCGCACAGGACGAAGCTGGACTAATAACTGAAATTTTTTTCGGAAAACCGCCATATGAAAACCTTTCCAATCGCCCGCTCCTGCGCGAGAGTTACGCAGAACAACCAGAAATTCGTGCCACAAACACGTATCTAAGAACTACATACATGGAACGGCAGGCCTAAGAAAACATAAGTCCTTCCAGCTGAGGCTTCTTGATGCGGTGCTTACACACGTGTCTTCATTGTCGACAATGTGGAAACTTCTAGAAGTTCTCTAGCCGTCTTGCTCTTCCCCCGGCCCAAAATGCTGACTCGCTCAAACCATGCGGTGCAACCACATTCCCTTACAGGTCGCGGCACGTGCACACCCTCACGAGACGAAAGCGGGGCTTGGTGTTCTTTCATACGAATATTAATACATCGCCCTGTTTGGCCGACATATTCGTTCCACATGAAAACGGAACGGAATACACAACCTTCGGTACACAAGATGGATAAAACACACTGTATTGAGAACCACAGTGGTCGGTCATCTCTCGATACGCGCTAATGCGCTTACATAAGCTAGCCAATTTTCCTGGGGGCTGAAAAAACTACGCGTACATCAAATCTGTTTGCCATCTTCTTTAGGTTGTGCAATAGCCCGTGTACATATGGAATCACTTCGACCTTCTTATTCACCACCTTTCCAGTTGTGTCTTTCCCCATCCGAAACGCCCTTTGTTTCACTAACAAGGAGTCAGCAACAGGCCTTCGTCAAATGCACCGGAAAACCGGCAGCAGCTAGTCTGCCCTCCTGCATCTGGAAACTCGACTTCCGTGGAGGCAGCTTTTTTCTAAGGCACTTTTAAACAGGTAGCTATGCCTCTTTTTATGAGCTCTTAAAAGACCGACCATGGGACCGGTTTTTCTTTTTCAAGGCATAGTGAAAGGTGAGGTGCTCAGCGAACGACAGACTTGACCACTGACAATCTCACCGGAAACTACTTCCAATATTGAAACTCACGGCTGGCCATCGACATCGTCTTGTATCGCTCAAGCATTATCACATTGTCCTTTTCGTCATTTCAATACAGTTTTCCCTTATGAAAAGGGACAACTTTAACTTCACGTTATCTGGCCGCAACTGCATATGAAATGGATACTTCACATATACTAAATCTCCTGACAATTCTGATCACCCATCGAGAGCTCTTACCTGCATATCTGTATAACAGGGTCTGGTGATGACAATAAATGCCCGATCGGCACAGGGACGGGTGTAGAAGCCAAAAAAACCCATAACCCGACATTAGTCATAAAGAATAAAGCCTTGGTGATTTTATGATATATGAGGAGTAGACATGGGACGCGTAGTGGAGCTGAGTAAAACGTTGTTTGTTCCAGAAAGCAATGATATTTTTTAAAGATATTGCGACGAAAAGCCGGAATACTATACATGCAAAAAGTAATGAAATTAAATAAAGATGCGTGCATGCAACATTGCACGCGGAAGCATCACCCTCTGGGCACCTGCGTTCTTCGTTTTAAACCAAAAGTGGAACAAATGCAATGAAAGGGTCCTGCCGCACTGATGATGAAAATTGATATTCTACCATAAAAATACGCAGAAATAAAATAGACAGCAGTATATACGGTGCCTAATCGCTCATTTGAAACTGCGTTAAATGGCTACTTAAAGGTGGGCGGCACGAGGATCAGCCGGGCTGAAGAAGAAGAAGAAGAAGAACAATAGGTGAGCTGCGATTCACAGCCTTTTTCTGCGTTGATTCTGTTGTGGCTGGGCGCTCTTCATAGCCACTGTTAATCATTTAAGTACGTTTGCAGGTCTTCCGTAGATCCTCTTAAAAGGTGCAGAAAGCAAAGGAGGCGCGTTCGAGGCTGCAATTCTCGACAACGTGCCGCAAGGGTATCGGCTGGCTCGTCACGGTTGGTTTCCCGTCCCCACCACCCGAGTACTGCAGTCGGGCGGTCGCAAGTTATCAACCGTGACCCTCGATCACACAGAGCCGACGGTATTCGAGGTGACCTGTGGTCGCCAGGGCGCTCCCGCTGCCCCGCACCTGGACCTATCTAAAGCACTGCGGCTTGAGCTTCGTGTCACGCATTCCTTACCGTAAGCAGCCTCTTCTGCTTCAGCATGCTTCTTATGAGGGCCGTCATCGCAATTTATGCGCACAAAAAATTGGCAGATCCCACGTGCAGTGGGAATCAAGGAAATGCGAAGCACGCATAAGGAACGTAAAATGGATTTGCATCGTTGTCTCGCTATACCGAGTTTGGTACATATGAACTTAACGAAACGGGTGCAAGAGCACCAAGACTGTGGCATGTAAACCATGCCGCTCATACACGCAAATCGTGATTTTAACGTTATGACCTGTCATTTAGGTTCTTCATGCAGTCGTGTTGTGCCATAGCAATTTTGATATACATCCCATTAACGAAACGCCTGGCATGTAAATCATGCCGCGCATGACATGCACGTTATGGTTTGCATGTTATGACCTGTCATTTATGTTCGTCATGCAGTCGCATTGTTGCCTACCAGTTTGCCTATACATCCCACTAACGAAACGAACAAGAGAGCACCAAGTCCGTGGCGTGTAAATCATGTCGCTCATGACATGCGTGTCATGATTTTCATGTTATGAGCTCTCATTTACGTTCGTGGTGCAGTCATCTTGTGGCATGCCAATTTTCATATACATCCCGTTAACGAAACGCGTGGCATGTAAATCATGCCGGTCATGATACGCATATCATGATTCTAATGTTATGACCTGTCATTTACGTTCGTCATGCTGTCGTGTTTTGCCATAGCAGTTTTAGTATACATCCCATTAAAGAAACGCGTGGCGTGTAAATCATGCCGCCCATGACATGCATGTTATGCTTTTCATATTATCACCTGTGATTTATGTTCGTCATGCAGTTATATTGTTGCATAGCAATTTTCCTATACATCCCACTAACGAAATGGCCAAGAGAGCACCAAGACCATGGCATGTAAATCATGTTGCTCATGACATGCATGTCATGATTGTCATGTTATGACCTGTCATTTATGTTCGTGATGCAGTCATCTTGTGGCATGCCAATTTTCGTATACATCCCGTCAACGAAACGCGTGGCATGTAAATCGTGTCGCTCATGACATGCTTATCATGATTTTCATGTTGCGACCCGGCAGTCATGTTCGCCATGCAGTCATGTTGTGGCATACCAATTTTCGCATACATCCCATTAGCGAAACGGCAAGGAGAGCACTAAGACCGTAGCATGGAAATCATGCCACTCATGAAATGCATATCACAATTTTCATGCTATGAGCTGCCCCTTATGTTGGTGATGTAGTCATGATGTGGCATATCAATTTTCGTAAACATCCGATTAGCGAAACGGGCAGGAGAGCACAAAATTGTCGGCGGCTAGATAGATAGATAGATAGATAGATAGACAGATAGATAGATAGATAGATAGATAGATACGCTCAAACTCGCCGAAGTTCGCTAAGAAATGCTTCGCATTTAAAATGGTGTGGCCTGCCGAACGCGCTTCTTTGCCTGTGAACGCGATAGTACTCGTTTTCTCCTCGACGGCGCTCAACATCGGTGAAAGATAGAGTTACTCTCTAGGGAAAGCGGTTGGCACAGACGGTTAGCCAGCTGTGAGCACGTGCATGTATAACACAATAAAACAAAAAAATACCAATTTTCGCATACATCCCATTAGCGAAACGGCCAGGAGAGCACTAAGACCGTGGCATGTAAATCATGCCACTCATGACATGCATGTCATGATTTGCATGTTATGACCCGTCATTTATATTCGCCAAGCTGTCATCTTATGGCATACCAATTTTCGCACGCATCCCATTAGCGAAACGGCAAGGAGAGCACTAAGACCGTGACATGTAAATCATGATATTCATGACATGCATATCAAGATTATCATGTTATGACCTGACATTTATGTTCGCCATGCAGTCATGTTGTGGTATACCAATTTTCGCATGCATCCCATTAGCGAGACGGCCGGGAGAGCACTGAGACCGTGGCATGAAAATCATGCAACTCATGAGATGCATGTCAAAATTTTCGTGTTGTGACCTGTCATTTATTTTCGTCATGTAGTCATGATGTGGCATATCAATTTTCGTAAACATCCGATGAGCGAAACGGCCAAGAGAGCACAAAATCTTAGGCGGCTTGATGGATAGATACGCTCAAACTCGCCGAACTTCGCATTTAAAATCTTTCACCATCAGGTAGGATCAGGTGCGCTGTCGTATGCAGTAAACTGCCATGATCATATGGGAACATATGAGCTGGTAGTGTTACTATACTATGTTTCAAAGGTTCATTTCAAAAGTGCGGAAACTACAGGGCTGCTCAGCTAATACTAAGTGAGGACCTCTCTAAATTTCCATTCAGCCGGTCCACAATTTCTACTCGTAGCCTCCACGGCATCTTCACGCAGGCGTAGTGCGGGTGAAGGCGAGCATATAGTGCCTGATGGAGAAACTTCCGCATACCTACCTGCTTGCTACGCTGCGAATCATGTCGAAATATGATAGTTTTCTGCCGCTCCTAATAAGTAGCCCAACCTTTTCTCCGCTCATTCCACGCAGCTCCAGGTCCGGTTCAGACAGCCACCATAAGGATCGTCTGGAGGCTGCCACGAAGACCTGGGCTGCCTGGCACTAGACAGAAGAGTTGGTGTCCCAGCCTGACGTTGGCTCTGCCTCTTGTGAAGGAGCGCCCTGCTAGACGCCTGGCCTACGACGATTGGCGGCTTCCCGGTGGCCACTGAGCGGTGCCTTGGCAGTTTCATCTCGCCAGAGAAGCGACGGGAAAAAATGCTGTTCGGGATCCGGCTGCTCCTGCGCAGCCAGCACCGCAATTTTCCCGTGCACAACCTCAGGAAGTCCAAGATCACAATGATGGTGGCAGCCGGGCTTCTGGCCAAGGTAGTGATCTCGATGGCGCTTGGCGTCCTTCTCCGACCTCGTCCAGAACGCCATGTTGATTTCGGCCTCAAGCATCCGGCCATGGCCCGACTCGCTCTCGCCAGCGTGCCCTCCGACAACATCAGGGCAGCGGCTGCGTGTGTCAGGGGCTCGTCGGACTTTGCTTCTGGACCTTCTGGCAACCAATAGGCCCGTCTTGTTTTTTCCTGCGGGAGAGGGTCTTACGTCGTTCAAGGGGATGGCTACGACGAACTCGACGAAAATATAACTAAGTCCTTCCAAGTCCTTTGCTTACACCTTTTTGGACTCCTAGTTACAAGGCGGCTGCGTCTTACACTGAGTACTTTCCTGATTTTTCGTTTAAGTCCCTATTGCGGCGTTACAATGCTTGGCTTTTTGTAGCTAAATGGAGCTGCTTTTAATTACGAAAAAGATATCTCCTTTCGGGTGTAAACCCTTTGCATTTAGTTTAGACTTGGCTGAAACCCGTTCCATATTATGGGTGTGCGAGTTACCCCACAATTTATTTAATTTCTCATTTCTCTTTTCGGGGGACGTACTACAGACCCACCATCTCTCACGCTCCCCTCTAGCTGTTCCCATGGTGGATTTCGCTAAACTTAAGTTTCCCCCCATTAACCCTGCTGTTGCGCCATCTTTCGCCACCTTTTCTTACTGTTGGCTTAAAGCCCCCTACAGAGCCGTGGCTTCTGTAGGCTTGTTTTTAATGCGTAGCGCCTTTCCGATACCATTTCCAAGCATTCTTTTTTTATCTTTTACCAACGTATAAACAGTTCAATGCATATTCTCAATTAAACGAACGCTGCGCATCACGGTGGTCTAGGCGTATTTCGCCTCAACTAGACCTGAAGTTTCCTTTGCGCAGTATAATGTTGACGTTCATGGCCCCTTGCCACCAGTGTTAGTACCTTGCTTTGCTTTTGTCGGATGGTTGAATCGAGTGACAGAGAAAAACAAATTTCGCATTTAGGGAGCTCAGAAACGAGTAACACGGCTGTATCCATCAATGCGAGATGGTCTAGTGGCTACGGCACTCGGCTGCTCATCCTCAATTCGCCGTTCCACACCCGGCCGCAGCGCCTGCATTTCAATGGAGACGAAATGTGGAGGATCGTGTACTGTGCGACGTCGGCGCATGTTAAACATCCCAAGTGGCCGAAAGCAGGCGTGGCTCATAAAAGAGAGGACATGAATAAGAGTCAAAAATTATACCCGACGATTTATCCTCAGAGTTAGTTGACACCAAACTAGGGCAGCTTTCACCATTTGTGCCTTGCTAGCGGGACCATGGGTGAGCAGCAATTGTGAGCTCAGATAAAAGCAGCCGTCCGCTACTGCGTATTAGCTGCCGTGTTCATTTGTAAACCAAAGTTAATGAAGTTTAACGTTACAACACTAAAAGCGTACGACGGACATGCAAAGTGGATTAAATGTATTGCACATTGATTCGACATAACACGGGCCAAACAAACGCAAACGTCTCAACACTGCCAATTATAAGGGTAAAACTAATGGAATTACAATTTCTTGGGAAAGTATCTGACTTGCTTGCACGCCACAGCTTTGGCAGTGCTCAACGGTATTGGTAAGATGTTATCCGGACTGCTCTATTTCTTGCGAACAAGAAACGTGAGCTTGAGTTTGTGTAGGGATTAGATCGAAATTTCCGTGGAACGGCTAAACATTAATGACGTAATGTTTATACGTTGCAGGAAGGCGAGTAAAGCGAATGCAAGGTGCCTAAATTCTAGCTTTTGAAATAAAAATGAATAAGCTGCACGATTTGTAGCGCCTGACAAAGTTTAGCAATTCAAATTTGTCGGTGAAACGAAAAACAAATGCCGCATAATAAATTGTTGAACACATACTTGAAGACGATGGATAACAAGGAATGTCGTTGGAGCGAACCAACGGAAACCGTTGGTGCCACCGAGATTTCTTGTTGTCGACCATTTTTAGGGAATTGTTCATCGATTGAAACCTCGATCTTCCCCTGACCTGGGTTTCTAGTATGGATGACCAGTTGTGAAATACACGAACATGCCCGCCAGAGATCGCTCCAGAACGCTCCCACTTTATTCTTTCTTGAGTGCTATCGCCGTAAGAGAACTGTATGTCACATCTAAGAACGAATAATCTGTACATCTTGTGACAACTCTTGCTTTCACAGGAAATGCCTCTCACACGCAGTCCAATACACGTATTTCCATTCGGAGGATGCAAGTTCCGCGAGGCGTCGTCTACACAAGGTTCCTTTTTTCTGGATTTCCCTAAGAGGCACTAAATAAATACACTCGACGTAAGGGCATGTTTGTTTTCCCCCGAAGATCCCCTGCCATCGCTTAACCTTAAAGGTCCTGTGCACCACTCCCGAAAATTTTTTTGGACATTTCAAGTTAACATACGCATCAAGTTCAGAATGCTGTCACGATGAACGATGTCAAATGCGGCAGCGCTACGCGCCGCGGCCGCGCCACAAACTCGAAAAACAATCCCGTGTGCCTCTCCGGGCATTACCGAGCACCGGCGACAGCAAGGGACAGCAACATGGATTTCGATGACGTCAGCAGAGGCAGAGCTCCGCTGATTGGTCGAAGGAGAACTTCGGTTACTGGTCAGTCTGCTAGCAATTGCACGCGCTCCCTGCTTGTAAGTTCTTCCTCGTCGTGTATCGTTTGTGTGGAGTAGAAGCACTTATAACTCTACCAGCGAGCAGAACACGACGGGGAGCGCTGGCACAAAACCAACAAAACACTTGCGCGAGCGCGGATTGCCGACGGCGAATGCGCGTCAAACGGAAGTGGCAGTTTAAACTGCGCTTCATCGTCGAAGTAAGTCACGAGACATTCGGAGGAGCACTCGGTGAGGATGTAGCACAGGCAACTGCAAGCTGCCAGTGTGTGGCGCAAGAGAGAGCGAAACAAGGAAGCGCAGCGTTTTAGTAATCAAACGCGTGCAACTCCGCTATATCAGCACTGTTTCGAAAAATTCCTACGACTACACGTTCGTTCCAGGCACCGGCACAAAAGCAACACCACAATGAAATTTTGTTTTCTGGGTGGTTTAGGGGGTCTTTAAGCCAACAAAGCTTTGGTGAAACGGTCTACCATCTCCCGGCGGTATTCGAGGCGGAGAATTCTACCATAGCGTCAGTGCTTCTGCGATAGGCGGAAGCCTATTCCGGCTAGTTGTATGGTAGAACGACGGTGGCGTTTGCTTTCGGCAACAAAGTATAAATTGACAGACTCATCATGAACCGCGAGGTGCCAAAATATTTTTCTAGACCGGACGAGGCTAACTGGAACCACGTTACGGTGAGACAACCATTACAGTAAAAATGCCACGTATCTTTCTCCGTTATTCAAATAATTCACCGATGCGCGTGATGCGGCGTCTCTTGAATATTTTCCAGCCATCTTCACTAACGGCGTGCGGCGTCCCTGACGTGGACAATCGTTTACTTAACTTTCCAGAGAAGTCTTCGTTAGCTGCGCAGTTAGGAGTGGAAATCCTGCAGGCCTCACGAATTGTGGGAATCGGTTTCATGCGAAGAAGTCAGCGAAGAAATTGTCTGTGACGAATCGTGTTCCATTTACGAATAGGATGAATGTCTTTGTGCGAAGAGCATGATAAGGAGTGCGCTTAACGTGGGCTGACCAGGAACCTGTGGGGAACCGTGGCGACTGACTGGTAGCTCAGGGCATGACTTGACCTTGGCACTCATGCTGTAGCAGAGAGATTGTTTTGCCGAAAAAGAAATTTCATTTATTTCATTTCATTTATTGTACCCTCAAGGCCCGAGGGCATTACAGAGGGGAGTGGTAAACGAGAAATAACACAAAAATTGGGTAGTAATATAACAACAAGAAAATAACACAGTAACGCAATAAAACAACAGACTAGAAATAGCAGTACATACAATGTTAATGAAATGCTTTGCTAGTACTAACATGAGCAAACAAGGTAACATCACATAAAGTCCTGCTTATACAATGTTGGCTAGTTAGTTATTAATTACTCAACAGGCATAACGATGAAAATAAGATGTTACAATTCCCAAGTCAAAAAATGTTTTCTACAGCCTTGCGAAAAAGTTTGCTGTCATTGATGGCGACTAGGTCATTGGGAAGGTGGTTCCACTGCCTAGATGTTCTGGGGAGAAAGGAATGACTGAACGTGTTAGTATTACATGATTGAATTCTGACTTTGAAGCGATGGTCGATACGGTGCGATAAATAATGCGGCTGTGAAATGAAGTTATTTTATACGCGCATCAGCGCACGCTGTGGTGCGCTGATGCGCGTATTTTAAGCGAGGTATTGAACTATGTTTGCATGGCTGAGAGCATTTCGGTAAAGGCACGCCTAGTGACAGTACAATGAATGCATACTGTATTACATTGCATATATAGCGCTTTACACACATCTTTGCACACAAGTGCTTGTCGCTAGCTTTCGTCACTACATTTACCGTGTGTGAGCAGGCGCTTCAAATAGTGTTGATTGTAATTATTTCCGGCGATCGAGTCCCGTACGCCCAGCACGGGTTTGGCGATATATATATACACCTGAGTACTTGTTCTTAACGGGTAATGTTTCCGTCACGCGATAGAGGATATGCAATTGCTCTTGAGAAGCGTCGCGTTGCACTTCCCATTGTTCTTATCTGTGCCACTGCGAATGCAAACTGTGGTGTTCTACGATACGTATATCGTCAGTCATTGCTCTCTATATTGCTTATCCAGATAGTTCCATTGTGAAAGTGGCCTTTTCTAAAGTGCGTTTGCGAGGCTCACGGACGAACCAGAAAAGCATAGAAGGCCTTGTCTTAAGATGAAGCTGCCTTCATGAAGATTAACTTTCACCCAACGTTACTAGATCAGCTTCAGTTTGCAAGCTCCGCCCAAGCCGCGCGCGAAAATGTGTCCCCTTTCCGTCTCCGCTGGCGCGGTGGCGCTGCAACCACTGTCGGCCCGAAAACCGCGCTCACCTGGCTCGACGGCCGCCCGCCGAACGCTTTGCAGTACGTTTGCTTTGCAGCATCAGAATTTGCTTTTAAGTAGCAATGTAGAAATACTGGTCTCGGGAATGGTGAGTACTTGCACAACGACCACACAGCTACGACAAAGCGCGTCGTAAACCACCGGACTCACGTGCTATGTGGTTTGGAATGCACAAGCGCAGTGAAACTGCCCAGCACGAAGTTAACTGCTAATAAAAATTGATTGCCAGTGGCAGACTTGGTTTCGCTGCTTTGAACAGAAGCTGCTCCTTTTTTTGTAAGTATATCAAGCGCTTGATCAATCTTCTAATCTGGCAGTGTGCGCATCTGTTCCTTCATGTGGAGGATGTCTTGCTTTCCCTTTTCCCTTTTCAAGGTAGCATGGATAGCCTTGAAGGGTACAAATTGATAGGATCGACAGCCACCACAGAAATTCAGTTTCACCACGTAGTCAAGTAAACACTCAAATTCTTTGTCAAAAGTAGATGGCGTGCAAGACACGGACACATGGGGAGAAGTCAACAACACGAACGCCGTCACTTGTCCCCTTGTGTCCATGCCTTGCACGCCATCTACTGTTGACTATGGACCCTTACCAACTCGCTCCACTTTCTCAAATTTTTCAATGGCACCCTACGAGAATGGGGATATAAAACGAGGTTATATAAGGAACAGGAATGCACAAGAAAAGAGGCTATCGTCTCAACTTATCCTTTATTATCCAGTATTTTTAAATTAAGTCTCTAACGTGCATTTTTAGTATCGTGGAACTAGAAACAGTCAATGTTGAGCTGCCTACTTTTTGCCCATCATGTAGCCAAAACATCGGACCCAATGTATGGTGGTATCAGTCATGAGTATGGTGCACACTACATAGTTGTTCCACGAAAAGGGCAAAGGTATGGTGAACCCTCTTTGTGTCTTGGAGGTTCGTTCACTTTTTTTCGCATACACATCCTTCGGCCAGTCAGTGGCGCTTGAATCCTGTCAATGAAATAAAGAACATTTAGTTCTACTTCTTTTACATACATGTTATAAAAAAAACACACAGGTCGACCGCAACATAGCGCGGCTTTGGTAAGTACAAAAAACAACAGTGACATGACTTCACAGTTCCTATTACGCATGTAGCCGGCATTTTGTTTGGCTCGCCACTAGTGAATGGTGGAGGGCATGGAAAGCGCCACAGGCGGGAGAGCGGGTCCCAGCAAAACAAGATTTCCTGGGGAACGGCGGGGGCCGCTACAACTATCGGCTATGTGCTTGGTATACAGCCATAATGCTCTTAAGCTTTTCCTAAATCTATTGATTTACTAGGAATAACCAACGGGCCCTCAAAGGGGCATTGCATAAGGCACGGAGAAAGAAGTATTGCTCCGTGGCATAAGGGAAAATAAGTTAATAACCAGCTGTCGCAATGTGTCCTCTTTACACTGCCTGCACACAATCTTTGAATATGAAGGCTGCTGGATATCTGCATGAGACTAAAACGTTTGCAAGTGCATAACCATGCGACATACCGGGTCGTTTTTTTCCCCTAGAGTCTTCTTATAGTATTCCGTTCCAAATATGCAGACTTTGACGGTTTCCTTGACAACTCGAAACGGCACATTGTCCAGAGAGATTCTGCACCCGGAGTGGATCATGGAGAAGACGACATTGGCTGAAAATAAACAATAAAGACGATTGAATGAGGGCGCCTAGTTTTACGCATGGCAGAGGGTAATATCAAATCAAGCTTTAGTTTTTCTGTAATGACCGCAAAGAAACTTTAAAATGTGCTGCCTCTGTCAAGAAATTTGGCTCTCCTCAACGAGAATAAATATTATAATTGTAAATCACCCAGACCTTTTTGTGAGGTTTTAAGAAGTAACAATTTGAAAGGAGCAACAACATGCTACAGTTTGGTTGGGCCTTGGGACTTTCATGTAATGCGACAAAAAGCTCGGCGCTGACGCATCAGCATCTCATATACAGAGTTCGACATCAGGCCTATGCCTTGCTCTAGACGTCTAATTCACACTTCTAGCAGGACCACGGATGGCTCACACGGCCGTGTCCCGACATGGAGTACAGTCACCCTGCAAATATTGTCTCGTATTGCGCACGATTGCTTTTTCAATGTTCAAAAAAAAAATGCACAGATGCATACAGAACAAACGCCCAAGCGCAGCTCTGCCTAGAATTCAAAGCACTTATTTAAAGAGCACAGGGGCAGACTTATTATTTTTTTAAAGTCACGATTTGCTTGCATGCGCGGTCATAATCATGACTGAAACCGAAAAAAGAACAGTTAAGTTCCAATTACGTTTATCAAAATTTCTGAAGCTCGGGTCATGTTCCTGTAACCAGAACAACACTCCACTCAAACCGAAATAAATCGGTGCCAGGAAAACTCTGAACCGGTAACCAGAAAAATGATAACTCGATCTTCAAAACCGCGAAATCGTTTGTGTAGTGTTGCACTAACCCTCACTGAAAACAAGTCGTTCTGCCGGGTTACTACTGCCCTTTTCAATGCTAAGTCAACGCGCATAGCGACACATTAAGAAGCAATCGATACATCCTTACATTTAGACGACTTGGTCAGGTCTCTTGATGTCCGCACAGCATACCTCTCGTTTACGGCAGCCAAGGACCTCTCAAAAAGCTTAAGCTCATCGTCTGACTTCAGGTAGCCGTCGGATTAGCCGTCTTCATGATGATGTAACCCTTGGAGGTATTTTTCGATCACATTCTGCCGGTGAGAAGACTCGTGCATCGTTGCATTCCGCGCCTCCGGCCACGAGCGAAACAAGACAAAACACGCCGCATGCACGCGCCGCGAACCGCGCTCGCGCCACAAACCGAGAGAGAGAGACGGAGAGAGAAAAAGGAAAACAAAAATCGTGACCACCGCGCCGCTGACGCCGCCAAACGGAGAGAAAAAAAAGAAAGAAAATGGTGCCTACGTTATCGAGGCGAAGCCCCGCCGTGCACGGATTTGTTCTGAAAACAGTCTCACCCCGAAACAGGGAGCGCCGCAGCGCCATCTATTGATTAATTCACGTACTAGCTAAGCAGCACCGCAGCGCCATCTCGTGATCATTCTGAGATCATTCAAGATGCGAGCGCATTTTATAGCTCTCACCCCTAGCGGTCTCCCATTGCACTGCATCGAAACATCTCGAACGATCGCCTTCATCAAATGAGAGGCGTGCTCACGCGCGCCATGTAGTGATCGCTCATCGCACTATGCGCTCCCATACATCTGAATGGAGCGAGCGCCGCAGCGCCACCTCGTATTTTAATTCGTCAACTATGCTGCGCTAGCGCCATCTACTTATATCCCGTTACACTAGCCTTTACCATCAATCTCTATGGAGCGAGCGCCACCAACGCCATCTAGTGATCACTTCACGAACTAGACGAGGTGGCTACGACCGACAACTACGGCAGAGAAGCCTACGCCTTAAGGAGCTTCGCCCCTAAAAAAGGTGGCGAAAATATAGGACCAGCCAATAAAGAAGGCTGGCAAGAAATGCTTCCCCATCCAACGATGAATGCTGGCAAAAAATGATGGAACAGCCATCAATAAAGGCTGGAAAAAACGGTTCGAGCTGCCATTGTTTAGACAAGCTTACTGTAGCAAAGCGGCGGCCGCCTGGCTGCCGTCACGAAAAGACTGAGACGTTGATGGGTCCGTGTCAGCCGAGAACAACCAAACAGCGTTTATTGTACGCATATATATAAGCAAAGTGGAAAGGGGAAGGATGTCATATAAAACAAGGGAAAGGAACTTGGCACATGCGCAATGACAGCGCGCGCATAACGTGGCGGTTTAACGCAGCATTTACAACACTTACCAATATTGAAAATACAAACGATGGACAATGTTGGCCAACGCCATTCTTTCCCAATTTCTCCAACGTTATACGACTGGTATCCAACATTGGACTAATCTAGTCTAAAGTGTAGCATTGACCCCGAAATCCAATATAGTTCCAATATTGTATCCAATGTTTTTCAACGTTGCGCAATGGTCGGTCCCATGTTGTTGTGCTGCCTGGGATCTCGTTGACGAGCCACGAACACAATAGGCAGGGCGGAATGATGGCGCCGGTGAGACTGCGCTGCAGCTGCATCAGCCGCGGGGACCTTGGTCAGGAACAACGATCACAACACTGCTCACCCTCGGTCCAGCTAGCATAGCACAAACGGTGAAAGCTGCCCTAGTTTGGTGTCAACTAACCCTTGAGGATAAATCGCCGGGCATACTTTCTGCCTGTTATTGATGTCCTCTCTTCGATCGGCCACGCCTGCTTTCAGCCACTTGGGATGTTTAACATGCACCGACATCGCACCGCAAACGGTCGTCGGCATTTCGTCTCGTCAAATTGCTATAACCGCGAACTTGGGATCAGGAGCCGAGTGCCATAGCCACTAGACAAGTTCGCATTTCTGGATCCAGCCTGTTTATTAAAAATTAAACACTTTTCTGAGCTCCCTAAATACGACATTTTCTTTCTCTGTCTACCACTCGATACAACCACCCGACAAAAGCCAAGCAAGCTACTAACACTGGTGGCACGGGGCCATGCACGTCAACATTAAACTGCGCAAAGGAAACTTCAGGTCTATTTGAGGCAAAATATACATACTTAACCGTGATCCGCAGCATTCGTTTAATTAAGAATATGCATTGACCTGTTTTTACTTTAGTAAATGATAAAAAAGAGCACGTGGAAACGGTATCGAAGAGGATCTACACTTTAAAACAAGCATACAAAAGCCACTGCTCTCTATGGGGCTTTAAGCCAAAAGTAAGGAAAGGTCGCGACAGATGGCGCGACAGCAGGGCGGACGCGGAAAACTTAGTTTAGCGAAACCTCCGTTGCATCCATCATGGGAAGAGTGAGAGGGGAGTGCAAGAGCGTGAGAGATGGTGGGGCTGTAGAGAAATAAGAAATTAAATAGAATTCTGGGGTATCTCGCGCAAGCATAATGTATAATGGGTTTAAGCCAAGTATAACTAAATGGATAAAGGTTTACACCCGAGAGGAAATATCTTTTTCGCTATTAAAAGCAGCTCCATTTAAAGGAGTACTGACATGATTTTGCGGCGGCTCAAAATGTGCATTTTTCGATTTCTAGCCATGTATTATTAATGCCCTCCGCACACGAAAGGCAGGAAACACGTACAAAATATTTTAGTTTTAAATGCGAAGCATTTCTTAGCGAACTTCGGCGAGTTTGAGCGTATCTATCTATCTATCTATCTATCTATCTATCTATCTATCTATCTATCTATCTATCTATCTATCTATCTATCTATCTATCTATCTAGCCGCCTACGATTTTGTGCTCTCCTGGCCGTTTCGCTAATCGGATGTTTACGAAAATTGGTATGCCACATCATGACTACATGACGAACATAAGTGGCAGGTCATAAGATGAAAATCATGACATGCGTGTCATGAGCGGCATGATTTACATGTCGCAGTCTTGGTGCTCTCCTGGTCGTCTCGTTAAGGGGATGTATACAAAAATTGGTATGCCACAATATGACTGCATGGCGAACATAAATGACAGGTCACAACATGAAAATCATGACATGCATGTCATGCATGACATGATTTACATGCGACGCGTTTCGTTAATGGGACGTATACGCAAATTGGCATGCCACAACATGACTGCATCACAAATATAAATGACAGGTCATAACACTAAAATCATGACATGCATGTCATTAGTGACATGATTTACCTGCGACGGTCTTCGTGCTCTCCTGGTCGTCTCGTTAACGGGATGTATACGAAAATTGGTATGCCACGACATGACTGCATGGCGAACGTGACTGACAGGTCATAACATGAAAATCATGATATGCATGCCATGGGCGACATGATTTACATGCCACGCGTTTCGTTAACGGGATGTATACGAAAATTGGCATGCCACAAGATGACTGCATCATGAACGTAAGTGACAGGTCATAACATGAAAATCATGACATGCATGTCATGAGCGACATGATTTACATGCCACAGTCTTGGTGCTCTCTTGGCCGTTTCGGTAGTGGGATGTGTAGGAAAATTGGTATGCAAGAATATGACTGCATTACGAACGTAAATGACAGGTCATAACATGAAAAGCATAACATGCATGTCATGGGCGGCATGATTTACATGCCAGGCGTTTCGTTAATGGGATGTATACCAAAATTGCTATGGCACAACACGACAGCCTGGCGAACGTAAATTACAGGTCATAACATTAGAATCATGACACGCGTGTCATGATTTACATGCCATGGTCCTGGTGCTATACTGCCGTTTCGTTAATGGGATGTATGGGCTCCGTCTACTGACCTGAGGGCGCTACGTAGCTCTCGTCGGACGGCTCAGTCGCGCACGGTGGAAACCGAGGCGACAGCGACGCGCGCCTTTCTTCGCTGCTCTCCGGGCGTGCTGCGAACCACACGAACGCTCTCGGCGTCGCCATTTGGAACAGTTTGCCGTAGTTTTAGGGCGCGCGTTTCAAAGGAAATAAAACGAAAGAAGGCAGGACGGGTGGTCGCTGCTGCTGTAGAGTTGGAGACGCGCATCGCCTTCGCGTATTTCCCTGTCACAGTCTGCCCAATTTTGCTTCTCTCCGCCAGGCAGTGCATTCTGGCGCTGATGTCGCACATGGAAAACTCGACTGCACGGAGCCTATACGAAAATTGGTTTGGCACGACATGACTGCATGACGATCATAAATGACAGGTCATAACACGAAAATCGTGATATGCATGTCATTAGCGGCATGATCTACATGCCACTCGTTTCCTTGAAGGGATGTACAGTAATACCTCGTTAACTCGAACTCGCATATCTCGAAAAATCGGCTAAGTCGAAATGTTCTCCAGCACCGAACCTTTTCCTATACGTCCCATGTAATTGTTTCCCTTTATCTCGAAGAATTTTTGGGCCAGATTGTGGATATCTCGAAATCTTGACTGCTCCACAGAATTTTGTTGTCGTATGAAAACGGCAAAGTTTACGAAATTGATCTGCTGGGGGCAGTACATCTTCTCAGCAGCGCTTGGCAGCAAGTTCGCGCAGCGGCCATCGCCAACTGCTTTGCGCACGCTGGGTTTTCACGTGCCGCCAGTTTGCCAGAAGCGGAGACAGATGACTTCACAGACTGTGAGGAACTTTGTCAAGAGGTCATCAAGCTTACCGCTAACGGTGCCGGCGAAAGGGATGTGACTTTTCTCGAGTACGCGCTATGCGAGCAGGATGTGCCGGTGACCGGAGAAATGACGGACGCCGAAATCGTTCAAACGGCCACTAACGTAGGGGACGGCGGAGACGACGGCGACGATGAACCACCTCGAGAGGTGCCGACATCTGCTGAAACGAGAAATTTGCTGCGCTTGCTTCGAAATAAGGTCGAGTGCAGCGGCGGGGAAGATCGGCTCATGCGTTGTGTCAAGCAGCTGGAGGACGCCTTCCTAGGCCCGAGCTCGACCGCAAAGCAGACGAGAATTAGGCAGTTTTTCTCTGCTAAATAAAATGGCAGCGCCGCAAAACCAGGCCGGTTAACGTCTCTTGTGTGTTATTTTTTTTTCTTTTAAACCTTCATGAGAAGAAAGATTAGAAACTGCTGCTGAAGAGCCGGTAAGTAGTAGTGATTTTTCTGAAAAGTGCTCGATTTTTGCCAGCGATTTGCGCAACTTTGCTTATGTCGAAAATCCGCTTATCTCGAAATTTTCCCTGGTTTTTACAACTTCGAGTTAACGAGGTATTACTGTATACCAAAATTGCTATGGCACAACACCAGTGCATGACGAACGTAAATGACAGGTGATAACGTTAGAGTCATGACATGCGTGTATGAGCGGCATGGTTTTCATGCCACAGGCGTGGAGCTCCTGCGGCCGTTTCGTTAATTTCATATGTACCAAACTCGGTATAGCGAGACAACAATGCAAATCCGTTTTACGTTCCTTATGCGTGCTTCGCATTTCCTTGATCCCCACTGCACGTGGGATCTGCTAATTTTTGTTTTAAAGTTTTCGTCGCCCAGCACTGCAAGCCAGCCCCAGCGCAATGGACACTACGATGACGTATGAGCGCAGTCTATTTAAACTAGCCGAAATCGCTATCAGAGTCACTGAAAGACCGTCAAATTGTCGTTTGCGTTCCCCACGTGTAATTGACCACAGACGACGGAGTTGCAGCGACGCTATCACGAATTTCTGTCCCTACGTGACTCGGACTTAGTCCGACTATGTTGATACGTCAGTAGGAAACCACCCCCTCGCAATCGAAAGAGAAAGTGGGTTTTTATGGAAGCCGTATTAAAATTATATATGCATTGCCTTGCGAGGCACCATGATACTCTTTTTGGTAGTTCTCCACGCCAGTGATTTCAGTTGCAGCAATAATACGAGCATGTAAAAAATTCGTGTCAGTACTCCTTTAATTACAAATCGCTATGCATTGCAACGCCGCAATAAAGACTTAAAAGACAAACAAGGAAGGGACCCAGTGTAAGACACAGCCGCCTTGTAAGTAGGAGTGCGAAAGAAGTGTAAGCAAAGCATTCTGAAGGACTCAGTCAGAAGTTGTCGAGTTCGTCGTAGTCATTCCCTGGGCGACGTAAGGCTGTCTTATTGCTCTCCCCCAGGAAAAACAAAAAACCAAGAAGGGCCTCTTGGTTGCCAGAAGGTCCAGAAGCCAAGCCCGATGAGCCGCCGGCACAGCCGACGATGCGTTATGTCAGAGATGTTGGCACCAGCGAGTAGGGCCATGGCCGGATGTTTGAGGCTGAAGTCAACCTGGCGTTCGGGACAAGGTCGAAGGGCGACGCCAAGCGCCACCGAGCTGACTATCTTGGTCCGAAGCCTGGCGGCCACCATCATCGTAATTTTGGGCTTCCTCAGGTTGTGCACGGGAGAAGTGCAACGATGGCTGCGGAGGAGTAGCTCCACCCCGGACCACATGCTATGGAGCATTTTTTGCCGTCGCTTGTCCGGCGAGATGAAACTCCCAAGGAACCGCTCAGTGGCCATCGGGAAGCTGCGAATCCTCGTGGGCTAGGCGTCTAGCAGGGCGCCCCTTCACAAGAGCCAGAGCCAACGTCAGGACGGGACACCAACACTTCTGTCTAGTACCAGGCAGGCCAGGTCTTCGTGGCAGCCTCCAGACGACCCTTATGGCAACCGTCTGAAGCAGAGCTGAAGTGGGTGGAAGAGCGGAGAAAAGATTGAGCTACTTATTAGGAGCGGCAGAAAACTATCATCTTTCGACATGATTCGCAGCGAAGCAAGCAGATAGGTATGCGGCAGTTTTTTCATCAGGCAGTACCATCTGCTCGCCTTCACCCGCACAACGCCTACGTGAAGATGCCGTGGAGGCTACGAGCAGAAATCGTGGGCCGGATGAATGGAAATTTAGAGAGGTTCTCACTTATCTGAGCAGCCCTGTTGCTTCCACACTTTTGAAATGAACCTTTGAAGCACAGTAGAGTAACACTACGAGCGCATAAGTGCCGATGTGTTCATGACAGTTTACTGCGTAAGACAGCGCACCTGTTCGTATGTGATGGTGACAGATTTTCGTGCACGTATATTGCGACGACGATCCCCATAAGAAGCATGCTGGAGCAGGAGAGGCTGCTTACGGTTAGGAATGCGTGACACGAAGATCACGCTGCCGTGCTGAACAGGACAGCCCAAGTCGAGGTGCAGGGCAGCGGTAGCGTCCTGTCGGCGACAGGTCGGCTCGATTCCCGTCGCGTCTGTGTGATCGAGGGCCACGGTTGATGACATGCGACCGCCCGACTGCAGTACTCGGGTGGTGGGGACTGGGAACCAACCGTGACGAGCCAGCCGATACCTTTGCGGCACGTTGTCCGAAATTGCAGCCTCGAACGTGCCTCCTTTGCTTGCTCCACCTCTTAAGAGGAACTACCGAAGACCTGCAAACGTACTAAACTGATTAACAGTGGCTATGAAGAGCACCCAGACAAAACGGAATCAACGCAGAAAAAGGCTGGGCAGCGCAGCTCACCTATTCTTCTTCTTCTTCAGCCCGGCTGATCCTTGTGCCGCCCACCTTTCTGTAGCCATTTAACGCAGTTTAAAATGAGCGATGAGGCACCGCATATTATGTTATTTATTTTATTTCGCAGTAAATAACATCGGGGAGATCGTATCTCTCTGTCTGACTCATCTCTTGTTCGGAATTTTTCTGCCCGTTTCATGTCTGTGTAGTGTGGCTGTACAGTCCTTATAGATGTTGCTCATGGTTTGGACGTATACGTCATGTACGCAATGCCGACGCAAACCTTCTATAGCGCCTTTCATTTTTATAGAAACAAATTCTTTCTCTAAGGCTATAAAGGACGTGTAAAGTAGTTTGGTATATTCACGAAATTATCAATTATTAGTTTGATACCATTGCTTTTGTCTAGTGTTGGATAACCTTTCCTAAAACTAGCTTGTTCTCTTGGTTGGTTGAAGTAGTGTTTCTATTATCCCAGTGGAAATTACTTTCGTAAATATCTTGTATATTGCTGGGAGTAGGCTAAATGGTCTGTAATTCTATAACTCTTTCATGTCACCTTTCTTGTATGTTAGGGTAATATTAGCGTTTTTTTTTTCAGTTGAGCGGTAAACTTGATGTCTTGATAGGTTTTGTGAAGAGCGACGCAAGTTTGTCAAATATGCTGTCTCCTACATCTTTGGGCAAGTCGGCTGTTGTGCCGTCTTCAGCTGCTGTTTTACTGCGGGACATGCCTTTGACGGCTTCTCTGACTTCAGCCGTGGTTATACACGGAATTTAAGTGTCCTCCTCTGATTTCATTTCCACTAATGTAGTATGGTCTGTCTGAGAGCTGTGCAGTTCAAAGTAGAAATCTTCTGCTAACTTTACTCTTATGCTGACGTTGTTGATGACGTTATCTTGCTTACCTTATAGCGCATGCATTTGGTTTTCTCCTAATTGTAATTTATTTTTAAATGATTTACTGCTGGTACCTTTCTATACTACTTTCTGTATTTCTCTTACGTTAGGTTTCTTTAGATCTCTCCGCCTAGCTTTACTGATCAGCTTTGATGATTGTGCGAATTCTGTCTTTTTCTTTTGACGAGCTTAGTTTCACCTTCTGGAGCTTTTTATTGTCTCTGGTGGATTGGGACAACTTGCTTATATCTTGCTACGCTGTCTTACCCCCGACTTCTATCCCTGTGTGGAAGATCACTTTCGTAATTGTTTTATTTACTACTTCAAAATATTCATCGTTTTCGCCTACGCACGCGTCAAACGTGTGTTTTTGTGCGACTTTAAATTAGTGGTTCTTTGCTTTTGTTAGCTCTAGGTCTGCCTTTTTTCCTGTAACTAATTTAGTTCTTACTTTCTTTAGGTTAAGTACAATCTCTGCCCTCATTTATCTGTGATCGGTACATTTTATCTTCCCTACTATTTCTGTGTCTTAAATTAAGCCTGGTTGCTCGCGCATCATAATGTCAACTTCGTTTTTTCATATCCCTGTTTGGCCTTTCGCATGTCCACTTCCTGTCCTAGTACTTCTTGAGAAAGTATTCATTATTCGGAGTCGGTTTCTATCTGCGAACTGTACTAGCATCTCTCAACGGTCTTACCTATGGCCGACGCCTTGTAGCTGCGAGTCTGTTGTTCTCCGCTTTGTTTTGTTGCTATTTTTGCGTTAAAGTCCGCTATTATTTTTCTGTATTGTCTCCTTATTCTTTTCATTGCTAACTAAATGTGCTTGTAGAAATGTTTACTTGCTCTTTGTTGGCGCATATCCCTGGATTACCGTAAGTTTATATCTCTCATTTAGTTTTATGATAGTGCAAGCTACCCTTTCATTATTGCTGCAGAATTCGGCCACATTGGCCGCTCGATCTTCGTGAATCAGCTACCAGACACTATATCCTTTCTTTTTTGGCAAACCTCTATAGCAGATGATATGTCCGTTGTTGAATACTGTGTAAGCTTAACCTGCCCTCCTAACATCGCTAAGACCAGTGATGTCCCAAGTAATGCCTTCTAGCTCCTCGAGTAGCCCCGCTAGCCTAGCTTCGCTCGAGAGGAATCTAGCGTCGAATGCTACAAGATTTTTTCTCCAGTGCCGACATGTCCGCACACCGTGATTATTAGCACCCTGCGTTGCTTCACAGATGTTGACGTACCCTCGAAACCAGGTTTCTACGCCCCACTAAGGCCGATGACCGTCTCCGAGGGATGGATGTGTGCGCTGACCGGTGGGTCGAAAGGCCATGGTACAGAAACGTATGCGAATAATTTTTGTATGCCTTTGTTGATACAAGCATTGTGCCAAAGACAGGTATTAAAGAGAAAAAAACAGGGTTGACCATCGCTGTTGTCAGATGTACAACCGTCGTCAAAATAAGTCGGGACGCGCGAGCGACGGCCGCAATCACATAAAACTGCATCGCCGCGCCATCTGACGTGGAACGTCTGGTGCCGCGACATCACAGTGCACGTGCATATCCTTTCATTCTCGGAGCCATCTCTTTTTACTCGCTTGCAGCTGACCAGGTGATTACATGTAGCGTTTAACGCTAGGTGTCACTTTCTTCAATCCGTGCCGAGGGTGAGGGGGGGGGGGGGCACGGGTGATAAGTTTGGCCGATGCTATTTTTCGCTCGCCCTCAGCCTAAGTCGCTTTCCTTTTTTGTTCTTTCAAGGCCAACCCATGACAATACATCAAGTGTTTATTTTTTCTTGTCCATTCGCCTAGTATGTTGCATGTGCGACGTGATCTGCCTGCCTCTTGTTATGTTATGTTAATAAACTGAAGCATCTTTTCGGCTCAACCCCTTTTCGGTGCCCTCGATCATATTTCAGTATCACATAGTACGCTTCATTGAAAATGAACGTGCAAGGAAGAGAACTATAATGATGTGCGTGGCGCCAGTTTGCTACTGAGACGAGATATGCTATCTCTTTAATCAGGCATAGCGAGCAGCGTACACTTCACCGCCACCGTGCCCCCGTCGAAATGAGCGCGTTGCGGTTTGAAGAAAGAGACACCTAGCGCAAAACACTACATGCAGTCACCCAGCCCGCTGCAAGCGAGTAAAAAGACATGGCTGTGAGAATGAAAGGACGCGCACGCGCACTGTGATGTCGCGGCACCAGACGCTCCACGTCAGATGGCGCGGCGATGCAGTTTTATCTGATTGCTGTAGTCGCTCGCGCGTCCCGACTTATTTTGGCGACGGTTGTACATCTGCTCTACACCGAGGGCCAGGATTCGATTGTAGACATGGTGTGGTAGGTGGTGTGTGCAGGAGCCGAAATCATGTTCAAGTGTAGGAGTAAGTCGTTGACAACAGCAGGACTGAGAGCCTTTCAGCTGTCCGACCGTCGCGGGCTCATTTACCGACATAACCCATTGCAACGTAAAGCAATAAAATTATATTTAACAGTGCTCGTGATCTGTTCTCGCTTTTTAGCTCGAGAATCACGCCGATAAGTTGTATAAGAATTCTCAACATAAGATGAGAGTAATGGCAGATATATTTATGTAATATAGTTGTAATTTGTAAAAAGGTTATTTATATCTAGAACAATTATTTACATCTAACAGAGGAACCTAATCATTCTAAAGGAAATTCACCGAAGAATAATAGATGGTTTGGCGCACATATCGTAGGCATTACTTTCACGACCTCTAACTTGTTACCATCTTTAAAGCTCCAAGTATAATATAATTTCACCTCCCTGCTAGTAAATGTCGGCTGAGGCGCGATTATTGAAAATTAACAAAGAAGCTAGAGGTGAGGGAAAAGTCCACACAACGAAGAAAAATAATAGGCGTAACACTAAGAGACAGGGCGACAGTAAAGTTGACCGAAGAACAGCCAGGGATAGTGAGTATTCCCGTGGTGATTAAAAGAAAGAAATGGACCTGCGCAGGTCATATAATTGAGGACAGCGAACTGGTTGTAATTTTGAGGCGGAGTGTATACCAAGGAAGGGAAAGCGTGGCCGTGGACAACTGAAAATAAAAAAGGGGGATGGAATTAAAAAGTGAGGTCGTCCAGAGAGGTGATTCGTCCTGCAGTTTATGTGTTAGGATGACGATGATGATGATGTTGGTGATGACACTTAGGAAACAGAGATGTTATGGAGTGAAGTAGTCGTAGAGGAATCAAGTCATAATGAGCTAAGTGAAGATGAAGATGTCGCATTCAGAATTTTTGAGAGAAAGAGAATTCTATTGCTTTCATCGTGGCTGTTCATCCCGCAACTATAAGCAGAAACGTGGTGTACCTCAAGGATCTGTACTATCTCCGGTGTTGTTCAATATATTCATGAGCTCCATTCCTGTCCAGCAGGATGTGCAAGTATATGTATACGCGGATGACATTGCTTTTTTTCGCGGCCGATAATGACTTACACGCACTATATCAGACACTACAGAGATATCTGAATTCCCTAGATACATGGCTACAGCGTATACACATGTCGCTGAATGTTGATAAAAGTGCGCTTCTTGTTTTCCCTGTTAATGGGCCCGTGAACATCTCACTGGTATATCGTCAACAGTTTATTCCACAGGTAGTTTCTTTGAAATACTTGGGCATCATATATAATGGGGCACTTAATTGGAAACCTCACATTGAACATGTCACGGTCAAAGCAACACGTGCAGTGGGATGGTTACGAAAACTTGGAAACTGTAGAATGGGACTGCGAAGACATACTATGATAATGATTTACAAAATGTATGTGCGGCCCATCATGGTATTCGGGTGCGTATTATTCTCTGGAAGCGCAGCTTATAAAATTAGGCCTTTAATACTATTAGAGAGGGAAGCATTGCGTTTGTGCCTTGGCCTTCCAAAGTACGTAGCTAATAATGTTTTGTACATGGAAGCACGTTTGCCATGCTTGCGAAGTAGGTTCAAACTTCTTACGGTTCAAACATTTTTAAAGATATACAATTATCATCAGAGACGATCAATGTATGTTTTCATTAATGAACCCAACTCATTTTTTGGAATACAATGGTCGAGGCTCCATATTCCTCAGATTGTACTCGTACAAGCAGAGCTAGAGCCTCTAAAG
Organism: Hyalomma asiaticum; assembly: GCA_013339685.2. Taxonomy (NCBI): domain Eukaryota; kingdom Metazoa; phylum Arthropoda; class Arachnida; order Ixodida; family Ixodidae; genus Hyalomma; species Hyalomma asiaticum. Next base: position 98,547,857 of record CM023483.1, read on the forward strand.
GTACAAATCAGACATATTGCAGCAGTTATAAATGGCCGATTACGCCCACATATTGAGTTTGATGACATTTTCCCTCCAAATGCCAAACAACTGTCTTTTCGATATTTGAACAACCAATTAGAGGATTACCTTGCTCACCTAGACACCACTAATATTATAGCAACAGACGCATCGGTATTAAAGGAAAAAGCTGGAGTGGGAATTTTCTCCCCTTCTCTTGCCTGGTCCTTCTCATTCAGGCTTCCAGATTACACTCCCATTTTTATGGCCGAGTTGTTGGCTATTGTGTTAGCGCTTCGTAAACTTCCCCCAAATGATTCGGTAGTAGTCATAATTACAGATTCACGTTCAGTATGCTCAGCTCTCCACGTGGCAACAAATTCAGATCTCCTCAACATGTTTCATTCTCTAATACCTGCCAATTTGCAAACTATTCGTCTGCTATGGGTACCAGGCCACTGTGGATTATACCTAAATGAAATGGCAGACTCGTTAGCCGCATTATCTTTAAATGGTCCCATAATACCCGTTTTACCTGACACAGCTTACGTGACAGCACTCCGGTATAGAAACGCTTGTTTACAAAGTGAACTCGAGTCCTATCTAAGCAGACTAAAAGACTTCGAACATTTGAGATTTGGCTGGAATAAACAGTGGTGTGCATCCCGGCAATTAGAGGTTTCTTTCACCAGACTACGCTGTCGAGTTCCGCACCTGAACCTTTACTTGCACAGAGCCGGTGTACGGATGTCCCCACTATGTCTGTTTTGCAATGAAATCGAATCGATTGACCACTTCTTTTTAGATTGTCGCCGATACTCTTTTCAGAGAAAAATGTTCCTCGAACCTCCACTTCGAAAGATGGGGTTAGAAATGAAAATTCCTGCAATTTTATCATTTGGGGCCGTGGTATTGGGGTACTGTCACCGGGATGTTTGCTCCGCTGTCTTCGACTTCTTAAATGAAACAAAAAGAATTCCTTGCTAATTATATTTGTACTTCCAATCCCGTTTGTGCCAAAATCACTCCTCGTTGCCCTCATATCGAAAAGTTTCATTACTCTTGCATCCCTTCCATTCCATCTGTTAGTCTGACTATTGGACCGTTCAGTTTTGTTTTGTCTTTCTTTCCTTCTTTCTTTCTGTAGTTCTTTTCCTGTTTCTTTTTGCTTGTTCTTATTCTTATTGGCTCAGTCCCTCTTGAAACAACACTTGATTTACTGACTACTGCCGCCCGATTCTTGGCCTATCCCCCTCAGTGGGTGAGCGCCATAAAAGAGGCCCATCATCATCATCATCATCATCATCATCTTCGCAGACTGACACGACAGACCCGAAGCCATCTCTGCTGACTTAATGCATCTGCCAAGAGGAATATTGCAGTGTAGCTAGAACGATTGCACCTGAGCAAGGCGCGCGCGACTCCGGCAACGGCTAGCTATAGGGGAAAGGAATGTGCAGGTTGCAATTGATGCGAATAGCGATTCTTAAATCACCAGGCACCGGGTACATGTTCTGTAAGGCCACGTTTGGGAAATAGTAAGGCGCTACAGGCCTATGAACATTACTTAGACTTAAAGGAATTCGTCAAAACGTCTCGTACTTAATAAGGACACGCCGCTGATCACTCGTGGATAGCCCCCGAACATGTCAGCCAAATATGATTGATTTGACTGATTTCTGGCGTTTTACGACGCAAAACTGCGCTATGAAGCAGGGGATTTACAATTCGGTTTCAAGATTAAAATAGAGACATAATTAACGAGAATTACTAAGACTTTCAAGATACATCTGCAGAGCGCCGGCTCTTCTTTCAAGAAAACATGTCAGAAACGGGCACGGACTGCGATATGTGTGGGAAAACTTCATTTGGCTGATTGCCGGGTGCAGCTACTCTGGATGTCGTGGAGCGGCGTCGGTTCCCCGAGGTGACTATCGTGGTAGGCTTGTCGTCATTATGGAAGCGCGTATACGTTTACAGAAAAGATAGGAGACAACATTGAAGGTCATCCACTTCTATATAACTTCCAGCGCGCTCATTGGGGCGACAGGAGTGCGAAGAGGTTCGGTAGGTAGAACTCCCCGCAGGCTTGACGCTTCAACTTGGCTAATAATGCTACACATGATATCGCTACGGACTCGCCCCTACATCCTCAAGGACGGCGTTCTATACCACCGTAACTTCGACTCAGACGGGCCCGAACTACTTCTATTGATCCCCAGACAGCTACGTCGCACTGTTCTCTTCGAACTTCACGACGCACCCACTGCATCACACCTACGTGTATCGCGCACGTACGACCGCATCCGCCGTCGCTTTCACTGGCCCGGCCTCGCTCGGTCAGTCCGACGCTACGTTGCTGCCTGCGATTCCTGTCAGCGTCGAAAAACCCCTCAAGTGCTACCTGCTGGTTATCTCCAGCCTATAGACATTCCCGTGGCGCGGCTCTTTCGCGTTGGGCTTGATCTCCTTGGCCCATTCCCAATATCATCCTTCGGGAACAAAGGAAAAGCCGTCGCAACGGATTACGCCACCCGTTATGCCATCACGCGGGCTCTTCCGACCAGTTGTGCCACCAATGTCGCAGATTTTCTCCTGCGTGACATCATCTTGCTTCACGGCGCTCCGCGACAGCTGCTCACTGACCATGGCCGCAACTTCCCCTCTAAAGTTATCGACGACTTATTACGTTCCAGCTCCAACAAACATAAACTGACCACCTCCTACCCTTCTCAAACGAACGGTTTCACGGAACGCTTGAACCGAACTCTGACAGACATGCTGTCAATGTACTTCTCGAAAAACCACCACGACTGGAACGTTGCTCTGCCTTATGTCACGTTCGCGTATAATTCGTCCCGTCACGACAATGCCGGATTTTCTCCATTTTATCTGTTGTATGGACGCGAGCCGACCTTGCCCCGTGACACCACTGTTCCTCTGGAGGCCACCTCAGCGACCCAGTACGCGCGCGACGCCATTACTCTGGCCGACCATGCGCGCCAGCTCGCCCGTACTAGTTTCAAGTTTCAAGTTTCAAGTTTCAAGTTTATTTAGCATTTCCCTTTTTTACAGGAAAGAAAGAAAACGCAAGGGCAAGGAACAAAAAGCTGCAAAACAGCAACTTGACGAGGTTCCTGCCCCCGTGGTTTGGCAACAAAACATACAGCATATGTACAAATAGAGGGGAAAAAATACATATTCACACGCTTCTAAGTCCACATATCCATGTATACACAACATCTGACCACTTTCCCATTTATACACACAAAATATCTACATCTACTCACACACAACAGTTTTCATACATACATACAAAAAAAATGTATACAGTAATGTGCACACATATAAACTTAGTCGATGCAGGAGTGATTAACGCGCACATGCATAAAAATACTTAAGGGTTTAATATCGAAACTGACACTGTTGGGCCGAACAAGACAGGCAAAAAATATAGATACATAAATACACAGATAAAGTAAGGAGTACGAAAAGAAAAAAACTAAAACAAAAGAAGGATAGAAAACATGAATGTGAAATCGGCAAATATTATTCATATAATTGTACCCTTATTTAATAGGTTTGATTTTAACGCCTTTTTTGTGAGAGTGCTCAACTCGGTTTTTGAGGAATACAACACATTTAATACCCAAGGCACTTTGTACTGCAATCGACATGAGCCGTAATTTGTTCGTGAAAATGGCAAAACCCAGTTATTTCGTTTTCTGAATTCATATAGTGGTTCCTGTGATACAACTAGATTACACAAGTTTAAAAATATCGCATTGTTGCATCGGAAATACTTTTTGATTTTCAAAACAAGGTTATATTCGTAAAAGTGTTCAATGGGCAGTACATTGAGAGCGCGGAATATTTCGTTGGTATGTGCATCAAAAGGAGCAGTGACAATATGCCGAATAGTTTTCTTTTGTAAAGTTTGTAAGCTATGAATGTTTGTTTTTGATGTCGTGCCCCACACTAGATTACAGTAACTGACATGCGATAGGAACAGACTGTTATACAACATAAGTTTTATTTTGGTAGGAAGCATGTATCGTAATCGGCAGATAACACCACATGCTCTGGCTAGTTTAGACGCAATACGTTCAACATGTGCGTCCCAGTTTAAATGATTATTAAAGATAACGCCTAATGTTTTTACGTTGTCAACTAATTCTATCTTGTCTGCACCTAGGTAAAGAGCACTGCTACAGTTTACATGTTTTTGCGGTGGTGTGAACAATACAGCTTTAGTTTTTTTGGTATTAATTGGCAATGAATTTAAGTCACTCCACTTTTGTAGTATGCTTAAGGATGTGTTTGCTACGTTTACGAGATGTACGATGTCAGGAGATTGAAAAAAAAGACTGGTGTCATCCGCGTAGACTACAAACTGAGCAAGTTTCGTTATATTTTGTATGTCATTAATGTAGAGATTGAATAAAACAGGTCCAAGTACGCTACCTTGGGGAACACCCTGTGTTAAGGATCTTGCTGATGAAAGTTTTGATCCAATAGCAACGCACTGTTTTCTGTGTTGAAGATATGATTTTAGAAGTTTGAGTGTAATGCCGCGAAAGCCGTAATGTTCCAACTTTGAGAATAGGGTTTGATAGTTAATAGAATCGAAAGCTTTCGAAAAGTCAACGAAAATGCCTAGAGTTAATATTTTGTTCTCAAAGTTGTTTAAGATTAATTCTTTTTGCGATAACAGAGCAAGCTCCGTTGACATTCCACTGCGGAATCCATACTGCGTATCTGATAAGATGTTATGTTTATCACAAAATGACGTTATTCTTTTACATATGACCTTTTCGAGACCTTTAGAAATTATGGGAAGTACGGAAACTGGCCTATAATTTGTTAATTCATTTGTGTTGCCGGACTTAAATAAAACGATCACTTTCGCATGCTGCATTTTCTCGGGAAAAACGCCATTAGATAAACAAATGTTAAAAATGTGAGTAAGCACATCTACCACAAGGTCAAGTACATATTTAATCGGTCGAATTTGAAGTCCATTTATATCGCGCGATGTACTATTCTTTAACGACATAAAAGTCTTGTATACTTCATTTGGTGTTACAGGTTCAAAAAACGCAGTGTGTCTGTTAGGGTTACCCAGAAAAGAAGTAGCGTTTATGTCATGCGTACTAGAATTTAGAGACGTAAAGTGCTTGTTAAATGTGTTAGCTAATTCTTCACCACCTACGACGTTATTACCAATTGTCAGCTCCAGCTCCTGTTGCCTGTGACAATCGGGCAGAAGAATCTTATTTAATTCGCGCCATAGGACATCACTCCTGGTTCCGGCTCTAATAAAGACCTTCTCAAAATGTCTATTTCTAGCATTTCTCAAAAACTTATTTAAAAAGTTTCGGTATTTTTTGAAAGACGAGAAGTCCGCGGGTTCCCGAGTCTTTACAAACTTCGCGTACAATAAGTTCTTTTCACGGATCATTCTGAGGCATTCCTCCGTTAGCCACGGTTTCCGAATTTTTTTCGATCTTCTTATTTTTTTATATGGAAAACAGTTTTCATAAACACTTACAAATGCATGCATGAACGTATTGTAAGCTTCGTCTGCGTCTGTGCAATGAAGTACTGAGCTGAAATTTATTTTTCCAATTTCGGTGCGAAATTTATCGAGAGCTTTTTGATCAATAGCTTGAATAAGAAATGCCTCAGAATGACGAGATTTCCAGGTTGTATGATTCACTTTACATAATAAGTATACGGGGGAGTGATCTCCTATTTTTCCTGCAATTACACCGGATTGTATAACACCAGAGCCATTTGTGACAAACAGGTCAAGCAAGCTTTCGGAGTTAGCACTAATTCGTGTAGGCGATGAAATCACGTTTCTACAGCCGAATGAGTCGAGAAGAATCTGCAGCTTGCTTGACTTCGGTGTATTTATTAAAAGGTCAATATTAAAATCACCGCCGATAACAAGTTTCAAGTTATTTGTGCAGACGAACGAAAGCAATGTTTCCAGATATGCTAAAAAACTTGCAACGTCGCCACTAGGTGGGCGATATACAACAGTGAAAACACACTTGTGGGATTCTAAACTTAACACTTCATAATCTGCTGTCATTGAAGAGTAGTCTGGAAGCATGTTGCATGCTATACGCTCAGATACGAGCTGTAATACACCCCCGCCACTCCTATCAGATCGGTTCAAAAAGAACGTTTGGAAACCAGGCATACGAAATACTTCCTCGTCTGTTCTATACCACGTTTCAGTTATCATCACGTTATCAAATTGAAACGGGAATTCGCCGAGTAGCGCAAACAACTCGTCATGTTTGTGCCTAGCAGACTGTGCGTTACAGTGGAAAAAGGAAAGATAATCGCATGAATGTGGCCTCAAGACATCACTTGGCGAAATCATTCTTATGATTGAAAGAAAACTAAAGCTCCGATCAAACACACACGCCCCTAGTCCCGCATTTTTTCAATATCTGCCTCACAGCCGATACGAACTGCGTTCGACGTTTCCGTTTTTCGTGCAAAGATTTTACCGCCCTTCACCCAGACGAAGCGCCAGTTCAGTTCCCTCTTCTTAGCAATGGCTAAACCTAGAAGTCTCTTTAGCTGCGGGCAGAGATGCTCATTGATGTATATTGCTTGACTCTTGTCAAAGCCCAGATCATTGGAATTTATCCTCGCCTTGCGTGCTTTTTCAAGCACTTGCTCGCGCTTTGCACGTTGGTTGAAAACTACAACGATGCTCTGTTCTGTTGCCGCTTTTCGTGTGGCGACGCGATGACAGACCTCAATGTCTTGCTCCTTAATCGGTTCCCCTAGTGCATCGCCAACTTTGCCCAGTACGTCGACTAGCTTTTCAGTTCTCTCGTGCGGTATTCCCTTGATTTCGATGTTTTTGTTTCTGGAATATTGGTCTTGCGAGGTGACCTTGAGAGATGTTTCATGCAACTGCTTCTTCAGTGTTTCTACTTCCTGCGTAAGCATGTGTTGCGATGCCTTGAGCGCCACGTTTTCCGTTCTCACATCAGCACAGTCCTGTTTCAGTGTTTCGTATTGCTTATTTATGAACTCAAGACTACTTTTGAGCTCCCTTATTTCTTTGCGCAACTCACGCGCCAAGTTAGACACTTCAGATGACATAGCCAATGTTAGTCACAGTTTCAACGGAAAAGAAAATATACAGTTGTTTGGCAACAGAGGCTAATAAAAAAAAAACGTTTCGCAATAAGGTAAAGTCTCCAACCTGGGAAATCAAGCAGGAAAATTTCAGATGGCTGTTCCGTGCGCTGCCTCTGTTGCCAAATGGCGTGTTGCTGATGCCAGCCCTCTTTTATCCCAAGCTCGGTGATGACGACAAGGTCCACGTGATCCAGCAAAGTCCAGCAGGAACAGCTGATAACCGGAAGGTGCGGCTGCACCCACTTGCGTTACGGTCACGATACGCCTGTCTTCTTCTGAGATGATTTGTTCTTGAAAGGCCTGGGAAATCAAGCAGGAAAATTTCAGATGGCTGTTCCGTGCGCTGCCTCTGTTGCCAAATGGCGTGTTGCTGATGCCAGCCCTCTTTTATCCCAAGCTCGGTGATGACGACAAGGTCCACGTGATCCAGCAAAGTCCAGCAGGAACAGCTGATAACCGGAAGGTGCGGCTGCACCCACTTGCGTTACGGTCACGATACGCCTGTCTTCTTCTGAGATGATTTGTTCTTGAAAGGCCTGGGAAATCAAGCAGGAAAATTTCAGATGGCTGTTCCGTGCGCTGCCTCTGTTGCCAAATGGCTCTGTTGCCAAATGGCTGAAGGCTTCGCAAACCGCTCAGCGCCATCACTACGATGACCGGCACCGCGACGCACACTTCTCGCCTGGTGACCTCGTACTCCTGTGGTAACCTTCTCGCCACGTAGGACTGTCCGAGAAGCTCCTTTCCAAGTACAGAGGGCCTTACCGTGTGCTTCGTCAAGTGATGCCAATGCCCCGGTCAATGCCTCCTCGCCCCCTCCTCTCGGGTCCTGCGACAAAGTGCACGTCAGTAGGCTCAAGGCCTACCACACTGTTTCAGAGCTATGATCATCCACAGGCCGAGACGGCGCGGGTGGGTGGGGGGGGGGGGGGGGTAGTGCTACGGACCCGTATCACCGACCGCCAAAAGGCGAATAGAGTAAAGACGACGAGGAGGACGTTCTTTAGCGAGGCTTGCTCGGGCTGCTGCTTCATGGCCAAGCGCCTCAGCGTTCCTTTGTAAATGCACCTGTACATAGTATCGCCTCTTGCGTCTTTCGACGTGAAAATATGTACGCAGCCTAGTGCTTAACTTAATGCCAGTCACGAGATGTCGTCGCACTCTGTATTTAGGCCTTGTATGATTAATATTAATCATGAAAAATAGCACGGAAATGTTGATTTACTTCAGCTCAAAGCACATCGTGAACCAAAGTACGGAGGCCAATGAAAAAGATGCCTAGTGGCTATGGTACTCGGTTGCTGATCCTAGGGTCGCAGGATCGAATCCCGGCAGTGGCAGCTGCATTTCGATGGAGGCGAAATGTCAAGGCACGTGTGCTGTGCAATGTCAATGCAGGTTAAAAATCTCCAGGTGGTCAAAATTTCCGGAGTCCTCCACTGTGGCGTCTCTCTTAATCGCAGCTGGTTTTGGGACGTAAAACCCCATAAATCAAATAAAACCAAAAAAAAATAATAAAAAATGCTATTTCTCTCCAGGAAATAAAGGATATTCAAGGCGTCCTGTGCGGTAATGTGTTTTTAGAGCGGTTTTTCGCAACCCATTCTTCAACTACGGCAATGTTCGAACCGCTGTATCGGGTAGAAAATTTTTTTTCCTGCTAAATTTCCCCTCGATAGGAAAGGGTGGATTAACGTTACTGTCCACAATCGTTATCCTCGTGTTTTTAGAACGTGGAAACTGAATAATCATTGATTCAATCAATGGAATATTCAATCAATTTTTTAGAATGGAATCGGAGAGGGCCAAGCGCTAGGACGTTCGGCGTGGAATGACCAAGTCAATGGTAAACATTGCTGATGTTTGCTCCCGAACGAACTAATCCACGAGCGCGCTCGCAGACTCACTTAATTCCCTGTGTAGCAAGCGTGCAGCCTGGACAACCGCGAATACTGGCGACACTCAAAGCTCAGTCGATTTTACGCTCAAATCGCATACTCCTACTTCGGACGCTAACACTTCTCTACCGACGAGAAAGCGCACCTGACCCCGACGTGTCGGTCTTCTGCGACACCCGTGGACTTAATTTTTTGCAGTGAAAGCAGCTGGGAGGCAGAATGCCTCGGATGGTAAAACGGTACATAATGGACAGAAGCGCAAAACAATACGCGGACTCTGTGAAGCTATGAACACTACGAACACTATGACCCATTATCAACTCGTACAAACTAGCCCAAATTTCACTTCTTCTGATGTTACATAAGGAGGCGGAGAACCGCTGCTGACTGTTATCTTTCGACGCCCACGTATTCACGTGTAGCACGTTGAACGCTGGTGTACAGTTCTTTTGAGGTTTCCGCCTCCCGTTAGAGATGTTTCAGGTGTGTGTTCACCTCTCGTATATGTTCTATTGTCATCCAGAACAATTTTGGCAAGCTATGCTTGATCCCTAATAGGTGCGCTCCTGCCAGCGATGTTTATAACAAGGACAGCAGTGTGCCGCAGCGTGCATTTATCCCATCACCATCACATTCCTCCTGGGAGACTGCGCTGACCAGCTCAGCGCCGCAGGAGCAGCGTCGGCTGATCCAGCGAGCACGTGGAGTGGCGCGAGCCAATGGGGCCCTGAACTAAGGGCTCCACCCTACGAGGAAGATCCCTCACTTCGTTAAAATAAATGTTTGCTCTCTCTCTCTCTCTCTTGGCAAAGCATGTATCTGTTCACCAAAGTAAGCGCCGACGTTACGGTTTACCATGAGCTACCCTTTAGTCCCCACGGTGCTCTCGACGTGCCTCGGCAGCCGACGTACTACGCAGACAGCTGCTAAATTCGCTCAAAGACGTTGATTCTACTCGTAAGACTTGGCTCAGTGCAAAGAACTAGGCAATTTTCATTCTGAGCATTTCAAGTGACGTTGATTGCCGCAATACGTGGGATAAGCCGCATTTTTACGTCGTGTCGTCTTCCCTGCCCACCCTCCGTGATGATAAACGTGGTTTTAGACTCGAACAGACTCTGTTGAATGTCCGAAACCCTTATCATAGAGCGAATGACACTATCGGCGAAGTAGCCCGCGTGCCAGATGGGGTATTGGACCTGCGTTCAATGTACAGTATAAAAGACCCTTTCTGGAGGAAAAGATGGATGAAGGGGCAGCTTTCTCCCGTTCACAGTGAATCAGCGTTAAAATCCGAAGCCAAAAGCCATCCAGTGCACTCAAGGCTACTGACAATATGTCAATGGATATTTCATTTGATAATGTATTTTTTGACCGTTGACGAAGGTGAACGAAGGGCATATTTCGTGAACTTGCATAGCCGTTTTATATCATATAGACAGTGATTGCACGCATGCACTGGTATTTTCATGAACGACTCTACACTTTCACAGTATTGCCTTCATGTCGCTGTGGTAGACGGCCAGAGGCTCTACCGTCGTTACCTTACACAACCTGCAAGCAAACGTGAGATCAGAGCAAGAATATTGTTGCGTCGCTGCTCTCTGTAGCCTCTTTAGTCGCAATGAGGGGCGATTTAGCATGAATCTCCCGATCCACTTGCCAATGGCTTGATGAACCGCAGCGTCGCTGTGCGCTCTTATATAAGATCAATAGTTCTCGCTTCTCCTCTTTTGTAACTGCAATCGTAAAGGTCTTCTCAGCTAGTATGACAATGTGGGGCGGCGGATGGTTATGTAAAGGACCGTTTCAGCGCGGCAAAAATGTCGTCGTGTAGGTGCATACACTATGTACTAAAATAGGTATGGTTTTGCGTCGTTGCTTCATGCGAACTGATAAATGGTTGAAGGAGGTTTGGAACACTGCGAGGTGCCTGATTTTTTCTCTTAGCGCATGGTTACTGTACGCGTCGGTGTAACTGGCTGTTGTTGTGATATTGTGGCTCAATAACGAAGCGTTTCTCGGCGCTTTTGTTTCCTGCTTCCAAACCATTTTGGGCTGCGTTTTTTTCGAGTAAACTGGTTCACGTCCACTGACATCTCTGTACTATTTGCGCCTCTGATACCCAGTTAAGAAGCCTGCTATTAGGGAGGTTGGCGTATTGACATATTTACAATCAACACTATCTGAAGCGGCTGCTCACACACGGTAAATGTAGTGACGAAAGCTAGCGCACCAGCAGTTGCGTGTAAAGATGTGTGTAAAGTGTCTTCTATGCAATGCGATAAAGTATACGTTTATTTTGCTATCACTGGGTATGCTTTTATTCAAGTGCTCTCGCTCATGCAAAAATAGTTAAAGGACTCGCTTAAAATACGCACATCAGCACACCACAGCGTGCATTTCTTTTCGGCAAAACAACCTCTCTGCTACAGCATGAGTGCCAAGGTCACATCATGCCCTGAGCTACCATTCAGTCGCCACGGCTCTCCACAGGTTCCTGGCAAGCCCATGTTAAGCGCACTCCTTATCATGCTCTGCGCACAATGCCATTCATCCTATTAGTAAGTGCAGCAGGATTCATCACACATAATTTCTTAGCTGACTGCTTTGCATGAAACCGATTCCCACAACTCGAGGGGCCTGCAGGATTTCCAGTACTAACTATTGTTTGTTGTTTTGTGGGGTTTAACGTCCCAAAACCAGCTCTGATTAGGAGAGACGCCGTAGTGGAGGTCTCCGGAAATTTAGGCCACCTGGGGTTCTTTAACGTGCACTGACATCGCACAGCACACGCGCCTCAACTGTTCGCCTCCATGACTCCTAACTATGCAGCTGACGAAGACTTCTCTGGAAAGTTAAGTGACGAAAGATCGTCCACATCAGGGATGCCCCAGCGCTCCCCGTCGTGTTCTGCTAGTTGGTACAGTTGTTAAAGTTTCTAGTGCACACAAACGAAATACGACGAGGAAGATCATACAGGCAGGGAGAGGGTCCTATAGCTAGCAGAATAACTGGAAGTCGAAGTTTTCCTTCGACCAATCAGCGCAGCTCTGCCTCTGCTGACGTCACTGAAAACCACGTTGCTCTCCCTTGCTGTCGTTGCAGCTCGGGAAAGCACAGAGAGGCGCACGGGATTGCTTTCCGAGTTTGTGGCGCGGCCGCGGCGCGTAGCGCTGCCGCATTTGGCGTCGTTCATCGTGGCGGCATTCTCAACTTGATGCGCATGTTAACTTGAAATGTTCAAAAAGATTGTCGGGGATGGTTTACCGGACCTTTAAGTTTAAGCGATGGCAGGAGATCTTCAGGGGAAAACTAATATGCCCATACGAGGAGTGTACTTACTCAGCGCCTTTTGGTCGGACAGACAGGGAAAAAACAGAAACACAGGCAAAAATTTCTCCGTTCAAGTATCCAAAGAAAGGCTATCGTGTTTAAAACTGAGCGAGCATACTAGCACTGGTGGCATGGTGTCATACACACAAATATTAATGAACAAAAGAAACCTCAGGGTTATTTGATTCAAAATTTACCAGTATAACCGTCATCCTTAACGTTCGTTTCATTAGGAATACGCATTGAACTGCTTTGTAGCGTGGGCTACAATGGCCGAGGTTGAACAGTTTCGCGTAGCTGTTGGAGAGCCGTCGTGCGCATGCGCCAGGAGCAGTGGCGTCACACGGCACGCACCTGGCCAACGCCACCTAGAAAATAGGTGGCGTTGGCACAGGTGGTGTTGCGCCGCCCCTCGCCTGGGTGGGAAAGGAAAGTGAGGCTGTGCAGGAGTAAAAGAAGGATGGTAGAGTGTAGAGCCAACGCCACCTAAAAAAATAAGAATGCCTCCGCACGCCGGTGTGACGTCACGCTAGTCGGATGGGCCGCACAGCCGATGCCGTCGGCGTCTCCGCGACTTGGTTTGCTGCGTTTGTAGGGTGTCTCAGCGCCTCGCGGTTTCTATATGGCTTCGGACTATCAGCGCTGCCCTTAAAGTGACAGCAACATAGCAATATATATGCTTCCGTTCCAAAGTAAGTTACGTATAGCTTATGCAAAAAAAAACGGGGAAGCCGCTGGTTCACTGCAGTCAACGTCATCATAGAAAGCAACATTCTCTCATAACTTTAATTTGGTCTTGATGAAATCCTTCACTTAATGAACTTTATTTGTCTGGTGACATTTTTCATTGCGTGTATCGTAATATGACCTCTTTTATTGGCCTTGCGGATGTTTCGCCGGCGCTAAGACAAGCAAACTCCATGCTGCTTTGTCTCCTTTAGCAGTAAGCGGAACGAAAGATCAAAATGGTCTATTGAAGGCACATGTAATATATTTTATTGACAAATGGGAAAAACTGCATTCTGAAACAAAGATCTTAAATTTTCCTATACATATATCATTCTCACTTTTGCATTTTGCAAAACAGTCTTCGCTAGACACACGAATAACGAGACTTATTCGTGAAAGTTTTATCATTAAAATGTGGCACACAACTAATTCTAATAGAGAATAAACTTCCTTATTTTTGTGAAACATTTTCTTGTGTTGCTTTGATTGCTACCCGCCTCGTTTGCGGGCTTTTTTGGTCTTCATAAAATGTCGAGGCAGTTTTTGCAGTAGTCGATGAATTTACAGCAGCAACACTAACAAAGCCTGCCTTGTAAGAAGAAATGGTTGAAGGTGAATCTCATCAATCAATAGCGCTAGTATCTTCATGCTCTTTATTTGTGCTCACAATACGCCTTGCATAGGAAAGAGAGTCAGGTTCCTGCTGCTACGCTACAGGGCTTCGATTGTACGATGAACACAGTCCTCCAATCGTATCAGGATGCGGCATCTAAAGCTTCATCGACGCTCTCAACAGTCTGTATAGATGAAGTGAAATTGTGAAGAAAAGGCGAGAAGACACCAACACATCTGAGGGATATCGGACAGCATTATTCAAAAGAAAATCAACTTGACTCTTCAAGAACTTAAGCACATCGAAATGCCATTCATTCTTGCAACTCGCATGCGAAATCATTTCCACTTACTGGCAACATTGAAACCATTGTCAATAAATGGCGGGCCATTTCGGAACGCTCAGTGCCGGTATCCTTATGCATCTGTTCGATAACTTGTAACACACTTTTCAAATCTCTGAAGTCGCACAGATATTCAGGAACACGACCGCACTTCCTCACACCCGTTTCAACAAAACAAAAAATCCACGCATATCCACGGAGTGAATGATGATGAGTGGGCGAAGCTCCGGACGTCCATCGTAGATCGTGCCGAGTTCCAGATTAATTTAGTTAACGCGCACGCTACGAATCCTTATGGTTCAACTACGCACAAGTGAAATCTCCCACCGGCACTTCAGTGCAAGTCAAGATCCAGTGCCTATATAAATATATATGTATGGGTGGCCGGTGAAGGGTTCTCCAGCGTGAGCAGTCGGTATTTTTCAATCAAGAAACTAGCTAGAAGACGCTGCCTGCGTCAACGTTGTCTCTCGCGGGTGAGGGCGCGTTCTCCTTTGCGAGCTGGTAGAGCGTTCATCGAAGAAAGAGCGTTTCCATAGTCAACGCGCGCCTTTCGCTCTCTCTCTCACAAGACAGCAGATGGAAGAGTGAGAGAGCTCGCGCGCCGTGGGCGAGCGCGAGCGTGGCTACGACGCGACAACGAAACAGCGAGCGCCGCAGCGCCATCTGTTGATCAATTCACGTACTAGCTAACCAGCACCGCAGCGCCATCGAGTGATCATTCTGAGATCATTCAAGAGCGAGCGCGTTCAAGAGCGAGCACGAGACCTAGCGGTCTCGTGCGCCATGCGCTCCCATTCTACGCGTTCCCATAGATATGAATGAAGTGAGCACCGCAGCGCCATCATGCCATCTAGTGAGGATTTCACGAACTAGACGAGGTGGTTACAAGAGACAACAAAATCAAAGGATGGAACGACCCACGGCGAAAGGAGCTTCGCCCCTAATACTTCGACGCGCAGGTATGTGGACACGACCACTGAAGTACAGACCGCAGGAACAGATTGAAGTGACAAGTCGAAAAAGAAAACCTTATAGCCGTTGTTAATAACTGTCCAGAAGTCGGAACTCTGAAGGCTTGTCAAGGCGTTCCGCAAGTCCGCAAAACTAGCAACCATATTCTCAGCGTCCTCTTCTGCTTGGGCTTGCTGTGAAAGTATTGCTTTTTGCAAAGATGCGGTTTCCAAGCGCTCTCTTTTCGCATCAGGCACTTTTCTCACCCACGATTGCGGGCGCGATAAATAGCCAGAGCAGTTGAGCAGCAAGCTTGGAACTGCACTTGCGACGAATGTTTTTCAGGGTGACGTCGACCACTTTTCCGGTCTTGACGTCCGTGTAAGTTGTCGTCTTCAAGTAATCCGATGGTAAGAAATTCTTGTCACATAGCTGAAATAACAGAAAAGGTGTTACACATATGGAGCTCGACCGAAATGTACAATTTACAAGCGGGTAAACAGGCGCTGACACTCATATATTGTGCACGTGCGCCCATTAGGTTCGTGTATGCGCCTGTTTGCGAGCTTCTAATTCTACATTCACGCGTACACGGATACATTGCGCACAATGCTGACGAAGCCTATTCGGCTGGAAACCAGAATCACAACACAGGGAACAAGTGCTTACCAGTGTGTACTTCGTTGGCGTGAACTCCTTCCTAGGAACAGCTCTGCTCCATGCTGCCCGCATTGTTGGGTCAGATGGGAATTTGTGCACTCGGACACTTGGCCCTCCACCATATTGTACTTGCAGTTCGGTGCGCAACAATATCCAGGCATTTTAGGGGCGAAGCCCATGTCCACCGGGCTGTTCCCCTATCCCATCACCATCACATTCCTCCTGGGAGACTGCGCTGACCAGCTCAGCGCCGCAGGAGCAGCGTCGGCTGATCCAGCGAGCACGTGGAGTGGCGCGAGCCAATGGGGCCCTGAACTAAGGGCTCCACCCTACGAGGAAGATCCCTCACTTCGTTAAAATAAATGTTTGCTCTCTCTCTCTCTCTCCACTTAGTCTAACCTTGTCACGCGTCAGGCGTCAGTCGTCAGGCGTAACCCGCGTGCTGGGAGGCACGCGCTCGCCCTCGGCGTTCGCCTCGGCGCGTGCCTCTGCTGTCTTGTGTGTGAGAGAGAGAGAGAGAGACAGAGAGAGAGCGAAAGGCGCGCGTTGGCTATGGAAACGCTCTTGCTTAGAGGAACGTTGTACCAGCTCGCAAAGAAGGAGAACCCGCTCTCACCCGCGAGAGACAACGTTGGTGCAGGTACTCGGCTGCCACCCAAAATGCGCGGGTTCGATCCCGGCTGCGGCGGTCGCATTTTCGATGGAGGCGAAAATGCCAGAGGCCCGTGTACTGTGCGTTGTCAGTGCACGTTAAAGAACCCCAGGTGGTCTAAATTTCCGGAGCCCTCCACTACGGCCTTTCTCTCCTCTCTATCTCTTTCACTCCGTTTCCCCCACCCCCCCCCGGACGCTTAGCCGTGCTCCCTACATGGGCTGCAGAAATTAGCGTCCTTTCCTAAGAGAACCACAATCATCATCGTCTCCTAGCGAGTTTCTTGATTGAGAAATACCGACTGCTCGCGTTCGAGAAGCGTTCACCGGCAACCCATATATATATATATATATATATATATATATATATATATATATATATATATATATATCCACTGGATCTTGCAATGAAGTGCCGGTGGGAGATTTCACTTGTGCATAGTTGAACCATGAGGATTCGTAGCGTGCGCGTTAACTAAATTAATCCGGAACTCGGCACGATCTACGATGAACATCCCGAGCTTCGCCCACTCATCATTCATTCCGTGGATATGCTGTAAATTTTTGAGATTCCGTGTACGAAGAACCACGCACAATCGAAGGAAAGCCAGCGCGTTTACGGCGTAGCATGCTCCACGCAATGCTGCCTCTAGCCGCCTCCGTCAGGGAGAAGTTTATTTTGCAGAACGCGCGCCGCGTTTCAAGAACGCAGATCCGCCGCTGCCATCCGACCTGCGTGACGTATCGACAAGGAGAGGAGGTGATGCGGAGGCCGTCCTTTTTTCTAGGTGGCGTTGGCATTATGCTCACGCTGTTCTTCTGGCATCTTTGCTTAGTGTTCTACCCATGGTATCCTGCACTGAACTAAATCAGTTGCTCTGCTCTAGCAACCGGCGGAGCCACCGCTAGAGTCACCGGGCACATTCGGCGCGAGAATAGGGAAACGTGGTCGGCGTCGGCAGCAGCTGCTGCTGATGATGGTTGTGGTTCTGTTAAGGAAGGAATGCTAATTTTGCAAGCCCATGTTGGGAGCACAGCTAAGCATCCGTTGGGGCAGGGGAAAGGGACCGAAAGACATAGAAAGGAGAGAAAGGCCGTCGTGGAAGGCTCCTGAAATTTTGACCTCCTGGGGTCCTTTAGCGCGGACTGACGACGCACACTACACGGGCCTATGGCATTTTCGGTTACATCGAAATGCAATTCAACGAAACGCCGGTTGCATCCTTCGCGGCAAGAGTGAGAGAGGAGGGGAGGAGCGTGAGGGGCGGGAGGGCTGTAGGCCGCACACGAGAAGACAAATAAAAATAAAAAATATTTTGGGGGTATCCCGCACCACCATAAGGTACAACGTGTTTAGGCGAAAACTAAACTAAATGGACAGGGAAGTGCACACAAAATGAATTTTTTTCGTAATAAGAAGCAGCTCTGTTTAATGATCAAACGCCAGGCGTTGCAAGGCCGCAATAAGGACTTAGTGTAAGAAACAGCTGCCTTGTAAGCAGGAGTTCGTAAAAAAAAGTGGGAGGAAGCAAGTGACTCAGTCTTGGGAATCTTGGACGCCACGGTTAGAAGGTACGTAAACAAAATCGCACACATGGACTAAAGGGGACGGCCATTGTTTCAATCACAGCAGTGCGAAACCCGAAAAATAACTAAAAAAGGGGGTTCGATCTTATTATCGTATTTTGGAGTTCCTCATGTGCACTGGAGAACTGTGATGCTGGCTGCACAGGAGCAGCGCCTTCCCGGATAACGTGCTTATGGGCACCCCTTTCCCGTCACTCGGCCGGCGAGATAAAGCTGCGACGGCACATCTTAGGGCAACATGGAAGATGCAGATCATCGTGGGTCAGGCGTCTAGCAGGGCGCCCCTTTGCAAGGACCAGAGCCAACGTTAGCCAGCTCTTCTGTCGAGTGCCAGGCAGGCCAGACCTTTGTAGCAGCCACGAGGCGATCCTTATAGTGACCATCCGAACCAGAGCGGAAGCTGGGTGGGAGAGCAAAGAAAAGATGGGGCTACTTATCAGGAGCCGCAGAGTGCAATCGTCTTGAGACGTCATTCGCAGCGAAGCAAGAAGGTATGCGGCATTTTTTTTATCAGGCGCTATCCTTTGCTTGCCTTCACTTGTACTATGCATGCTTGAAGATGTCGTTGAGGCTCTGAGCAGAAATTGTGGGCTGGATGAATACATGCTTAGAGAGGCTCCCCTTATTGGCTGAGCAGCCCTTTAGCCTGCCGCACTTTTGAAAGGAATATCTAAAATAGAGTATAGTAATGTTACCAACGCATGTGAGCATTTGACTGCCTACAACAGCGCACCTGTTCGTACATGATGGGGACAGATTTTCGTGCACATCAATTACGACCACAGCCCCAATAAAAAGCATGCTGGAGCAGAAGAGGCTAGCTTACGGTAAGAAATGCGTGACACGGAGCTCAAGGTGCAGTGCTGAAGATGAATGGCTATCTGCAGGTGCTCCCTGGCAGCGCCCTGGCGGCCACTGGTCGGCTCTATTCCCGTCGGGTCTGTGTGATCGAGGGTCTCGCTCAGGGGTTGATCACTCGTGGCCACCCGAGTGCAGTACTCGGGTGGTGTGGACGGGGCACCAACCATCAAGAGCCAGCCGATCCCTTTGCCGCACATTGACCGGAATCGCATCCTCGAACGCGCCTCCTTCGCTTGCTGAACCTTTAAAGAGGAACTGCGGAGGACCTGCAAACGTATATAAGCCATTTGCAGTGGCGTTGAAGAGCACCACAACCACAACGGAATCAATGCCAAGGAAGGCTGAGAAGCGCGGCTCACCTACTCTTCTTCTTCAGCCCACCTGATTCTCGCGCCACCCACCTTTCTGTAGCCATTTAACGCAGATTAAAATGAGCGATGAGGCACAGCATATTGCATTGTACATATTATTTATGTGTCCTTTTTCTTGTTGAATATTAATTTGCGTCATGCACGCGACATGACCCTTTTATTGTACTCGTACCAGTTTTGGTTTATAGGGATAAACACCGCATGTTCTATTGTCCTTTTTATTTACGTGTTCTTTTTATTGTTGAATATTAATTTGCATCACGCGCGCGACATAACGCTTTCATTGTATATGTTCCAGTTTTGGTTACGAACGAATTGTGCAATTGCCCAGAGGGCGATGTTACCCCGTGCCATGTTCCATAGAAGTTCCTGCATAGAATTTGCATAGAATTTCATTCTTTAATTTTTTGCCTGCAACAGTGTTTTTCACGTGCGCGCGACATGATCTATAAAAATATGGTTGTCTTTCTGGAACAATCACCGTTTGCCTCACCTCCACGACGCGTCATATATCGTCAAATGACCCAGGCTTTATTCTTTCTGGATAAGGTTTGTATATGTGTTTTCGGTTTCTACACCCGTCCCTATGCCTACCTTGCATCTCTTGTCATCACCAGACCCTGTTGTACAAATAAATCTTCAGGAAAGAGCTCTCAATGGGCGATCGTGATTTCCAGGGCAGTTAGTGTAGGTGGAGTATGCACTTCACATGTAATTGAGGCCAGATAACGCGAAGTTAGCGCTGTTCGTTTTCGAAAGGGAAACTTCTGTTAAAATGACGGCGAGGACAATGTGATGATGCTTGAGCGATGCTAGACGATGTCATTGGGCCGCCGTGAGTTTGAATATCGGAAGAAGCTTCCGATCAGATTGTGAGTGGTCGAGTCTGATGTTCGCTTAGCACCTCACTTTCCCTTATGCACTGAAAAAGACCGGTCCACTGGTTTGAACTGTCCGCAATGAAGAATAACCACGAAGTCGTGTTGGCTCTTTTATTAAAAGAAACGATTTCCCATTAGGAACAAGTCCTCAAACACACGCACACACACACGCGTATATATATATATATATATAGATGTCGCAGCCACTCCAACACAGAATTTATTTGTCATCCAAACGAACATCTGCAATGGAGAAGTTTAGTTTTCACGTTTTGCTTAGTGAGCTGTAGTCATCAGGTAGAGCCTTGTAGCCACCTCCTAGGCTCCTTTGAAGGACCGCACCTGAACCTCCAATCGGAATTCTCTCAGTATGCATAAGCATCGTTTCACTACCTCAAAACCCGTAGGCCTTGACGCTACTGTGGCTGGTGTTTTCTTTCTTCTCATTGTCTTCGTTTTGCTTGACAACACGACGTTGCTGACGCATGGTGAAGAGCAAGTGCCGGAGTGATCGCGTGCACTCTTGCGTGCCTCTATGGCTGTTCCCCTTGCGCCCACAGTCATTACTCGTGCACAGGTTTAGCGCTCTTAAACGCCGCCGCTGTTCAAACGTTTCACATTTGTCAGACGGCTTCTAAGCACTGCGGGTGCATTTGAGCTGTAGAATGTGCAGCATCGCGAAGGATATTCTGGCAGTCGCATGACCGAAGCCGCTCTAATGTGGGTATTGCTGTCGCCTATATGAATCCTTGATATACGTGATACCCTACAAGCATGCATAAGACAGTCGGCTGTAGATAGCGAAGCGATGGGGCGCAAACTTATCACGTGAAACATTTTAATTTGTTTATTCGTGGAACGCAAAGCGTTGCATGTACTGACAGCTGGAGAATTTCAACGGCTGAAGCTTCAAAGAATATTGAGATATCCACCATTTTGTATCAAGAGCTGCCGAAGGGTAGATGCACAACATTGGTGCGATTCTTTGTACACTATTGCACAAGAGATAACTGCGTCATGAGTTCGCTACAGACATCAGTTGGCTGCGAATTGAATGAAACTAAACAATACGGGCTTAAATACGCTTCGCAAGGACTTATTTATTCAGGCATGGTTAAGGGCACCATGGGAGCGCTGACCAGTCATCGCGCATGGTGTACTGGCATTTCCCAATATGGGAGACGACCATGAACTGAGGCTTCTTTTATGCAGAGCACGCTCGTGAGGTATTTTCTGCAAAGAGTAAAGATATCAACAGAGTGCACGTAGCGTTCTGTTGTTCGCAGATGTCACAAGTGTTAAACCGCAATATACGAGGCTGACGCCGACAAATGGAGAGTTTAACGCAACTGTAGCGGAAGACAGCATATTCTTTTTATCTCGCAATATCCTTGACATGATCTTTCGCGCTTGACAGGCAGTTGAAAATTAGTTATCAAAAGAGAACACTAAATGTATATTTGTAGTTGTGGAATTGCGCCGAGTAACCGGCGCTGTTAAAGGTGGCATAAGTTTGCACACTCGGGGACTTTAACCACATGAGTACGCAAGCCGGTTCGTTGCATAATTTAAATATACATTCGGCCACCGTGCTTTATGTCATTGGCTCCCACGCAGCAACGTAAGCTGACTCACTACCCAGGTATTATACGTAATCACGTCATTGATGACTGATGACTGGTGGAGTTTCAAATATGAACGGTATTAGCGCCGTTTTTGATTATGGCGATGACAGTTCTCGAAGCCTGCGGCTCTTGACATGCATTGACGGCCATTGTCAACAGCATCTACATAGTTATTTAGTACTTATCCGAGACAGGAACATCGCTTAGCTGATCAAAACCATGACACAAAAGTTCAAGCTGCTAAATCTTGTCATGCATTGATGATCCCGCAATAAGTGCAGCGGTGTTTGTAAGCGAATGCCCCTTAAACTAGTGCAACAACGGCGTTCGCTTAGGATCTTGCGTCCAAGAAATTTACTGATTGAAGTGCCTTGGTCCACACCGTTCGTTATATTGGGAAATGCCAGTACACCATGCGCGATGACTGATGGGGTACACGCACGAAAAAGCAGTACTTCATACTTCTATGCCCAACGTTTCGGCCGTGGCATGGCCTTCGTCTGTATATATATATATATATATATATATATATATATATATATATATATATATATATATATATATATATATATATATATATATATATATATATATATATATATATATATTATATATATATATATATATATATGTGTGTGTGTGTGTGTGTGTGTGTGTGTGTGTGTGTGTGTATTGACACGTGTGGTTCTTTTTATTTGTTTAAAAGAGAATGCCGTTGTCACTTTTTCTTACGCTCAACGCAGGCCGCGTTTATCTTGCATGTCACTTCGGGAACCGCATCGATCACCCTTGAAACTTGACATATCTGACGCGTACATTTGACGCGTACCTAAAGGACGAACCTGACCATGCTAAGAGAAATTCACCGAAGAATAAGAATGACTGGGCGCACATATCGTAGGCATTCCAATTTCGCGACCTGCAACATGCCACCATCTTAAAAGCGCAAAGTATGCCATCATTGCACCTCACTGCTACTAAAAGTCCGCTGAGGCGTGATTACTTGAAAATTAACGAAGAAGCTAGAGATAAGGGAAAGGACCACACAACGAATGAAAGAACAAAAATAATAGGCGCAACACTAAGACACACGGCGACGGTAAAATTGACCGGAGAACAGTCAGAGATAGTGAGTATTCCCGTGGTGAAGAAAAGAAAGAAATGGACCTGCGCAGGTCATGTAATGAAGACATTGAACTGGTTGTAATTCTGAGGCGCAGTGTATAGCAAGGGAGGGAAATCGCGGCCGTGGACAAGTGAAATTAACAAAGGGGGACACAACTAAAAAAGGCAGATCGTCCAGAGAGGCGATTCCTCCTCCAGTTGATATGTTAGGATGACGATGATGATAATGACGCTTGCGAAACAAAGGTGAGTTTGTAAGGGAGGGAACTAGTTCGTAGAGGAATCAAGTCATAATGAATTAAGTGAAGATGATAATGTACGTTCGTGTTCTCTTCGCATGCTGATACGACAGTCTCGAAGGCAGTTCTGCTGACTTAATGCACCTGCCACGACGAATATTGCAGTGTAGCTAGAACGATTGCACCTGAGCGAGGTGCGCGCGACTCCGGCAACGCCTAGCTATAGGGGAAAGGAATGTGCCGGTTGCAATTGATGCGAATAGCGACTCTCAAACCACCAGGCACAGCGTACGTGTTCTTTAAGACAACGTTTGGGAAATAGTAAGGCGCTACAGGCGTAAGAACGTTATTTAGACTTAAAGAAATTCTGCAAGTGACGGTAATTGCAGCTATACATGGGATATGTCGTTGTTTACGTCGCGTCGTCTCCCTACTGACCTCTCGCGGTAATATGTAAAAGGAATAAGTGTCAACGTCAAAGCTAGCGGCCATCCAGCGCATCCAAGGAATAAGGAGCCACCTTAGAATATGTGATTGGATTTTTCATTTGGTAATTTATTTTTTAATAATTGAAGATGAACGAAGACTTATTTCGGGAACTTCCATAGGTTTATTTAATATCATGTAGGCATGATTGCACGCACACACGCACATTTTCACGGACGAATCTACACTTGGACAGTGTTGCGTTGAGGTCGTTGTGGCAGACGGCCAGAGGCTCTGCCATCCTAACCTTACGCAGCCTGCTAGCAAGCAGGAGATCAGTGCAAGAACGGCGTTCCGTCACGGTCTCTGTAGCGTCTTTAGTCTCAACGATCTTTCGATCCATATGCCGTGCTCCTTCGTCATATCTACGTTTAAGTCAAGCGATAGAGGATATACAATTGCTCTCAGAAGCGTGGCGTTGCACTTCCCATCGTTCTTATCTGTGCAACTGCGAATATACACTGTGGCGTTCTGCGATACGCATGTCCTGTGCCATTGATCTATATATTGTTTATGCAGATTGTTCTATTGTGAAAGTTGGATTTCTCCTTGAAGATTAACTTTGGCTACGTCTTTCACAACCAGTGCGATGAACTGTGAGAATGATTGATTGTGGCACCCCACAATCTCTCGGACGAGGGACTCGCAGATCTTTGCTTGATGAAACGCATCGTGGCTCTGCGCTCTTATATAAAATAAAGCTTCAAATTGTAAAAGTTTACCATAAAGTGCAAGAGGTCTCGCTTATACTCCGTTGTAATCGCTATCGTAAAGGTCTTTTCAGCTTGTTGCCCATGTGGGACGGCGGATGGTCAAATAAATGACCGTTTCAGCGTGGGTTATTAGGCTTCCCGGCAACAATGTCTTCGTGAACGTGCATACGCGTATTCTGGGTGCCAGGCCCGTAGCCGGGGGGGGGGGGGGGGTGCCTTAGGGGCTGGGCCCCTCCCTAAATTTTCCTTGAGGTAATGTAAATAACACAGTGTTGTGCTAATATCATCAGATTTAAGCTCATATAATAACGTCGAATTTAAAAAAAAGTCACTTAGGGCTACCATGTTTACCAAAAATAAATAATGAAAAATAGATGTTTTTCACAAATAGTCAATTCCTTCTTCAGCAAGTTGACCTTCCCGAAAAAAAATTCCTGGCTACGGGTCTGCGGGGCTTGTGGTTTTGTGCATTACTTCATGGGAACTGATAAAGGAAATAAAGATTCATTCAGGCTCATTCATTCATTCATTCATAAATTATTGGCCGAGGCTTCGTGCACTGTGCGTTGTCTCACCTTTTCTCACCGTGTGTGGTTACTGCACGTGTCGGTGTAACTGGCTGTTGTTACATCGTGGTTGAATAACGAAGCATTTCTCGCTTCTTTGATTTCCTGCTTGCAAACTATGTTGCGCTGTGTTTTTCGAGTAAACCAGTTCACGCCCACTCACATATTTTTCCTACTTGCGCCTTAATAACCAGTTATGAAGCCTGCCATTCGTAGGTTGGCGTAGTCACATATACAATGAATACTATCTGAAGCATTCTAGTTTGGATACACAAACGAACTTAAATCGATATCAGTAATAGAGAGTTTGGTTACACGTACGTGGATTTGCATACGTATGAGCTTCTACTTGTAAGGACAGCGCATGCGCCTCTATGGACGTGCGTGAGATTCGAATATTAGCGTACCTTTCTTGCTCACATAGACCGCTTCGCCGAAGAGGGGGGGGGGGGGGGGGGGGTCTGTAGATATCACGAACGGGAGGCAGCGTGATGAGCGCACGCAGACGAGGGGTATCAATAGGCTAACGGTGTGTCGATACGTGGAGCTACGTTGTCCTGTTGGCGCCGCACGTGGCGTACGTTTAGCTAAAAGGGTTTCAGATGGCGTAACCTACGTAGACTTTTCACACTTGCATACGTGAATTCCGCGCGTACGTCTGACTAAAACTTTAATATTTTCATTCAGCTCTCGGTGTTTTTGCATCCAGCAGCCCAACACACGCCGCTCTGTGTATTAGTACATTCAACTGAAGGGCCAGCAAAGGCTCATCTGACAAGCGCATGTAATATATTTGAATACACATATATTTACAAGATTATATTACATCGTTGGGCAGTATCAGCGCAAACTACCTAAACGCCCCCCCTCTTTATGGCGTTGCATGAGCCCGGCAGTCAGATGCTCTGCGTGAGCGAAGCTTCCTCGTCATTCCTTGTGACGTCACCGGGGCCTTCTTCTGGTTTGGCCCGACCAGCCACATCGACGTCAGTTTCGTTCCCGACGAACACCTGTTTCGGCCCGTGTGTCTTTGCAGTGGTGTAGACAGTGGTCCGCTCCGTGATCGGCTTGTTCGTGTTGATAACGTAGAAAGTCGTAGCCACGGCAAGAATCATGATTACCATCGCCGTACATAAGGCACACATCATGTCAGATCCCTTGGAGGCGCCAACCTGCGAAAAAATGTAACAGCTATATTTCTAATAACTCAAGCAGCGGTATTGTTCTGCCAAGGTTCTACGTATTTTGAGAAGTAGCTACTCAAAAGTCTCTACGTTACGTTTTTTTCGCGCATTCAAAACTAATATTTACAACGAAAGCATCATCGGCATCTCTAGCCCCTTATAAGACGTCGACATTTGAGCATACAAGCGAATGTCTCATCGCCGAAAGAAGGAGTTTGTCAGTATATGTTATGACAATGGCAACTGTAGTGACCATAAAAAATTCGGCTTATCTTACACCTCTGTAATACCTGTAGTGCAAAAGGTGCGGCACATTTGGTAATTCATTAAGGATTACATTAAGTTAAACCTTTCAGACATGGGTATACTTTGAAACAGGACGTTTGCAGGACTTAGTGGAAGACATAAACCACAAGGCACATAAACCAGTGTTAATGCATTGCCAGTTGTGCCACGAGCTTTAGATGCATGCAAAATCACGTGTAACACATGCCCACCATTGTAGGGCTGGAGTAGCCTGGAGGCTGGAGTATACGCCACACGTGCGTTGCCATGTCCTTCTCTTACGTGAATGGTGCGGAAAGTGACGAGGAACGATGAGTAGTATCAAGAGGCTGAAGTACACAGCTTTACGCATACCCTTTAGAGGGGGATAAGTTCGGCCTTGTTGGTGAGACATGAAGGAGATTTAGAGCAAAGGAACGAAAGGATGAATAGGGAGGACTCAACACGAGTGTGCAGGAGTGGTGTGCTTCCTATTCGTCCTTGTGTTGTTTTGTGCTAAATGTACTTCAGCTGAAACAGGGCAATGCATCACTCAGCCATTTCAAAAGAATGAGGGAATGCCCTTGTAAAGAAATGCGCAGAATGTGGAAGAGAAGATTTGAGCTGCTTGAATAATTAGATAATTATATAGCAGGAACGTGGGCCCTCAGTGGAGGAAAAGGACAAGGTACTGCCGAGTAAATATTACAACGTGATCGACAGCACTAAAGAAAAGGGGAGTATAGATGAACTCGGGGAGGAATAGGAAAGAGACACGAGTAGTCAACTAAATAGAAAAATATATTACTACAAATCGAAAGGAAGTTCTTTGCTCTTCGAGAGCAAATCAAGATGGCCGAGAACATGGTGCAATAAGCGGAAATTTTCTAACGAAGACGAATTGCTCTGAATATGTTGGGTAAATGTGCCGAGATGATCGAGGATGTTATGGTTGAAAGCCAAGGGAAACAAGAATTAGCCATGCTGTGAAGTTCTACGTACGTCATCCGAGATATTTAACTGGCTTGAGAGAAAGTTATGAGAACAGAAATATTTTTGACGTAGACGCGAATGCTTTCACTTGTTTGTACGGCCGGAAGATTGGTGACAGAAAACTATGGACGGGAGGTCAGAAATGAGAACTCGTTAGTATAAGAAGCACAATTAACCTAGAGAGAATTTATAAAGAACTTGTACTAGGCGCCATTCTGAATAAAAGGGGATGCTTCTATCATCCATCCACCCATTGATCCAGCCAGCCGCGGAAGCCTGCGAAAGTCCTCTTTTTTCTGTTCTAGTGATGATGACCTGTCTTTAAAAGACGTCGTGAGTTTGTAACGTGCCATGGGAATGTATACTAGGTTTCATGGTTGAGAAATTACGTATACAAACCACCGATGGTCTGTTGCGGCGTTTTCAGTTCCTCAGTTCCTATCAGAGCATTGTGAATGTTAGCTGTCCACTTATTTCCTTTCAAGTCAATAGACCAACAACTTTGCATCGGCGGTACCCTGCTCAGTTCCCCATATTGGTGGTGTTTCATTGAATCGACTGAACAACACTCAAGGAGGGGAAAAAAATTTGGAGTGAAAATTAAGGCCCAAAAGTGAAGCAAGACCTCTGACAATTTAATAGGAGCAGATGAAGATTGCATAGCAATAAAAAAGGAAGCGTTTTCCTTCAACGCCTTACTAGTTTCATGCCCAACATTTCTGCCGACATATACTGCTCCACATGCCTTGTTGTATCACTGCTTTTCCTTGCGAGCCTCATGTCTTGGCGCATGTTAATAAAGATCACACGATTGTTATTCTCCTGGATAGATTTATTTCATCGGGAACAAAGATTTGGTATTTTACTATAAATCTAGCGCTTCCATTAGGTCAGCAAAGGCACTTGACATCTAGGCGAGTACCACCTGACAAGATTATGTTTTTGAGATAAAGAAGGTGCAAGTGTTGGCTGTACCTTTGCTGCTCAGACATTGCGAGAGCTTCCACTCCAGAACTTCTTTTAAAAGCCTTCTTGGGCGCACCGATCTGCCACAGTCAGGGCTCATGTGGTTCAAGCTGTCGCTTCTGTTGCCAAGGGGATGTCTCTGCGATTTGCTCGACTCCAGTTATGTTTGTCTCTGAAAGCGGCTCACCTCGGAAATGCTTCTGTCTGATTGAAATCTTGCACCGGGAGAAATTTTCAATGCGAAGTTTTGTTTGACGAACTTATGTCACTTTATTCGTATCTGTACATCAGGCCGACTACGTCTCGGTGCTCTCCTCGTCGTTTCTTTCACTCGGTATACGATAATATTTGTATGGTAGGGTATAAATGCATGGCAAGATTGAATGACCGATCTTTTTTTCAGGAACATGATCGTCATATACGTCGTGGTTAACGATACGGCACTCATGTTTGGATTATATCGGTGTAAGTCTCGGCCTGCGCTAAGGTGGTGGGTACCACAAGTGCTTGAAAATTTTACAGGGCGGAGATCAATGTAGAATAAGCGAAAATGGACAACATATCACACGAACACACTTGAAAAATAAGTAAGACACACCGTTTGTCGTAGCTTCTGACAGAAATGTAGACACAACAAGTACACGTACAAACGCGCAACCCACCACTAGTAAGGAGGGCATCGAACCCGGGCTCAGGACGTGCGAAACAAGTACACTACCACTAGGTCACGGGGCCTCTTCTCACACGATAGATGTAGTAAATAAACTTATAGTGCACTACCAGTTGTGTTGCTCATGTTTTGTGCAACGGCAATTGCGCGTGCTACGCGCTATCATGGCAATGCAATAAGCAACACAAATAACTCGGCATGGTGCTCTACAATTTTGATTGATCCCATTGAATTACTTCAACGTAAGATACTTACAAAACGCAAAGCAGCGCATTGTGTCTGCATTTTTCGTTGCGAAAATAGACGCCTCTGCGAATGTTACGTCGTACTGGGGCTCTTACTCAGCGCCATGGTGGTGTCTACGATTCTGGTTTGCCCAATTTAAGCATTCATCAACTCATTCACTTTGCGCAGTGGACTTGATCGTACTGGTAGCCCTTGCCTGAATGTCAAAGATTTCAACGCAGGCAATTTTTTCGCTGTCTGATTCGCATAACGCTGACACCGGCAATATGCGGGGTCTACAAGACTTTTTGTCACAAACCTTCAAAAGGCTCTGTTGACACACTTTTTAAACACTGGAAAGACGCATACGAAAGACAGAAACTGAAGTGCCAGAACAAGCGCCGTGTAGTGCCTAGACTATGGATATTTCCAAAATGGCTCGTAGTTTAAGGAGCGTATGTCATCCCAACCTGAACACTTCACCACATTTCTGGCGGTGCCCATTGTTCCTTGCAACATCTCGCGAGAATAAGGATTACCGGCGTTTTCGATTTGTTGTAACGCTGTTAATAACAAGTCCATAGTCTCTGATGATTTGAGCGAGGTTTTCCTGTCTGCGCATTCGGATCCGCGAATGAGCGAGGCAATACGGGAGAAATAGCTTACCTGTAGTGCAATTTGCCTCTGAGGCTTCATGACCTCCTCGACCTCGTCTTCGTCCTCTTCGTAAACCTGCGCTGGAGGCACGAACGCAGGGACGATGGGCGCCGCTCCCACCGGCACTGCGGGGGTCACCACGGTTCCACCTGCAGCCGTTGGAGCCATGGAGTACCTCCGTGTGGTAGCAGGTGCCTCTGTGGTCGCCATGATGTCGTGAGGGTCGTTGTTCGCTGAGAGCGCGACAGAAAGATCTGAGGCTCGCTTTCGATGTGTGCGCGACCGCCGCTGCTATAGTGGTGCCGTCTGAGCGCGAGCAGCGCCTCTTATTCTTGATGATGTTGATGTCAGAGAAAAATGGCCCGTACCTCGTATAAATCGTATAAGATCAGAAACTTTAAATAGAAGAAAACACAAGAGAGAGGTGTTTGCGGGTGTAAAAATCTGAGATGAGTAAAGGAGAAAGATACTGCAGAGACTGAATGTTAATAAGTAGTTATAAGTTCGCAGATTTACACATGTTTTACAAAAAAGAAAATAGGAAAAGGAAGAAAACACAGACAGCATACAGTAATTGCAACTACCAAAGATCAGGAATTAGCGAAGAGGTATACCTTATTGCGAGGATTGTTTTAGAGCGTAAGCTCCTACGGGCTCATTGCAATATCTAATTTCGTTTGAGATGTTTTCCCCAGGGGGGGGGCAGGCGGTGTCGTCGTGCGTATAGCACATAATGCGAGACAAAACACGAGTCAAGCCTTTTTTATAGTCGGCTATTACGCAGTGCAACAAATTGAAGTAAAAAGAACGGATGAGCACAGTTATAAGAACCGAAGAAGAAACGAGACTGTACTGTGTAACAAAAAGCTTCACCAATTGAAAACCCTCGGAACGAACTGGTGTGAGAGTAACGCCACGCCTGACGGGCTGATAAGTTGGCTAATAACGGTATGGAGAACGCTCATGAAGCACCTCAGTCTTGAACAACGGAATTCTTGAGAGTGTACAGTATTTCGGTTCCCATAAATAAGCTACATGCTTTATCCCTGCCAAGGATTGAATACTTGCGGGGACCTAAAGTCCAGCGGCAATTCTTCAGAGCTGGTACACCTTCTCTCCAGTGATATGCGCTGGACGTATATAGTAAAGCTCCTTTACGACGAAATGATTGGATCCTACGAATCTCTTTCTTGTATAGGCCATTTCGCGATGAATATCACCTTTAACGCTTACATGGAGGCCGCCCCGCCACGGTGGTCTAGTGTTTATGGCACTCGGCTGCAGGTCCGAAGTTCGCGGGATCGAATCCCGGCCGCAGCGGCTGCATTTAGATGGAGGTGAAATGTTGAGGCCCGTGTGCTGTGCGATGTCAGTGCACGTTAAAGAACCCCAGGTGGTAGAAATTTCAGGAGACCTCCACTACGGCGTCTCTCATAATCACAGCTGGTTTTGGGACGTTAAACCCCACAAATCAATCATTACATGGAGGCCTGAGCGCAAGGGTTCCTTCATTGTATCGACAATTTTCGGGAAGAGGCGGTCGGTGTGAAAACGTTTGACTACATCGAAGAAAACTTAAATGCAATGGTTGCGTGCATCGCGCCGCAGCTATCCTTGCTTATCTAAAATATTAGACACTAGCGTATCCTACGCTCAGCGCTTGAGCGATATTGTTAAGGAATTGCAAGGGTGCACATGACGAGTGTATTATTTTAGTAATGCGACTATCAATCATTCACGTGACGGGCCTTTTCTGTGAAAACAAGCGTTGCGATAATGTGTGCAGGTTATAGCGTTCGTAGGCGTCACATATAGTTCATTTAGTGTTAAAGGGCAACTCCGGCGATTTTTCAGTGTCCACTGATCTCAATCAAATGTTCAATATATATTCTCCTCAGTAGTGTAATCATATATGCCAAGCCAGGCGGATGTAGGTCACTTAGTTTTCCTGTAAATGAATTTTAAAATTTTTTTAGCGGATTCTCACACGGGCCACCCTGTGCTTTTGACGTCATCACCTCCGCGCTGCCTACCCGAGCCAGCGGGCCTTCAAAAGCAAAACGGCGACACTTCAGCGCTCAAATCGTCGCTGTCAAGATCAGAAAAGCTGGCATAACTCAATATATCTTTGAATGACCTCGCTTCTTTGGCGCCAGTTCCATATTTCCGGTGACGGGAAGGTTGTGACGTCACCGCACATACTCCACGAAGCATCTACCCGTTTCGGTTTCGGTTTGAAGACGACTTTCAGTTGCTAATTTAAAATTATTGGCGCGTTTCTGAGCAAACTGAACCACCCCGGCGGTTATAGGAGCATCAATACCATCGGAAAACATTGATATCAGAACATGGTGAAAAAACCGCCGGAGTTGCCCTTTAAAGCGTTCAAGAACGGGAAAAGTGGTAGCCTTCTTCAGCGATCTCCTGGCAGGCATGGTCTTGTGTTTCGCAATTTCTTATCCAAACTATAAGAGAAGCTCAGGAGGAGGTGGAGGCTTGAATCCATGACGAAATGATTAAAAACCGTGGAGGAGAAGGAATGCAGCGTGAGCCAACGTTTGGCATTGGTTGGCTGAGCGACATTCCGTGTTCCTCGTTTTTAAGGATCTGTGCATGCAACAATATATTACGCGACATTTATTTTACATTTTACCGACCGAATTGAAGGAATATATTACGGTGCTTTTTCGTGCCCGAAATATGCTACAGCTTAATTTTTTTATTTACAAAGCTTCCCGTTAGGCATCCCACTTTAGCTTTATTTACCTTGCTGCATCGCATTAACATTGTATGAGATGTGCTTCTATCCGCGCAGTTCAATAGAAGTTTGCGTCTAATACGATCACACACTGGAAGCCACATTGCAGATGCGCTCTAGAAATAGAGCATTCTATACTCCACGTCACAACTACAGCTCAGTACTATGAAAGCTACGGTGTGCAAGAAAGCCACATGATTGTGCAAGAAAATGCAGTTCCATGTGACCTCAGGCTTTACATTTGGCAGTGTTCAGACATCAGCGCTTGTTCGACACCCAGAGGTCAAAATTTAGTTGTGGCGCTGCTTTTGTGCGCTGTCCCGAACGAACCTGTAGCCCCAAGAATTTTTCAAAACGGTGCCGAAATAGCGCCGTTACACGCGTTTGATTATTAAAACGCGGCGCTTGCTTGTTTCGCTCTCTCCTGCGCCCCACCGGCCGCTTGTCGGTGCCACCTCCTCGCCGGGTGCTCCTCCAAATGTCACGTGATATTCATCGCTGATGACGCGCATCGGTTGACGCGCCTACTCCGGCAACCCGCGCTCGCGCGAGTGTTTTGATGGTGCTGTACCAACGCTCTGTTAGCGCTATCCGTCGTGTTCTGACAGTTGCTGCAGTTTCTAGTCGGCTGTACCTGACTTGCACTTGCGTAGCGTAGCGCAGTTACGAATTCACAAGCGTGCACACGCGAACACCACACGAACGCCACACGACGAGGAAAAACAAACAGGCAGGGAGCGCGTGCATTTGCTAGCAGACTAACGGGAAGTCGAAGTCCTCCTTCGACCAATCAGCGGAACTCGGACTCTTGTGACGTCACCAAAAACCACAATGTCGTCGCGGCTAACTTTGGTATGCCGGAAATGGTCGCCGAGGCGCACGGGATTGTTTTTCGAGTTTGTGGCGCGGCCGCGGCGCGTGAGTGAGTACGAACTTTATTTAGGTCCGGAGGAGAAAGAAAGCGGTGCCGGAGGCCCCGTCAATAAATCCGGCGGCCCCACCCAAGTAGGGGCCAGACGTCGAATTTTTCCCCCTCCCCACACGAAGCTCAACAGAGCACAAGCAATCACTTACAGACAGTTGCAGACTCGTACGTACATCACACCTACGACACTAAGCAGGATCAATCCCGACTTTCCTACTGTATGCCCACACTGTGGCCACGAATATAACAATTTTGAACACATGCTCTAGCTGTGCCCTGCCAACGCGGGCACGGACTTTCCTGATCAGTCCTCCTGGGACTCAGCGCTTCAAACCACGGAGTTCACTGCTCAACTCAAGGCTGTCCAGAGGGCCCGGGCCGTCGCCGCGGCGTGTAGCGCTGCCGCATTTGACATCGTTCATCGTGGCGCCATTTTCAACTAGATGCGCGTGTTAACTTGAAATGTTCAAAAAAAAATGTCGGGGGTGGTTTATGGGCCCCTTAAGAGTTGAACGCGATAGCGACGCCTGCCCCCATTCTCATCGCGCTCTCTTTCGCTCGCCATGCTCTTCATTCAACGGGCCGGGTAATTGTCATGCCTCCACTTGGCTTGCGTTACGGCATGGTAGCTTGCGTTCCGGCATGACCTTCCTCCTCGACTTGCGCCTTATGACAGTGATGTGCCAAAAAACTCGCCGAAGAAGAAGACACCAAGAATCGATTCTTGAGCTAGTTGGTAACGGTCCATTTTGAGGTCGGTGCAGTACTACACGAAACACGGCCAAATAAGACGCACCTGTCCTGTGCGTTTACTTCTTTGTCCCTGTTTTGTGTAATCCAGCAGCCACCCTAAGATGAAGAAGGCGGCAGGACACGTGCCGGCTGGCCAGCACATAGCGCATCGCGCTCCGGAGGGAGGGGTCGCAGGTTGTATTCCCCGGTCGCCGGTCCCATTGAGGATCTAACCCGGGCTGTTTGCGTGGCAAGTAGGTGTCCTACCACAAAGCCACGATGTTACTTGGAACTTTCTCGAAAAAAAAACACCACATAAATGGCAGGTAGTGGAAGGAGTCTCCTTAACGCATTTTGTTCGGCAGGTGTCACGACGAAAATAAGCCCATTCGGCGATTTGTAGGAGGCATAAACTTTATTGAGCATATCAAGCAAACAGCAAACATTAGATAATGTGCTGCCATCTGTGAGCCATTGTGAAAAACATGTCTCGACTACCATGGCCTCCGAGACGGTGGGCGCGCCCGCCATCTCGGAGGCCATGCTACTACAGCAGAGCCTATATGGTTCCGCCGTTCTAGGACAGGAAACATATGGCCACATGGCGTCTTTTCATCTAAAGCGACAGACGCGCGCTCTTAGCATTTCTATCTTCGGTTTGCGTCTATGCATGCGTAACACTAGGCGTCTGGTATGAACGCGCGTCAATGGTGCTGTGGCGTTCGACTTTCATCCTTAGTGTCGACGCGCTCTTAAGGAGCGTCCAGCTCGAACTCTGCGGCTATAAAACGGCGTGCGTCGCCAAGCCGTGGTGCTCTTTCTCTTGTGACCCGCCGAAAGACAGCTGCACCTGTCGTCGCTGCCACCGCCGAATTAGGACAAGGTCTCCAATAAGGTGGCTGCCCCAAGACGCTCTCTACGTCTGGCTCTTTTAGTCACAATACTGCGTGACAAAATATCATATCAAGCAAACAGCAAACATTACATAATGTGCTGTTTGCCATTTCACCGACCATAAGGCGATGCTTGTTGCGGTTGGCCGGAAGATGTCTCCAGAAAAATAAATCGAACAGCTGCCAGATAGTTAACGCAAGAAGGACGATAGAATGTGACCATTTACGAATGAAAGTGTCACGCCTACGCGTAGTTCATAATACAGGACCATGTGACTACATCACTGTACAATATTTTCATGAAGTTGATATAGAAGTGCTATTAAATGGATCGAAAACCTCTACCATTACTATAGATATGTCGCGCGCGCGTGTGCGTGTGTCTGTGCGCATATGTGTGTGTGTAACAACACACATTAATAAGGATGCACTGAGTGGTTGGAGTGCACACTAGGGGCCGGATTTCGCTATCGCGTTCAACACTTAAAGGCTTCAACACTTAAAGGGTCCCCCAATTTCATTTCTTTGTTTGCATCTACCGCGAATTCTCGCTCACGGACAACGCTGGTTTTTCGCTGAAAAACCAACGAAGCCGACATCAAATTTCAGCGAAGCGACCTTTTTAAGGCTACCGTTAATACGTTTCATGCACTTCGCATGTATACGTTGTACGCCTTTAATTATTGTATCGACAAACGACAGTAACTCCGGTTTCAAGCCAACATAGTAGCCACCACGCACAACCGACCGTCCGCTTTCATCTGAGCTCACGCTTGTCCTCGCCCACTGTCTAGCGAGCAACAAACAGTGAAAGCAGCCATAGTTTGGCGTCCAGTAGAGCTCTGGACAAAACATGAGGCAAGCTTTCTCGCTGTCATAGAGATCATCTCTTGGTTCGGCCACGCCTGCTATGCTT
The DNA here is from genome assembly GCA_013339685.2 of Hyalomma asiaticum. Classification (NCBI taxonomy): domain Eukaryota; kingdom Metazoa; phylum Arthropoda; class Arachnida; order Ixodida; family Ixodidae; genus Hyalomma; species Hyalomma asiaticum. Next base: position 98,583,851 of record CM023483.1, read on the forward strand.
ACAGAACCGATTATTTGTCAACAGCTCCTGAAAACGGTGCAAAATTATCACAAATGGTCTGCTGACGAAGCTTGCAGTATACCCATCTCAACCGATCAGAAACCTAAGTTCATACCTTACGGACCACACAACTCAAGACCGGGACTTGATTTCGTCGAGACGAAAGACACTCGCATCGATGTATTTGATTGACTTCTGGGGTCTGAGTCCCAGAACCAGCTATGATTATGACAGACGCCGTAGTGTAGGGCTCCCGAAATGTTGGCCACCTGGGGTTGTGTAACGTGTACTGACATCGCACAGTACACGGTCCTCGACATTTCCCCTCCATGGATATGCAGCTTCCGCGGCCGGGATTTCACCCCACGACCTTCGGATCAGCAGCCGAGTATCATAGCCGCTAGACCACTTCGCAGCGATGGATGCAAACATGTTTATTAAAGACGATCGTCTTTTTTGGCTGCCTAAACACGAATTTTTTCTGTACACAACTCGATTCAAGCGCCCGGGAAAAACCAAGCGAGCTTCTAGCAATTGTGGCATGGAGTCATGCAAGTGAATATAATGAAGCGCAAAGGAAGCCCAAGGCCCATTTGCCACAAGATATACCTATATAACCGTGATCAACACCATTATTTTATTTAGCAATACAATCTTAACTGTTTTTACGTTAGCAAATGGGAAAAGCAACGTGTTGAAAAGGCGTCGAAGAGAGGGTACGCGATGAAGAGAAGCCCCCAGATGCCGCGGCTTTGTAGAGGGCTTTCAGCGAACAGTAGCAAAATATCACAACAGATGGCACCAAAGCAGGGCCGGCGAGGGAAACTTAAATTCAGCCGTCATCATTAAATTCAGCGTTCATTCTTCATGAGAAGAGGGAGAGCGGAGGGGAAGAGCGTGATGGGTGGGAGGGCTGATAAACAGACAGAAAAAAATTTAAAGAAAATTGTGCGTGTAACCCGCACCACCATAAGGTATGCCGGGTTTAAGCCAATTCTGAAATAAATGAAGAGGGGTGTACACACAAAACGAATTTTTTCTCTTTAAACGCAGCTCCATTTAATGACCAAATGTCAGGGATTTCAACGCCGCAGTAAGGACTTAAAAGTTAAATGAGGAAAGAACTGTGCGAGATATAGCCGCCTTGTAAGTAGCAGTCCGATAATTAAAGTGGAAGCAAAAGGCTCAGTCTTGGACGTCTTGGACGACACGGTGAGAATGTCCGTAAAAAACGAACAAAATAAAAGAAATCGTGCACACGCACGTAGGGCACGACCAATGTTTGGAAGACGGCTGTGTGAAATCAGAAAAAAGGAAAACTAAAGGAAAATAGGCTGAGTATGAGACGTTGCATTGCCGGCGCGCGTAAAAATGAAAAAGTAGGGAAACGCGCTAAAAGCAGGGAAATGCTAGCCTTGAACACTGCTGTAAAAAGAGTTCGAAAGAAAAAAAGGCGTTCGGACTCCGTTACAGATATTCCAAAATGGTGGTGCACAGTCCAGAGTGTGAGGGGGAAAATGACTCGGTCTCCAGCAGGACAATTCCAAGGGCCTGCTGGTTGCCGGAAGGTCCAGAAGGCAAGCCCGACAAGTCGCCGGCACCCGCAGCTGATGCGTCGATGTTGTCAGAGGAGAAGTTGGCCAGGGCGAGTCGGGCCATGGCCGGGTGCTGAAGGCTGAAATCAACCTGGCGTTCGGGGAAAGTTCGGCGGCGACGCCAAGTGCCACCGAGATCACCACGAGGACCATATGCCGGGCGGCCACCACCATCGTAATTTTTGAGATTCTGAGGTTGTCCACTGGAGATGTGCGATGCTGGCTGCCCAGCACCAGCGCCTTCCCTGACGACGTGCTGCGGAGGATCTTCTTCCCTTCGCTCATCCGGCGAGATGAAGCTGCGACGTAACAGCTCAATGGCCAGCTGGAAGCTGCGGATCCTCTTGGGATGGCCGTCTAGCAGGGCGCCCCTTCGCAAGAGCCAGAGCCAACGTCAGGCTGGGACACCAGCTCTTCTGTCGAGTGCCAGGCAGGCCAGGTCTTGGTAGCAGCCTCGAGACGATGCTTCTGGCAACCATCCGAACCGGAGCTGGAGCAGGGTGAGAGGGTGGAGAAAAAAATGTGGTTGAACCCTGTGTCATAGGAATCTGTATAACACGAAAGTAAACTTGTCTTCGCGAAGTTGTGGAATGAATAAGCGGCAGCCTGGCGAATCGAAGGGCGGGAGATGGCTTGGGTATTGTGAACATGTGAACACGTTAAATCTAGACATCAGCGGCACCTCAACACGGCACAAGGATTTCTGTACAGTTGTACACGAGAAAACGTTTTCGAGCGACTCACATTGCTCTGAAACACTGAACTGCACGCGCAAGAGCCCTGTGCAAGCCTGCCATAAGCGAGCATCGTCCGCAAATTGTGACGCCTTGAAAGAGAAACCGAGCGGATTGTCAGCGGATCGTTTTGTGTAAACACAGTCCACTGCAACGAAAGGCCAATCATTTGCTTGTCGATGGTCGTCTTTGCACTGCTGGAGCAGCGCGCGTTGCAACTAAACCCAACTGGCCACGCAAGACAAAGTGCGGACCGGCGTCGTGACGGTGCGTTCCAGGAGCAAATTGCTGCTCCTGGAACGCACCGTCACGACGCCGCCGCGGCCCTATCTTCCTCGACGGTCGAGAGGTGGAGGCGCGAACACTACCGAAGCAGTGACTGCCGGCGCGAATGGGCGCTTTATGTATCGTTCCTAGATGGCGGTACCACCGCAGCGAACCTAAGCGAACCAAGAGTGCAGCATGAGGGAGGCGATGTTATATTAGGAGCAATTTTGCTCCTTAAACACCACAGTTCACTGTGCTAAACACCTTTGCATTTACCCGGACAACAATTAAATGGAACATCTAAAGTGCTATAGTGAACATATAAGGCCAGTAGCCTGTCTATTCCCCTTACAGGCGATGATGCCGTGATGTACCGGTAGAGCATCCAGCTCCTTTCCTCAAATCCCGGTTGAAGGTGGGTTCGAGTGCGCCTGGGTGGAATTTTTCAGTGTGAAAGCAAGTTCATTTTTTATCAGATCCGCTTCCGTTACAGGAATTACGTCAATGATATCTTGGTGGACCCCTCCATAAAACACCGCAGTGTTAAAAGATGGTGGTACTAAATAAGGAGCAGCAGAACACTGCCGTCTATACACGTCATTCGCAGCGAAGCAAGCAGGTACACGGCATCAGGCGCCACCATCTGCTCTCCATCACCCGCACTACGCCTGCGTAAAGAGGCCGTGGAGCTTCCGAGCAGAATTAGTGGACCGGAAGAATGCAATTCTTATTGGCTGAGCAGTCCTGTAGCTTCGGCACTTTTGAAATGAACATTTGAAATGAAGTGCAGTAATGCTACCAGCGCATATATTCCGATGCGATCTCGGCAGTTGTCTCTGTACAAGCGCACACCTGTTCCTACATGATGGTGAGAGATTTTCGTGCAGATCGTTTACGACCACAGTCTAGTAACGAGCATGCTGGAGCAGAAGAGGCCGCTTACCGTCAAGAATGCCTGACACGAGGCTGAAGCCGCAGTGACGAAGAGGAAAGACTTGGAGCCGGTGACGGGTAGCGGGAACGGCCTGGCGGCCACTGGTCGGCTCGACTGCCGTCGGGTCTGTGTGATCGAGGGTCTCGCTCACGGTGGCGGCCACCCGAGTGCAGTACTCGGGTGGTGTAGACGGGGAACCAAACGTCACGAACCAGCGGACGCCTTTTCCGCACCTTGTCCAGAATTGCAGCCTACAAAGCGCCTCCTTTGTTTGCTGCACGTTGGAAGGAGAGCTGCGGCAGATCTGCGAATGTATAGAATAGCTCTACAGTGGCTCTGATTAGCACCACAGCGGGAACGGAACCTACGTCGAAGAAGGCTGTGAGGTGCAGCTCACCTATTCTTCTTCTTCAGCCCGGCTGATCCACGCGCCGCCGACCTTTCTGTAGCCATTCAACGCAGTTTCAAATCAGCGATGAGACACCGCACATCCTACTGTCCATTTTATTTACGTGTTCTTTTTATTGTTGCATATTAATTTTCATCACGCGCGATACATGAAACTTTTATTGCATTTGTTACAGCTTTGGTTTAGGCACGAAGAACGCAGGCGCCAAGAAGGCGTTGTTACCACGTGCCGTGCTGTATACAAGTTCCTTATTTAATTTCATTCTTTAATTTTTTGCCTGTAACAGTGTTTTCCACGTGCGCACCACACGATCTTCAAAAAATATGATTGTCGTTCTGGAACAATCACCGTTTGCCTCAGCCCCACGACGCGTAATATATCGTCAAATGACCAAGGTTTTATTCTTCCTGAATAAAGCTGGTATATGTGTTCTTGGGTTCTAAACCCGTCCCTGCGCGGATCGGTCATTTATTGTCATCACCAGACCCTTTTGTACAGATGTGCAGGAAAGAGCTCTCGATAGGCGATCAGAATTTCCAGGACATTCGTGTAAGTGAAGTATGCATTTCATATGCAGTTGCGGTCCAATAACGCAAAGTTTACGCTGTTCCTTTTCATAAGGGAAAGTTCTATTGAAATGAGGGGAAAGACAATGTGATGACGCTTGAGCGATGCAAGACGATGTCAATGGGCTGCCGGGAGTTAGAAAATCGGAAGAAGCTTCCGATGAAATTGTCAGTGGTCGAGTCTGTTGTTCGCTTTGCACCTTTTTTATGTATGCCATGAGAAAGACCGGTCCCGTGATCACAACTATTGGCACTGAAGGATAACCATGAAGTCGTGTTTGCTCTTATATTTGAAAATACGTTTGTTCTGTTGAGAACAAATTCTCATATATATATATATATATATATATATATATATATATATATATATATATATATATATATATATATATATATATATATCAAGAAAAGTTCTTCCTGGCTATCGGGATAAATATACTATCAGAAAGACACAGTGACAAATATAGGATTTATTCTGACGTTTCGGCTGGAGGCCAGCCGTAACGTCAGAATAAATCCTGTTTATATATATATATATATATATATATATATATATATATATATATATATATATATATATATATATATATATAAATGGGAAAAGTATCGTAGCAACTCCCCTGGAGAAAATTTATTTGTCCTCCAAACGAGATCCTGAAATGGCGAAACTTCTTCAAGTTTTGCTTTGTGAGCAGCAGTTATCAAGCAGAGCCTTGCAGCCACCTCCTGGGCGCCTCTATATATTATAGTTTCTAAATCTATATTTATAGTTGTGGAGTTGTGTCGAGCAACCAGTGTTCTTAAAGGTGGCATAATGTTGCACACTCACCGACTTTAACTGTTCGAGTATGGATACTGGTTCGTTGCATAATTGAAGTATAAATTGTGCAGCCTTGCTTTTTTTATTGGGTGCGACGCAGTAACGTACGATGACTGAGTACTGGTGACCCAGTACTCAGTTATCATAAGAAATCACGTCATTGATGACTCATCACTGGTGAAGTTTCAAATATGTGGGGAATTAGGGCCATTTTTGATTATGGCGTCGACAGGTCTCGAAGCGTGGGCTGTTGACACGCATCGACAGCCATTGTCTACACAATCTGCACAGTTACTTGGCAGTTATCCGAGACACGAATATCGCTTAGCAGACCGAAACCATGGCACAAAAGTTAAAGCTGCTAATTCTTGTCATGAATTGATGATCCCGCAATAAGTACAGCGTTCGTAAGAGAATGCCCCTTAAACTATAGCAACTGCGTGCGCTTAGGATCTGTATGCATCGAAGAAATTTACTGATTGAAGTGCCTTAGTAAATTCTGTTCGCGTACAGCTGGGTGCTTCTCGTTTTTTTCGGGATCGCAACCGGGGGTGTCAAGGTTACTCGACCGAACTCAGAATTTTACGTTGGAAACAATCCAGGCAAACGATCGCATGCGCTAAAACAGGCTGTGAAGACATTGCTAACGGTGCTAACAATGACATGTCAGATGATCCTGGCGGAAAAGTACAGAGGCTGTCGAGAGGAGGTCTCACATTTCTAGGTGCAACGATAACGACCGCTGCAAGGACGCGATGACATGCTGCAGAAGATGAGGGGAACAAGTCGAGCATTAGATGAAACTCATGCCGCAGCTTTGGGCCATCGCTGTGCGGTTCGGTGGCAGAGCAGAAGACTGGATTCTTGCCATGATAGCCATGCAAAGGGCTCGGGGGAGGTGTACGTGAGCCACGGCAGGCAGTGTGTAGTACGTAACAGAATGACAGGCACACCGCGTTGCAACTATGGTAGAACTGAAGTTTATTGGGCGTACTCCTGGAGACCCCGGCATCCCGAGTACACATTTGCCAGACCACCGGAGTGCCGGCCCCCTACCGGTACATCTTCCTTTCTCAAGGGAAGGGAGAATTCTCGTAGTCCCGGAGGCCTTCCCACTCGAGAAGAGCGTCGTAAAGGCAGGGTCGTTGGATTAAGATTTGGCGACACTGCGGAGGTATCGTTGGGCTCATCAACAGCTGGCTCCTGGGATGTCGCTGGAGGTTGAGGGCACTCTGCCCTAGTGGCATTGTTGAGAATGGGGCAACCTTCGGAGGCCCTTCATTTGGCGCGAATTCATGTTCCAGAACGTCCTCCGGCTCAATAAGCTCGTCCGTCTTAAAGGACTCATGACACCAAAATTTCAAACGCGAGATGCTTGCATTAATGTCAGCATTGCCACTTTGCAAAACTCAATTGTGGCGTCTAGCGTTAGATTCTTCTCGCGCAAAAGACGCGCACGGAGTTTTTTGTCGTGAATGCCGCACACAAGCTGATCCCTTACTAAGCAATCTCTTAAGTCTCCAAAGTTGCAGGTCGTCGACTTGACTTGCACATCCCACAGGAGCTGCTCAAATGGCTCCCCTTCTTGTTGTTGGCGGGAAGCGAAACACACAGCGCAGCGTTCGTAAGTCTCGTTTGTCTACGGCATGCAACAATCCTCGAAAGCTCTAACAATGGCGTCATAATCCTCACGCTGCGTTTCTGATAGCGCAAATGTGTTAAAATACCTCTATGGCTTCAGGTGCCGCGACGTAGAAGAAGATAGCGGCGTTTTGCGCTTACGAACGCTCCTTGTACAAGGCCGTTGCCTTGAAGAGAAGTTCAATGCGCTGACGGAACCATTGCGAGTTCTCTGCAGGATTATCTGAGAGCACCAAACGCTCAGGAGGGGGCAGGCTACCTATGTGTAGGGGACATGTTGGACTTGAGACTTCAGACTTCTGACACCATGTAACGGAATGACACGCAGACCGCGTTGCAACTGTGGTAGAACTGAAGTTTACTGGGCGTACCCCTTGAGACCCCGGTATCCCGAGTACAGTGTTGCCAGACCACCGGAGTGCCGGGCCCCTACCGGTACATAGTATTCGGGCGACGTGGACGTGGAAACGACCGCACCGCGAGGAGGGACACCCGCTATCCTCGGCAGATACGACAGGTGCACCGACCGTAGTTCCCTTGAAAGCCTCATCTTACGGTAGCGGAATTTAGCTGGGCCTGCACAGCTTTGAGTTAGTCATTCTATATGGCTATGAAGAGAAATGACAGGACAACAGGACAATTCCGAATGAAAATTAAGACGTAGCGCTCAACCGTTCTTGTTGCTCTTCTTCTAGCAATCTGTCCTGAGAACAGAGTTGCTCTGGTCCCGTGCACATTGTGTCCATATTGTGGTGAAGAAGAACATGGACATCAGTATTTCCCAACATGCAGTCGTTTGTCTGCATTATCAAAACACATTCTGAATGATTCCTTTTCATATGAATGGTTAGAGTTTCTCGAACATTCTCTGCAGGGCCTCCTCGTTAGCAGACTGCTAGAGGTCTATGCTGTACTGTTGCAAAATTTGCGATTCATAGCGGTTCTCTTCATAAAGGTTGTAGTCTTTACTATTAAATTCCTTTTGATCATTCTGTCCTGGTTCCTATTTCACGGTACTTCTGAGGTAAATCTTTATACTTTTCCCATTTCGGCCTACTCCCACGGCTGTATACGTTCCAGAGCAAAGGATATAAAAACTTCATGGTCACTTCCCCTGCTATGGTTGATGGTGGTCATGATCATGGTGGTGATGATCCTGACGATGAGGACGCGCCAGAAATATAGGCAATGGGATTCCATGCTTAGTTCCGGCTACTCCTCGCCACTGACTACTGGAGTGCGCGCTATTTACAGAGAATCGCGTCTGGCGGATTCCTCTCTGTAAGTTGGCACATACCCAATTCAGGGTATTGGCTATGACTGTTCCTTTTATATGTGTGGTTTGACGGAGCACAAATGATAGAAATTAACATAAAATGATCTTGCTGTCAATTAGAAGTTTTCATTATTGCAATACAGACATCCCTGTGGCCATACTCGAAAGCGAACCCGCCAAACAAAAGAGTAGTCATTTCAGTAATCTCCAGGTCTAATTTGCGAGCAATTGGTTCAAGAATTTTTTTCGCTTGACTAGATTTTCAAGCAGTAATAAAATATAAAAATTGGTGAATTGTTTCCTCCTCATTACAGAAGGAGCATTGGGGGCACGTCTGTGTGACAAGCAAAGGGCTTCACCACGCAGTCGTCTTCTTTGGTTGATGTGCTTTTTGTGCATACGAGTTAACTTGAGTGTAATGATAATGAATTGTTGCTGGGCGCATTGGTGAACCCTTGCCGACGTAATTTTTTCGCTAAAGTGGACGGACACATGAAAGGAGAGAGGAGCGGCGCTTCTAGCGAGTGGTTTTATTGCGTTGGTTTGCAAAATTGTGATGCGTAGATGAGCCGAAGGCACATCTTGAGGAAACAACTGATCAACGTAAAGGCTTGGTGCATCAAAAATAATCATAAAATAGTTGAAAATGAACACTTATAGGAGTCTTCCAAAAAGAAGCATGTCCCGCTGACACCATCTGCTGCTTTATATATATATGATACACCTCTCGGATAATACGGCCTGTTTTGTGCCGGCTTCTGCGTAGAATCTTGGCATCGCGAAACGTCAGCTTCAACGTGCAACCTCCTCAGTGGGAGGGAAAATCGGCTTTTTTTCACTCTTCTAACTCGTTGGCACAATTCCCCACCCTTTTATTGGTCAGCAACATGTTTTGCATGGTTTGTTTATACGTACGACTTCCTGCAAGTCAACGGTTTGCCGTACTCAACGCCTTCCACGCATCGCACATAGGGCGAAGTATGCCTTTTGTGCATCTTCTCTTCTTGGAACCCGCCTTTATTCACTTATTTATTTATTTATTTATTTATTTATTTATTTATTTATTTATTTATTTATTGAACCCTCAAGGGTCAAAGACATTACATATGGGAGCTGCAAACGAAATGTTGTACAACAGTTGGTAATAATATTTATGCAGCCAGAGGTAATATAGTAACGCAATAAGGAAACGCACTAGTGGTAGTAGTACAGAAAATGTAGTTTGGCAATGCTCTTGCGCAAAGGGCTGCAAATAATAATTCCAAGAAACAAACTAACCTGTTATCAGAAGAGCGGATAATCGGGCCAGTTAGTATGCATTCATGGTGATAAGTGCGCAAACACAACACCAGGACACAGTAGGGAGAAACAAACGAGCGCAGACTGAAACTGACGTTGACTGAAACTGAATAAGTACACATAGATGAGGGAAAGGAAACAGGCGATAAGTATACAAGATAAACAAGCATGAATAGATTACTTGCCATCAATGTATGATTGTTCACATTCTAAGAGCGATATTGACGGAGAACTGACGCATATTGTACCTATTTTGTTAATAATGAATGCCTCAGCTATTTCCCTTGTTCTTCGGTCACAGTTACAATACAGAACCGATGTGCGCGGAAATTCTGGAACACACCCACACCTAGGAAAATACGCGGACAGGTGCAACCCAGGAGCCGATGAAAGAGGAAGTTTGATGGGGTAAATTGGACCCAGATAGCACAGGACAGGGAAAATTGGAGATCTATGGGAGAGGCCTTTGCCCTGCGGTGGGTGTGGACAGGCTGATTATTATTATTATTATTATTATTATTATTATTGTGATGAAGCCATGATACATTATTAGGCATCAATCACGATGCATATGAATTGCGTTAAGGGTCTGAGCTTTACACTAGGGAAAAAGGGTTCACCACGGCTGTCCATAAGCGATCAAACCACCGATTTCTCTAATGGACCTGGTAACACGGACGCCTTAAGGGGGCCTAGCCTTACGGAATATGCCCGAGTACATGAGCGCGATTGCACTGGTCGCAGCTTTTTAATGCACACCGATATGGCCTCCTCGAAGAACAGTGTGACGGCTATTGTTTTCTATGACCTTGTCATTTCCATATGTAGACAATGAATTTATTAACACAATGCTCATAGTGTCAGACAGGAGATTTATGGTAATGTGGTTTCTGGTCACAAAACACACCTGTAAGCACTTTCTAAATGTGTGCGCATTAAACTACTAATTCTGTATGCAATACTTGCACTTCCTCAAAGACTTTACGACAGGATATTACATGGCTTCACCTCGAGCTTACGCTGTCGACGCGCTGCATGATCTGGGGAAGCGTGAAGTTCTTTAAAAGACTATGTCTCTGTTAGCAGGAACTTTTGGCGAATGTCATATTTTATTTTCGATGGGCCTCCATATTGCAGCACTACGTCACGTATGGACTTGTATGGAATTGATACCGCTGTATGGCATAGTATGGCGCACGGATTCACTCTGTTTCTGCGGACGAAAGACCTCGCAGAAAGCTGAACTAAAGGTGAGCTCAGGCCAGCATACTACAAAATTTAATTATCTTTGTGCAAGAACATGCAAGAACGCACGGCAGGAAATGACTACAAGCATTCTCAACTTCCGTCATTGTCAAAGGCACTAAATGCATAAAAACACGTTTTTTAGACTGCTGTAATTCGTTTCTTAATACCTGCCCAAAAAAAGGGAGGCATTACGCTAGTCACCAAATTTGCGTGAAAGGTGACTGGCAGTCACGCGCTCTCCGTCAACATAGTCTCTTCGTCACCGCCTGTGACATCGTTGTGGGCAACGTCGTTGTGGCCTTCATCATCCTCGGCCATAGCACCCACGTTGTGGGCCGTGTCGTTCTTGGGGAACACCACGTGTGGCTTCGCTGTCGTAGTGGTGGAGGCCGTGGTCCCTTCGGTGATCGCCTTGTTCTTGTTGAGAAGGAAGAAGGTCACCGCCGAGGCCACAGTCATGCTTATCATCATCGTGCATAAAATGCAGAGCATACCGGGTCCGCTTGAGCCTCCGCCTACGGCTGCCTACAAGAGAGTGCAAGGAGAAAGGCATCGAGTCATGGCCGCCATCCAAACAGCGGTCATCGAGGTGAAAACCCTGTGTGTCTCACGCGCAGGGTCATCATCATCATCAGCCTGTTTAGGTCCACTGCAGGACGAAGGCCTCTCCCAACGATTTCCAATCCACGCTATCCTGAGCGAGTTGGTTCCACTTTATGCCCGCAAACTCTTTAATTTCATCGCTCCATCTAATGTTTTGCCTACCTCTGCTGCGTTTTCCCTCTCTTGATATCCATTCCGTCGCTCTTACTGTCCACCTATTATCCTTCCTCCTCATGACATGTCCTGCCCAGGTCCACTTCTTTCTTTTAATTGATAAGATAATATCGGCTACTCCTGTCTGTTCTCTGATCTATTCCGCTCGTTTTTTATCTCTTAGCGTTACCCCTATCATTTTTCTTTCCATTGCACGTTGCGTGCTCCTTAGTTTCTTCTCTAGTTTTTTCGAGCAAAACTAGGCGTGGCTCTGCCATCGCAAATATCTAGCTGCGCAGTGGATGTTTAGCAGAATATTGTCAAGTTCAGTAAAAGGACAATCAATTTTTTAAACAATTGAAGCAGTATATTCCTTCGAAGTGAAGTATTTGTTGTGTCCGCACAGAGGTAAGCATCGTCCTCACTCATTTCACTATCGTCCCTCTTTATTTTTTCTCTCTTTCTATATATTTCCACCTCACCTCCTAGGTCTTTTTCCTTTTTCTCCCTCTATGTCTTCCTTTCTTTCTACCGAAGTTTTCCTCTGTCTCACCGTAAGCAAGTTGTGTTAAAATCTTCAAATACTAAAATTCTAGGCGTATTGGTACAACTACCTTCTAGCGCACAAAAAAAGGACAAGGACCGAATGATAAAGACAGACTGTCTTCGTATTCTTCTTTCAGCCGTGCCTCTTGTTGTGGACTATAAGGTAGTTGCGCTACAGTCGTCGGTACAACGTCATGACATGTTACAAATAAACTCATGTTCCGCAAGCATGCTTGACACTGACACTCGTTTTCTAGGGTTCTGCGGGGCAATTCCGCGGTTCCGCGACCAAGCGACTTATTTTACTCGGTTCCGTGTACGCCAATCGGCTTAGATGGTGGACGAAAGGTGCACGATCTAGACGACCTTCATTACGTACCAGAGCGTAAAGAAACATAGCGGCCAGCTAGGACTATCGGCGCAAGGCTAGGTCACAGTGGAGCTGGGGGCCGTTCCCTCCACCTTTCCCGATCCTCACCCTCACTTTCATTCCATCTCCTTGATATGACGATGATGATGATGATTGATGATTATTGTGGTTCGATTAGGAAAGGACGCTAAGGAAGCCCATGTAGGGAGCATGGCTAAGCGTCCGTGGGGCTGGGGGAAAGGGAGTGAAAGAGATAGAGAAGAGAGAAAGGCCGTAGTGGAGGGCTCCGGAAATTTAGACCACCTGCGGTTCTTTAACGTGCACTGACAACGCACAGCACACGAGACTCTGGCATTTTCGCCTCCGTCGAAAATGCGACCGCCGCGGCTGAGATCGAACCCGCGTTTTTTCGATGGCAGCCGAGTACCGTAACCACTACACCACCGCGGCGGACCATCTCCTTGATATGCCGTAGTATACATGAGCATGACACACTTTGCCCTCTCCCCTCATTGTTTCCCTGCTCCTCACTCTCAATCGCTCCCATTCACCCTCACCTCTTTTGCCCACTCACTTGTTATGCCATACTGTGGCGCTTGCGACCGTACCGTATTGCCCACCCTCACTTCCCATCAGTACCTCCTTACTAATGACACTGTGGTTTACGCTCTCCTCTCCACATTTCTTTCTTCATCAGCCTCGCACCCCTCCTCCCCGTCCTCAATTTCCTTTCCCACACCCTTGCTGTACAATACCACACAAGGCTGCACTATGCTTTACTCTCTGCTTTCCTACTTTCACTCCTTGTGAGCATCACTTCCCCTTCTACCTCCTTGCTGTACCGTAGTATACATGGATATGCTCTGCTATTCACCACTTATGGGGGCCTCTTTCTGAAGCAGCGTCAGCCGGAGGCGTGGTTCTCTTATAAACACCCGCCTGCTGCGCACATGGCCTGGGTTCGATTCGCACTCGAAGCCAGCTGGCGTTCCTGGTATGCTAAATAAATGACTCGAAGGAATCGTAAAGTATGTTACGGCTAAAGTGCTCTCATCTGGTTGCGCGAAATGTGAACTACTTGTGAAGAACTGTCTCAGTTTAACCAGAGAAGACATTGACGCGTTCTTTTATTGTCCCGTGGCGCTATAGGCAATACGCCGATTTTTCAGGTCCCGACGAATATTTCATCTTGAGATGTTAGAAACTGCGGTTGATCCATGCGTCTAAGGGATCGGTATAACACAAAGGTGAAACCTGCCATCGCGAATCTGTAAAATACACAAGCGATAATCTGGCGAATCGAGGGGCGAGAGGTGGGTTCGATACTCTGAACATGTAGCATTGCATATATATTTCAGGGGCGCCTCGACACTGCGCAGTGATCTTCGACAATTTCACATCAACAAAGGTTCTCGAACGGCTCACACTTGCCTACGCGAGCATGCGCAAGCGGTGAAATACTTGAAGTGGATCCGATCGCGTCGCAAGCGTATAATTTTGTGAACACACAGTGCGCTGCAGCGAAGGGAGCATCATTTGCTTGTCGACGGCTCTCTCTGCGTTCCTGGAGCAGAGTGCGGCGCAACACAGCTGGCCATCACACATCCCGCACAAGACAAGTTATGTAGCAGCCGTAGTTGTACACTGCCCAATCAACGCGCCGGCAGGACGCCGCTACGGTGAGAGAGAGGCGCTAAGACTACCTAAGCACTAACTACCAGTGCGCATCACTTAGACAATATACCTCTTCGCTGCATCGTTCTATGGTTTGCAGTATCACCACCGCTACCCAAGAGTGCGGAAAGGGAGGCGATGTTAAGTTTAATGACTTTTGCTTTAACCGCACATCAGCTAGAGACAAATAGTAAAGCCGTGTATTCCGTTTGTTCCCCACACCTTCAATGCGGCGGCGTTGTGATCGGTACAGCTTCCGCTCCTATAGTGGCATCCTGGGTAGTTGTGGGTTCTATCTTATCCCTCAGCATTTTCTGATTTTCAAAATTGCGCTAATTTTTTAGACGTAGACTTCCGTCATGGAAGTGAGTTAGTGATTTGCTTGTGGACCCCGGAGTAAAGCCATTTCGTGTTAAAGATATGCACAGTGTATATAAGACGGTGACTTTAGGCTGGTGTTGGCTGTGACAGGGTGACACAAAAAGCTGGTGCGGACGAAAATTGCAGGAATTTGCGCAAAGTTGCGGAAAATCTAATGGGACATCGAATCTATTCGCTCCTTATGTCTATCAATCATGTGAAAACATAGTCAAGGAAAATTCAACCTAGATGAAACACCAAATAATTCATGGCATTTCTCAAGTTTTTTCAATTGTTGATCGATTATTAAGTAGCTATGGATCGGTTATCACACAGTATTGCATAACATTATATAGAGAGGAAATTTAGGAACACGCAGCGTGCAATGCAAGCATAAATGATAAGTGTAAAGCTAAGAGATAAAAAAAACGAGCGGAATGCATCAGAGAACAGACAGGGTGTAGCTGATAATATAATATCAATTAAAAGGAAGAAGTGGACGTGGGCAGGACATGTAATAAGGAGGACAGATAACAGAAGGACAGTAAGAGCGACGGAATGGATACCAAGAGCGGGAAAGCGCAGCAGAGGCAGGTACAAGGTTACATGAAGCGATGAAATTTCGCGGACATAGAGTGGGACCAGCTCGCTCAGAATAAGGTGGATATGAAATCACTGGGAGAGGTCTTCGTCCTGCAGTGGAAATAAAATAGGCTGATGATACTGATGATGATCGGCATGCTGAAAGGCTCAGCTGGACACCACCAAATCGATATTAGCAGCAAGATGTATCAATATTTAATCGATTACCGAGTAGCTATCGATGGGCTATCACATGGTAGCTACACCCTCCAGGGCTAACCTGGGCCCCACTAAGTCACTCCCGCCATTTTCAAAGATCTTTTGGAATGTTAATCGATCATCAATTAACTTTCGATCACCTATCAATATGGTATTGATTAATTAGCACTTAATTGATTGATTACTGGGGTTTAACGTTCCGAAACCATGATATGAGTATGAGAGAAGCCGTAGCGGAGGGCTCCGAAAATTTCGACTACTTGGGGTTCTTTAACATGTACTGACATGCTGACATTTAGGTATCACATGATATATGTATGCACTAGGGCTAATCCAGGCACTACCATGCGATATCCAGCATTTTCCGAGATTTACCGATTATTGATCGATCATCCTATAGCAATAGGTAAGCTATCACATGCTATCAATGGCCAGGCTTAGCTGATCGAGTATCTTAAACATTCGCGGCTATGCGATGTCGAGGAGCTTCAATAGAACTTTTGCTGGACCTAATTGGTGCATGTTTCCTCAGGTACGAAGAAATTCAGTGGAAACGTTCGGGACAACCACAGAGAAGAGATACGACACACAGCGGGAGTGCGTTAAGCCTCTTCTCTGTTGTCGTCCAGAGTGTTCGCGCTGAATTTTTTCTTCGTACGCAAATCCAAACTAGAAGAGAAGCTCAGGGGAAAATGGATGCTTGAATCGATGAACAAATCGCAAAATACGACTTGGAAGAGGGAATGTCGCAGGAGCCAAGAGTTAAGGTCATATGATCGAATCCGCGTAACAAGCATGCAACACCGAGTCACGTGATCGAAACCACACGTAATCGAAATGACGTAATCTCCTGTTACGTGGTGTGTTCTCGCCACACAGTCACGAAGACAAGTCCGCTTGTCGAAACGTTGGCTCCTGCGACATTCTCTGTTCTAAATCGTAGTTCGCGATTTGTTCATCGATTCTTACGCAAAGAAAGATGTCCGAAGATGTTGCACCAGCTGTGGCGCGGCTGGTTACTATGCGGCGCGCGAAGAGTTTCTTCTTAAGCAAGGATATTTCGCGGCTAGCTCTAACAGCTGTCCTGTTAAGTGACCTTCGCTGCGTACATCAAGTACACTGGCTCTCCGTTGTAATACACTTCGTTTAACAGGCGGAGCTTCTCTCGGCAAACTTCCCGGAGGCGTACGCAAAAATAAGGGCCGATCCCGGTAGTAGCGCACGTGTAGCGTGCATAAAACTTCAGGCGCCGCTCGAACTTGCGCCTTCAATCCGCGAAGTCGCTGCTGCATTCTAACAGAGAGAGGAAAATACAGAAAAACAGAGAGAACGAAAGCGGGATAGACACAAGTAGAGGGGCGGAGAATGAGAGATATAGAAACACCCACCACAGCAGCCCCTTGCCTCGCCTAGCTGTGTTACTTGTTTACGTGATCACGTAAAACATAGCCATGTGAGCCAGAGCACGTAAAACACTTAGGAGAAGGTCATATGATCGAATCCGCGTAACAATCATGCAACACTGAGTCACGTGATCGAAACCATACGTAATCGAAATCACGTAATCTCCTGTTACGTGGAGTGTTCTTGCCATAACCACGTAAAATCGCGTAACAACTAGTGGCACGACGCGTTCCTGCCAAAGCCACGCAAAATGACGTAACAATTAACTAGCCACGTGACGTGTTTCCGTCAACATCACATAAACTCGCACAGTAACTAGCCACTTGACGTGTTTCAGTCACGACCACTTAAAATCGCTTACAATATATTTACTTATCGTGTTCCCGCAAGCCGCGTGGAATCTTCTAACAGCTAGTCACGTTGAGCATGAAGCCAGTATTGTCATATGTACCGCGTAGCCTAGCCTATGGAACGCCACGAACTTTGCAGCCCAAAAATATGGGAGAAGTTTCTATGCAGAATCGATCACCGTGTGCCGTACGCCACCATCACGCGGTTCCATCGGCGAATTACCCCAGTTGCGTTACGCGCGTACCGCTACCTTTAAGCGGGATTTCAGAAACTGACGGGGTTTTATTTTGCAAAAGCATGATATAACTGGAGAGCCCGATCTGGAACGCTCTGAAAATTTCGACCACCCGGGGCTGTTTAACGTGCACTAAGATCGCGCAGTGCATGGTCCTCTACCACTGCCGCCGCCATCCAAAATTTCAGCAAGATATTTGGGGAACCGTTCATGGCCATGAAGACGAGCCGCTATCACAAAACGAATGTCAGGAAAAATAGCAGTGAAAGGCTATCAGCCAAGTGTAGAAATGTGCACTTGGTTATCACTGTGAACTTCGCAATTCAACCACCCAATACATTTTTGAGGAATGACAAAATTTCTTCTAGGTTGGCACGTTTAGTACCTGCACTAAAAACAACTTTGGTTAACTTTTCGGTAACGTGTGAGGGCAAGACCTCGTCCGTACGATTAAGAAAAGTGCCCCCTTACACAAGTTTACAGGACATATCAGAACCGTGCTATCTTGTGCAGAGAAGAAACGCAACGACATAAGAAGCTGAGTGGTGGGCGTCTCATGTAGGCTGTCCCATCGATTTTTTCGTTGCACAAAAAGCGACAGAGATGAGAATCACTAATGGTTCACAAAGCTGGATTGCGAGATACCACTGCTGATCTTTTCAGCAGAAGAAAAGTAATAGTAGAAGGCTGCTTCGAATATGCGCTATAGACGCATTTTCTAGGAGAACTTGTGTCACATTCACACTCGTACGGTCGCCTGAGTAAGCGTACGTAGCAGCCTCTAGCTACATTCAGGCTTGCGTACCGAAATGGGTGAATTGAGTTTTTCTGTAGCACCGGAAAGCTCAATGCTCAGACCAGCACTCAACTGCTGACTAAGAATAAATGGACGCTCCGTCTGTAATAACGGCTGCCCTAAGTAAATAGAATATGCATAAATATCCTATCTTACTGTATTTCGCGATTTTCACTACATCAAGCGCTTAGCAGCATGCAAGACTTAGCCACAGAGACATGGTTTGTGTTGCTTGCTTTACGTCGAAAGTCCGACTTCGTGGCAACTCTTATGTGACATGCTGACAAAACTCAATATTTAAGCAGTAACTATGAACCTAGAGTTCAAAATTTGCACAATATTTCCGTTTTCACGATGTAGTAATGCTTCCAGTACAAACCAGCTACCTCTACCCTTGGCACAAGTAAACGGCAGGCATGTCGCGCATGCGCTGGTAGAAGTTACACCATTATACGAGTAATGAGTAGTTAGTGAGCGCTGGAGAGTAGGCGCTCGCACGTGAACGTGACCGCCAGCAAAAATGTTTCGACCATGTGTAGATGCTGTCACATGACACCAGGATGACGTCACTGCGTAAAGATTTGTATGAAGTCTAGGTGACGCAACCGCTTGCCGCCATTGGCGACACCACCTCATTACCGCACAGAAGAAGTCGCATTGACGTAAAATGCTTCAAGGTAGTTGCTGAACACGGCTAAGGTTTTGAAAAGACAGTTTTGCTGTTTGTGGAGGAATTGACCTCATCCCCACTGACACGAACCGGGCGCGCTCCTCCTACGCATCGGCTGGTCTGTGGCTAAAATATGCACGTTGCACGTCGGCACTACCTAGCTGACCACAGATGACTCTGCATTCGAGCACATTGCTTACGTCACGGAAGCAATGTGCTCGAATCCGTGTTACCAGCAAGCGGATCTGTGTTACCCGCTTCGATTTGCAAATTTTTCCGCTTTGTATAGGCCTTGAGAATTGAGCGATAGGGAAGTCGTGCTTACCGGCACCACTACTGGCCTCTGAGGCTTCATGATCTCCTCGACCTCATCCTCGTCCTCCTCGTAGACCTGCGCGGGGGGAACGTACGCCGGGACGACAGGCGTTGCTCCCACAGGGACTGCGGCAACTGTGGGCGTTGGAGCAATGGACTGTCTCCGCGAGGGAGCAGCTGGGTCAGCTGATGCCATGTTGTCCTATACGAGGTTCGCTAGAAGGAGGACGGGCAAAACTGGAGCAGCTCCTTGAGATGCGTGCGCGACCGCTGCTGTTCGTGGTGCTGGCTGAGCGCGAGCAGCCCTTCCCATTCTTGTTGATGATGATCCCGGTGAACTATGGCAGGCGGAAACAAAGGCTGAAAATTCGGCAGCAGGTAGGAAGGAGTATAAGACATGTTGTCGTTGCAATTGAGAGGCATTAGGCAACAGAGCGAGCACTTTGACGAGAGGAATAAAGACGAAGACGCGCCGAACTCCAACTGAACTGAAACTGGAACTCACAAATATACAAAAATGACGCATGAGCGATATCACAGTGCTGAACTGCTAATAATAACAATAATGACACGTAATAGTTTCATGTAAGTCTAATTCTCCGTTTTATGTCTCCGTTTGAGTCCTGAACTTTTTTTGAATGGGCAGAAACATTTTTGTAAGTTGTTTTACTAGCTCATGAAGAGAACGAAAATTACACGTTCGAGAGTCCAGTACAGTTATATAATATAGAGACACGAACTGTAGCGTTGGACAGCAGCGCTTGGAAGTCCTAAAGTAAAATACCATGCAAGTATCTAGGTCACTGTTCTGGGGACCGGTCCCGCGCGACGCCATGTTTTGCTCAGGGTGTCCTTGAATCCCCCTCTGCCAGCTGGACGGGGCGGTGTGTGTGTGCAAAAACTTTATTCGATTAGGGTTTCCAGGCTCACAAGGGACCTTTACATAGGGGGAGTCCTTATTCCGGGACTCCGCTGGACAAGGCCCGCATCCGCACCCGTTGGACTAGAGCCCTTTGAGACTCCGGTCCTGAGCAATTGAGTAGGGCTACCTCCCATGCCTCTCTAGTAGGGGAAGGGTTAGGGGGAAGGGAACGATTCATCTGACATGCCCACTACATGTGAAAGTTATCGCAGACTTCCCCACAGTAGGGGCACCGCCCATAAACTTTAGGGTCAAAATTTTTCACGCTTGCAGGACACAACATGTTGTTGTTCTGCAGGCGCCTTGGTGTTCGTTCATCGGCATTCCTCAGGCCCTTAGCAGGGACTGGGAAATGCCGATGGAGTTCTCAATATTGCACCAGAATTTCTCGGAATCGTAGAAGCGGTTGGCTAGTCTCTGAGCCGGAAAAGCCTGACTGAGGTGCCCGGTGGTTAAGCGCGCGGGCGGCGGCCCATCACTGTGGAAGGCTGCCCTCTTCGCCCACGTGGTTTTAAATAGTCTGTCATTGGGCAGCTAGTAGTTTCTGACGTTCACCCGTTTCGGGTTTGGGAGATGCTCGGGGAGAACTCGCCGGGACTCGAGTACGTGCTTTTGCGACGCTCCTGCCGACGGCCTCGTCGGCCGGAGTGCGCACGCCATCTCGGGCCCCAACGATCCTCGGCAGTGGCCTGCGATCTGCACCCGTCTCTGTATGTTCTTTCTATTTTCCTTTTCTGGGAGCGCGCGGTCGCGGGTGCGCTGGCCGGGGGTTAGGTGCTTCTCCTCCTTGCAAGACCTTTGTGTGTATTGTGCGTTCGCGTTGTACCGATTCTTGTGTTTTGTTCGTCTTTTTGTGTGTTCGCGTGTGGTTGTATATTATCCTTCGTCTATATTTAATTCGACTTTAGATTCGGCCGTTTGTATTATTAACCCCTTTATTAAATTACAATGCTGGGCGAGTGGCGCCTAATGTTCTCCGCCGCGTGCGCCGGTTCGCGCTGACGCGCCTCGAGACGGGCCGCGGGCTGACGCGCGCGGCAGCGCGGCGATGCATGGCTGAGACGAGCGAGCGCGCGGACGCGACGGCCTTATTCTCTGCTCGTCGATTGCTCGAAACCACGGCACGGGGTTGCTAGTGGCGATGCCGCTGCTAATAGTAGTTAGTAGTAGAACACCCCAACACTGTGTAAGCTCTTATGGGCATATTACAATAACCGAATGTGGTGACGATAGTGGCCGCCGCAAACGCGTTCCTTCATACAGAGCATTTGTTTCCAGCTGAGCAGTGAACAATTCGTGGTTTCAGCCATATCTCTCGCGCGGTAGGAGCGGCGTTTGAGAGGTTTCGTATGTCACTCGTCGGCTATGGTTTCATCGCCCTAGACAATGAAAACGGAGAAATTAGGCATATCAGGTCTTGGCCAATCACCCGTTGTGGGTGTTCGCCATATCAGAAGGCTCATCATCATCATCACCTACAGCGTAGTAGGACAATATATCGAAGAAAAAGAATAGGAAGGCGACAACACCACAGCAAAACACCCTCGACTCAGCGGAGCAGAGAAAAGGCTGTCAAGTTTGGAATCATTGTAATGTAGCAACGTCATCATTGTCCTGACTACCATATAGCAATGGGCTGAGGCCAAACCCGGGCCGCATTTCCTTTGTGCGCAACCCGAGACTTTTCTTTTTTTCATCTTTTCTTTCATTTCGATATCACTATCACGTTACAATGTCAGTATCACTATAACTCTCGTGTACCAGTAGGCTTAGTGCGAGGCTGCGGGTGGAGGGCAAGCGCGGGCCATCTTTTGCCTTCGGGGCATGCCGACACTTGCCTTTATTGTTTTCTTTCTTTCCTTTTATTGCGATAGCAATTATAAGGATAGCCTCTGCTGGTTTTTGCCGTCCCAGTCGCCGACGTCATGAACCGTATATGTATAAGGATGTATATATATATATATATGTCCCAAAGAAAAATAACTCGGGTAAATGCTTCCGACGTGCGGAGTCGAACCAGGAACCTCTCACTCAGCAGCGGCAACCACTACGCCACAAAGAGCAGACGCTTCAAGGAGCTAACGGCGAACCTTATATACACACCCTTTACCGCTGGCAAGACTCAGAGACGGCAGGCGCTTATGGCGTTTCTTCATTACCGATGGCGCGAGGAGCGCAACGCGAGGAGTGCCTTTGCAAGAGGAGCGCTGTTCAAACTGAGAGTATCCATTGCGACAGCGTATTCGCGCTCGTTCGGTGTATATATGTGTGTTCGTTTCGTGCGTGCTTCACTTGATAATTCGCGTTCATCTTCTGTTTGTTCATTTAGCGGCCTCCCCTAGCTTTGTACGTGTAGCTTTGTGACACACAACGTATAAAGCCCATCGTACCAGCACGCGCTGCCCACGGGAGGCGCTCACTTAGCAAGTGCACGTTTGCTACAATTAATACTGCTCCTGAAGCTGCGAGCCTCACTTCGTATATTATTACTGTTTCTTGCTATCGCATTCATTGCTTCGCCCTTGCGGCTAAACTGTGACTGTTTTCAATGTCACTATCACTGTGGCTGTCACGTGCAAGCGGGTTGAGGGAAGTGCGGACTCGCTTTTCTCTTGTGCGAAACCCGACACTTGTGTTTTTTTCTTTATTGTCCTTGGCGTAATCCCTACTAAGTAGCATTGGCTGAGGGTAAAGGTGTGGGCAATGGGTGAAGGGGAAAAGCTGCTCCGCTTTTCCCTTCTGTGTAAAGACGGAGATCGGGGAAAAGGACATGGCGGGCCCTCAACAGCTGTGCTGCTTTAAAGGAAGCATAAAAAGTAGGCACGGTTTTTATGTTTTAGTTATTATTACGTAAAGGAGAGACAGGAAGAACCTACGATTTGAAACATACGATTCATGGCCAACTCCACAGAGTGGTTACAAGCCATAAACTTTTGGCTCATCGCATCTGATCAGAAGGACGATAGAGAAAAAGAGGAGGAGGAGGAGAAGCCGGCATGCAAAAATTCTTGCTCAATCTCTCACAGTGGGTATGAGCCGCAAATTGTCAGGTGAAGAAGAGCAAGAACAAGAAGGAATAGGGGAATTACAGAACACGCAGTGTAGTCTAGCATAGGCTGTCAAAGTGCTACGTCACTTGGACAGGCCCGGTGGCTTTTTGTGTTGAACGCATGCTAGCATACGAAAATTGTCGCGAACGACACCGAGAGAACAAACAAGTACGTGCCGAAATACCGGCGCATGACAAGAAAGGAGTGCGCGCAAACGTTCACAGAACACCAAGGATGACCCCGCCAGACGCTGAGGCTAAGTACGTACTGACAACTTTTTCGCATCAACAGCCTTGACCAAGTCAGACAGCCTCTGTGTGTGGAAAGTATCGTTGCTTACTCTTTGCTCCGCTCTTGAGACGTTGAAGCATGACATTGACACGGTATTGACAGGCTTGAATTGGCAGTCCACTCACGTCAGCGAGCATGACAACTCAGTTTTTATACAAAGGGATCCGCTATGTTGAGGCAGAGTCAGATGTCGCCGAATTGTCAGGGCTCACTGTGAAAGCGGAGAAGTGCCGTTTCACATAAGGTTGTTGCAGTCGTTATCAGCAAATTTAGAGTTAGCTTGGCATCACGGAGGCACTGAATATAAAAAATAAATTAGCGAAGCTAGCACTAGTGGAGCAAAGTCAGGGAAGCCGCGAAGCGGATGGGCACTCAGCTGGACCGGATTGGTCTCCGATAAACCGCCATGCCAAGCCCCTGGCGAAGCACTGCAAGTCTCAGCTAACGCTTCTCTATGTTTCGCACCATGTTCAGCATAAATATGTCCGCGCCAACCCATAGTGGCCGACGCGGCACGCGTGGCCTCGGATTCACACCGTCCCGCCCCTTTGCTATAATACACTATATATGCATACGTATGCTGTGAGGGGCTCCTGGACCCCTAATAGCATAGGTATGCACTACAATATTGGGTCGACTTGTACAGTGCACTGCGTCTCTTAAAGCTGTGCGTTTGCACATATATCCGGCGTGATGCGCAAACGCACAGCTTTGAGAGACACATTGCACCGTACAAATCGACCGAATACTCTTCGGATGCTACTGACAGTATAACGGCAATTCTTCGCCCATGCCTTATGGAGGAACCCAGACCACGAATAAAAGACGCACAGCCAGGGTACGCAAACTCCAGAGCCTTAAGAATAGACAGGATGTTTATCGATGCCAGCAGCTATCGAAAACATCCAGGGCGGGCGACAGCTTCATTCCAGCAGTGCCCTGGAAGAGGGACCCCGCCCGCGGTGATCAACCTAGAGCTTTCTGGCGTTCTCCTCCTCCGTGCGTTTATTCCTCTTCCTCCGTATGCATCGACGCATGCTGGCTTCGTTTTCTTCTTCTGCTTGCACATGCAACATGTGCGCCCGCCAGAAGTAGTGCAGTAGTGGGCTGAGGGCAAGATGGCAGAGAAGAAAGAAGCGTGTGTCCGAGCGACGCATATTAGGCTATATTGTTGCCAAAGGAAGGACCATGAAAAAAGAACATGTTTATTCATTATAAATGTGGCTTCATCTTTCTTTTCATGAGTAATTTAAAAGCGCTATGTGAAATGCCGGCGGCACTGCAAAGAACCGCACGCGCACTCTAAGTGACCAGAACTAAGGCTGACCATAGTTTTTGCAACGCCATTTTTAAGATTTGACTAAAGAACGTTCATTATAAAAAGAAAGGAGTTTGGGAAGGAGGCGGGTGCGCTTGTTACCTTTGAAAGATAATAAACGCGCAGTGAACAACAATTATCGCTGGGTATTCCGACCGTGAGCTCCCTGCGCAGTAGTGTCGGCAGTCGAGATAGTGACGGGACGTCCTCATTTCGGCACGGCCGATTAAGGTTGAGCGACGACACCAGAGACTTTGGACAGCAGTCTCCGGCGTAGAAATGTGCTGTGCCCTTGTTGGAGCGCACAGAGCGGTGACAGACTACAACGCAGGCACAAAAATCAATCTAGCCAAGCTTCACATTATACATTAGTGTCTCTTTAAATGCTCACGACAATAAAGCTAGCAGGATGATCGTGAAGTGCTGGCAAGTTTTTTGCTATTTCTGTTTATACTTTCCAGAGCCAGACAACGCGAACAATCTCTGTTTTGTCAAAAAGGAATAAGCACTGCCCACTTTAGAGACAATGAAAGACAGTTCCATATTGTTGCCAAAGGAAGGACCAAGAAAAAAGAATATGTTTATTCATTGTAAATGTGGCCGCATTTTTCTTCTCGTGAGTAATTTAAAAGCGCTATGTGAAATGGCAGCGGCAGTACCGTCTGCCAGAGCACTTTGGTTTAGAACAGGTGGAAAAATGCCCGCTCGTCTTTCAACAATTCACGCCGCTTGAAGTTTCGTGAGCCAGAATTTAATGGTTTCAAAATCCTCGAATGATCATCGGCCCTGCCCCATTACCTTGTTTTGAATTCAACAAGTCAAGAAAGTGTGGGCACCTCTCTCAAGACGAACGAAAAAAAAAAGGTCGTACCCCAATTTGGGCGCTCCCAGTGACGTTAATTTTTGTAAGAACTGCAAGCGCTGTCCAGTGCTATTTCAAAACGGAATCATGAATTTTACAGCATGTGAATGGAATAAAACATTGCCCGCATGCTTGCAGGAAGCTCCACGAGTTATACGTACCGTTTTATGGCTATGTTCAAGTGCTTGCAGGGACCCTTTATATTTTAAATGCAAATCATTTCTTAAAATATAGTGACTTCGACCGCATCTATCTATCTATCTATCTATCTATCTATCTATCTATCTATCTATCTATCTATCTATCTATCTATCTATCTATCTATCTATCTATCTATCTATCTATCTATCTATCTATCTATCTATCTAGACGTCCGCGTATCGATGGTCTTGATTGTTTCGCTCATTTAGTATGCACAAAAATTAGCCTGGAGTGACATGATCGTATAGCGAACATGATGGTCAACTACGACATCCTCACGCAATATACTTGTCATACGCGACAAAGTTAACTATCACACCATCACATGTGGCTCAGACCAGTAGTGAGGGAAACGACGGACCAACATAGACACAGAAAACGTAATGAAAACAAACTCTGCGCGGGTAAACAAAAGAGATATATAGCCTTTTGTCGTAGCTTGCGAATGAGGTGCAGACATAACAAGGACACGCTTACAGACAAGCGTCCTGTAATGGCCGATGGTAAGAATCGAACTCGGGCTAATGCGCAGTATACGCACCGTACATGGGCGTCTTGCATTTTCGCCTCCACCGAAAATGCGCCCGCAGCGGCCGGGATCGCACCCGCGTTATTTTGGTTATAGACGAGTAACATAACGACTACACCACCGCAGCGGACACCTTGCTGCCTGCTCTTCAATTGCGCCTTCGTTGGACGACGTGCCAGGCCTCTTCAGTCGATCCCTGTGAGTTTTCAGCATTTTCTTGGTGAATATCCACACCAATCACTGGCATCCTCGGGTCCCGCCGAGTCCGGCTCCATAGCGTCTTGCGCCGCTGGTGCGTTGGAGAAGCCGGTTGATAACACGCTTTGAAATTGGTCGTAATTTATTAAAAAAATTGCAGGCCCACCTGGATATTGGTACCCACTAATTCTTGGTGATGATGCGGCTCTTCTGGAACAAAATTTCCCGTTTGATGGTGATTGCCGCTGCTAAATCAGTCATAAAAGCGAAAGTCAACGTGAAACACGTCCGCATCCACAGACGACCGCAGCGCCTTCCCCTATAGGATGGCGGACGATAACGAAAACCACTGCGTTTTACACGCGATCTCCTAAGCACTTCGTGGTGTAGGTAACTTCTCGTTTGTTAAGATCTCTCCGAGGCAAAACGTGTTCCAAATATTGTCTTTTGTATTCTAAAACCACCTGTTCTGGCTTGCCTTTAGGCAGCATCATGGGGTACTGCTTTTAAATATCTACGCAAATGAGTTTGTTAACGTAAAGAACGATGCCTTATTCCTACCCGGCGCAGATGACAACAGACGTTTTGTTTTTGGACAAAACGCAGCTGACAGCGCCCACTCCGACGGTCCTGCACATGAGCCCGGCCGACGCAAGCGACTGGGTTAATTTTCTGCCATCAGACAACAGCAGGGATCTGCTCTAATGATATGTGAGAGCCGCTGCAAAGAGAGTGAGGAGAATACTGTTTTTAACACGAAAGTGTTTGATGCCGATGTCCACAAAGAAATCTGTGAGGTACTTCCGTAACGGAAGTAGATGTCTGAAAAAATAAACATGCATTTCAGATTGAAAAGTCACCACTGTAGTGAACTAGAAGGAGATCTTCTAGTTCACTATAGTCACCACCCATTGGCATTCGAATCCATAACCAGCCAGGGGGTGGCGATAGAAGCCGGAAGCGGTACTGGCCACGCCGCCGACAGACGAAGTGCGGAGAAAAAGACGGGCCTTGTATGTTTACTAGACCACTTTACAATTTGCATCTAACTGATGTCCGTTTAAAGCAAACGCATTTAACAAGCAAAATTGCTCTTAAAATATATCGCCTCCTTTTCACTGCACTTTTCGTTCTCAGCGGTGGTGCTGCCACCTACGCACGATGGAGCAAAGCCGCAAATTGCCGCCACGGCCGCATAGAGTTAATATACTGACTCTAGAGGCAAAGCTCCCCATAGGGCCCGTGTATGGGAGGGGGGGGGGTCCCCATGGTCGACGCCATCTTGCAACGCTCACGCTATCCTTAGGGATAGTAGCCGGTATTAATCTGGCAACAAAGTATGCAAACACATTGCTTCCGAAATGCCGCATAGGCGAGCCAATCTTGAAGGCTCTGCGGAAAGAAATTAGCGTCGATTGATGGCAGCAGGTATCCTGTTTACGATCGGAGCTGGTAAATCAAGGCCTTCAATGAACACGTTTCGTTATCCCCGGCGATGGAACCTTAGAATGTGGAACGGTGGCCGTCCGTGGAACTGGGAAGCTCGGTCTCAGCAAGAAACCGAGAGACTACACGCAGCATTGTCAGTGGACGCGGTGCACCCGGCGTTGTCAGTGCGATCTTGTCGATCATCGCCGTTTCCGAGCGGTCCGTGCGCGATATTCAACGTACGTACAGAGAAGACCTATATAACCGTACGTACGTGTTAAGCATGGTTTATTCTTTCGGGTGCAGAAAGCTCTTTCGACGCACAACCTACTAGTTTGAGTTTCTTTGCCTCTACATTGCGGCTGAGGCGGGCTGAGGCATGATCGAACAGCCCGAATGACAAGCCGGTGCCCTCGAACAACATCGCATCAACCCGTCCGTCGCTATCCCTCTACGGTCACAAAGAGAGGGGCCGGTCGTCTCAAAATGTAACCGCACGAATGCGCTATCGCGTCAACCGATGTCACCGCGCGATCACATATGTCATATCAGACACCCAAAATGAGGGAGAATCCGAAAACAGATATAAAGAGATCCGAAGCCACGCTTTATTGTGCGAATGCGTGCATTGTGAAATATATTAATTACATTTTTAGGAAGCGTTTTCAGTATGCTTAATATTCATACTTAATCTTCGCAAGATTATTCGTTTTTTAAGGCATCGGCATAAGACGATTTATACTTGTGTTTAGCACTTTCACTAATACTTAGGCTGGTCACATTGACACAATTGCAACAGGGCGGCGCGCACGAGGGACCCCCCCCTCCGCGGCCCAGCCTTGCCTCTAGAGTATATTATGTCTATGCACGGCCGGTCTGGACGAGCGCGTTCGCTCCCTCTTTTACGCTCTTCGCACGGGGGGCTCTTTCTACCCATCGCCTCAACTTGGCGGGGGCGCTCCGAGCCAACCCCCTCTAAGCCAGCTCCAGGCCGTTGCGGAAGCTAGCGCTTCAGACTTGCCATGTCACTTTCTGACGCTCCTCTATTGGTATGCATGGTACCAATGCGATGAGAACACTGTAGCACGCATATATATATGGTAACTCCGGTGAGTTCCGCTTTTCGGAGGGGCAGCCATAAGCCACTGATTCGCCCGCTTCTGCTGCTCGTGAGAGCACTTGGTATTGCGCGTCGTGCTCAGAAGGATCGGCCAATCCCGTGGCATGTGGAGAGTTGCGCGTCCGCGCTATCAGATGGCGCCACCGTCGAAACAATTTCAGCGAACCTGGTATCCGAGATAAACAAAAGTCAGCTAAGCCTAATAAAAAGAAAACTGCATGACCACAGTAGTAAAGAAAAGCTTCTTCTTTAATAAAATTGCTATCAGCCACCAGCAGAATAAGTTACCATTTGATAGAAAAGTTTTACAACCATGATTCGGCGCGTCTCCGCCAGCGCCGCCCGCATCGACGACCGCGAGCGCGCTGTATAAACGCGAAGACCCGAACTACTGACAGCAATTATGGCACATCTGTAATGCTGCGCGAAATCGTGTGATGGATCTGGCAGGAGCGGCGAGCACTTCTACACCATTCGGGCAGACAACAGGTATTTATGCACTTACTATGTTCACAAGCCAGGCAGCCGCGAGGGCAGGCGGCGGGGTTCTCGCCACAATTCGTCCACCTACAAACACACGCACCATGTAAATAAACAGGCAATTACACGGGAAAACAGTGCTGGGGCAAATAGTCACCAGAATGCAGAAATCGTCGATAGATGTGGCGCGAGCAACCGACCCGAGCTCGCGAGCACTATGGCGCTGCCATATTAGACTCCCTTCTCGACTGGCTCGCTTCAAGCGGGATTTAGCAATCCAATCGCTTACTGCGACTGCCAGGTGCCGCCACCGTCGCGAAAAAAACGAAAAAAAAACGTCTCCATTGGTTCTGGGGATATGCCACCCCCTTGGCTTGGTGCATCATTGGTCACCGACCAGCAGAACAAATGACACGAAACATTCTTTTTTGGAGCAAAGTAGTTTTCAAAACGCTTACTTGAAAGTACATATGCGAACCATTACTCTACTGGAAAATTTTAAAATACGGACATTTTTGCTGAAGATATCAGAATTCTTCCTTTAATATTAAAATAAATACCTCGAAAAGGGGAAGTCACGTTTTCCCACAAGCAGCGGTGAATCGAAAATTACAATAGAAGGATAATAATAATAATAATAATAATAATAATAATAATAATAATAATAATAATAATAATAATAATAATAATAATAATAATAATAATAATAATAATAATAATAATAATAACGTGTGGCCCCGCCACGGTGGTCTAGTGGCTAAGGTACTCGGCTGCTGATCCGAGGGTCGCGGGATCGAATCCCGGCCGCGGCGGCTGCATTTCGATGGAGGCGAAATGTTGAGGCCCGTGTGCTGTGCGATGTCAGTGCACGTTAAAGAACCCCAGGTGGTCTAAATTTCCGGAGCCCTCCACTGCGGCGTCTCTCATAATCAGAACTGGTTTTGGGACGTTAAACCCCACAAAAGAACAACGGCTTAACGTGTGCGCTGGCATTTCGCGTTTCAGTAGTTTCGACAGCTTTATTGTCGCGCAGACTCTTGCGTCGTGCTGGAGCATTGATTCAGCAACCGTCGCAACATAGTCTTGAGTGACACTCTATAACAGCCAGTTGCGTTGCGACACGCTCTGCTCCAGAAACGCAAACAGCCGTCGACCAGCAAACGGCATGCCTTTCGCACAGCGCCGTGTGCGTTCACAAAAAAGTTCCAATGACAAACACAGCTTGCCTTCGCTTGCAAGGTTTCACCGTTTGCGATGCTCCTGGTTTTTTGCAAGTTTGCCTAGGGGCGCTGGTACATTCAATGCAGTGTCTCTGGAGAAATGCGAGTCGTTCGAGAACTCTCGCTTGTGTGCAACTGTCGAGGACCTCTGCACAGTGTCGAGGAGCCCTTACGTGTACATGCAAGGAGTTCAGGTGTCCTGAGTATCCAACGCATCGCCCGCACCTCGATTCGTCAAATTGCCGCTTATGTGCGAAGACCGGGTTCACTTTCGTGTTATACTGATTCCTACAACAGAGGGAACAACCACATTTATTTCATCAAGCCGGGGGAGTAATTCAGG
This sequence comes from Hyalomma asiaticum, assembly GCA_013339685.2. Lineage (NCBI taxonomy): Eukaryota > Metazoa > Arthropoda > Arachnida > Ixodida > Ixodidae > Hyalomma > Hyalomma asiaticum. The sequence continues at coordinate 98,614,880 of CM023483.1, forward strand.
ACCCCTTTAATGATTGCGCAGCCGCCGCGAAATGTGGCACGATTTTTTTCCAGACATGCAACGGTGATACGAGAATAACCAATGATTCTATGAAATAGTGATATAAAGGAAATATCGCGATGGATGTTCAGGTATTCTATAGAAAGTTTCTGTTTCATTCATGACATACTTTCTTGATTGCTATAATCGTTTGAAATAAATGGCGTTTTGTACTCTGGGTTCTTTCGAAAGAAAATACATTTCCGCGTTTTGGATTACTTCCACTCCTATTTCCAGTTAAAAAGTGCAGATGGCGAGCATTGCAGGCTGTAAGAATCTGCCGAAACTAGTTGGCACGTACGAGGCCCTGCAGTTCGCGATCGCGGTAGCATGACCTGCGGTACCATCGTCTACATAGCTCATAGGACGGTGTTCACAGGGAGGAGTGAAATCTGTAGAATAATCTTTGTCTCTTTACACTGTCGACAAGTCAAGAATGGTAGAACAACGGTTGAGCAAGTTTGTTCTGTTGTCACTCCTTGTACTGCGGCTCATACGGCAGCTTGAATCGATGGGCTATATAGCGCTTCGCAAGTCTGTGCCGAAGATTACTCGCGGTCTCGTCAGTCGCTAGCAGTTCTGCGTACAACAATGGTGAGGAGACACCAAGCGCCGCTATCATTGTAGGCTCTATCTTCTTTGTAAGCACGAACGTAAACAACAGACAAGACAAGGAAAGACGACACACAAGCGTTTTACTTCAACTGAGCGTTTATTGCAAAACGAAAGCATGTATAGGCAAAAGCACAAACAAAACAGAAAAAAAACCAATCAAGTTCACGTGTCAAACCAGTTTCTCTGTTCTTCTGTTTTCTTTGTTCTTTCGCCTATGCATGTATTTGGTTGTGTAATAAACGCTAGGTTGAAGTTAAGCGCTGGTGTGTCGGCTTTCCTTGTCTTGTCGGTCGTTTAGTCTTCCGCTTTCCAAGAATCTGCACCCTTACCAACTATCTCTATTTAATTGTTTACTGTAGGTTCGCTGCTGTTTAGTTGTACGCGTGTTGTGCAAATGTTAAGGATGTTAAGGTTGACTCTGTGGCACTGCCAAAGTCTTATTTAGGGGTCTTCGCGTTCAGGCGACTAACCCATGACCTTATGTGCAATTAAATGATTCATTAGAAGGTATTATAGGACCAACATTCGCGTTTATCAATCTCTCGGAGGCGGCTTGCGACGCGTCGTCGCACCTCGTATTGACAGACGCCCGGCTCAATGACACCGATGGTTCAGTAACAGAGTTGAACGTGCTTTGCTGAAGACGTCACTTAAGGGCCGTTCTCCTACTCCGCCTGTCATCAGCCTACCTCAGCAGGTGCAAAAAGATATCAAGCAATAAATCAAGCACAGAACTCTGAGCGGTAGCGTGGCCATGCAAAAAACGACAGTAAAAAAAAATGACAGCCCGTATGAACTTTCACTAAAAATGAGAACAAAAATAAAGCAAAGCTAGCGCTAATGAATTTAGCTTTCATGGAAATGTCACTTGAGAAATGACCACGATACAATATAACGAGCTCGCCGTCTGCAACGACAACCTTGGGTGAAGTTGATTGATATCTTTGGTATGATAATGTCAAACTGCGGTGTGATAATGAGAGACACCGCAACGGAGGGATCCGGAAAGCTCGACCGCCTGGAGTTCTTTAACATGCACTCACCTCGCATAGCACAGGGGCATCACCATTTCGCCTCCATGGAAACACATTCCAATTCGTTCATGTCTTTTCATTACGCTGAAATATGATAGTACAGTTATCATGTGTACAGGCACACCTTAATTTCCCTTCACACCTAATACCTTTCCAACGCTGTTCTATATCTTGAAACTGACAAGTTTATGGTGTGATTTACTTGAGGAAAAGCAAAGCCCAGCGTTTTCATTATTTGTTATTGTTGCAAGTCGCGACACAAGGATTTCAGGATCCTATCGCAAACAGCATTCTGTCAGTTAATTGGTTTAAACTCGCAGTGCTGCGTCCAAACATTTCAAGCGATCCGTATCGTTCTCAATCAAGCGATCCGTATCGTTCCAGCAGTGGATCAGTTCAGGACGCTCAGCCGACAAAGTAGCCGAGTGTTGTGGGTCATGCACGCAGCCTTGAAGGAATCCAGGCGGTCAAACAGCATGCCTTTATTGCATACCAAAGTAACCGGACAGCCGCCTGGCTGCCGGTGGACAACGCAAGGTCAAAATACAGAGTGTCTCCCATCTAGGCCGTCGCAGCGGCTTATGAACACTTCGGGTGGCGAGGGAGATAACTGATAAGCACAGCGCGCGCGAAACAGTACGTGGCGTTATCGCACTACGTCACTGATATACCACATCCCCTCGCACTTAATCACACACTGCTAGCATATGCATGCACTCATAACCCGTAACGATCAGGCTGTCGACGTAGTCTCTTCGGGTATCGACAACCATCACCGTTGCTTGCGCCGTTAGCTTGTGTCGATACTTGCACTGTTTCATCGTCACTTGCTGGCACATTTGATTCTGATGCCGGCTGTTGCTGTGTTGTCCCCGTGCGCGTGTCCATGCTGGGAAACACAGTTAAGGCTGCACTGTCTCGTACAATGTGGTTACGATGTCGCACCCACTCGTAAACTCCACGCGGCGTCACGACACTAAGTCTGTACGACACTGGTCCCGTGCGGGCTAGCACTGTTGCTTGCAGCCACTTTGGTCCCGCACGAAAATTACGCACTCGTACTGCATCACCTTCGCTGAACACTGCCTCGGAGCGGCTGCCTCGGTGCCGGGCCTGCTGGAACTGCCGACGTGCGACGTTCTCCTCAATGGATGGTCTGACCAGGTCCAACCTGGTGCGGAGCCTCCTCCCCACGAGCAGCATGGCAGGAGCTTCTCCTGTCGTAGCGTGTGGCGTGTTGCGATAGGCTAGTAGAAAATCCGCTAGCTCGGACGGTGACGTGCCATGGCTTGCTTTTCGGAGCGCTGACTTCAGTGTCTGGACGAACCGCTCGGCCAAGCCGTTGCTGCTTGGATGGTATGGCGCTGTTCGCACGTGTCTCGTGCCAATGCCCTGCAGATAAGACTGAAATTCAGTAGACGTGAATTGACTACCGTTGTCAGACACTAGGGTCTCGGAAAACCGAACCTACAGAAAACATCGTGCAGACATGAAATTGTAGCTTGCGTCGAAATTGACGTCATTGGGAACACTTCCGGCCACTTCGAATGTGCGTCGACAATCACCATGTACCAGAGTCGCTTGACTGGGCCGGCAAAGTCGATGTGAACTCGCTGCCAAGGTCGTGTAGGCCAGGCCCACGGGTGAAGTGGCGCTTTGACCGGCAAATTTCGCTCTTCCATGCACAACTTGCATGATGAGATGTAAAGGTGAAAAACAGGGGGACACCAACCAAATTGTAATCATTTAAAAGTAAAATTTACTTCTAAACATTAAAAACCCGACGTTTCGGGTCCAACTCGGACCCTTCTTCAGGGGTGATTGGAGGGCACCAGACAACAGCAGTGCTTATAAGGCCTTCTTTCTTCTCTCTTCCTTCCTTTCTCCCTTTCTCTTTTTTTCGGTTCTTCAAGCCGAGGTCATGCTAACGTTGAATCAGGTGCCGGAGGCCGCTAAAATAGACACTTGGCATTGCACCTGCAGACCGGTTCACGTTTGCAGGTGTCGCCTGAAAGGAAGGAAGAGAGAAGAAAGAAGGCCTTATAAGCACTGCTGTTGTCTGGTGCCCTCCAGTCACCCTGAAGAAGGGTCCGAGTTGGACCCGAAACGTCGGGTTTTTAATGTTTAGAAGTAAATTTTACTTTTAAATGATTACAATTTGGTTGGTGTCCCCCTGTTTTTCACCTTTAATTTCGTCCCAACCAGACAGATCTCTGTCAAATGTTCACCTTTAAATGATGAGATGTAGTGCTCTATATCTTTATCTATGGCTGGCCACCACACATAGCTTCGAGCTAATTCCTTTGTTCTCACAACGCCGGGATGTCCCTGATGCAATTCATCTAATACGAACCGTTGGTACCTCTGCGGAACAACAACACGCATTCCTAGCATGATGCACCCTTGATATAGAGACAGTTCAAGCTTTCTACAAAAAAATGGTTTTATCTCTTCAGATACTCGGCTCGGCCACCCATGCTGAACGCACTTCACTACTTCACGCAGCACTGGATCTCGTGTCGTTTCTGCTCTAATTTGTCTGCTGCTTACTGGCATGGTGTCGAAACGCAAAACTAAAAAGTTTTCTTCCGCCCCGTCGACGCCAGATTGCTGAAGTGGAAGGCGTGATAAGCAGTCAGCGTCCACATTGTCAACTGACGGCCTGAACTTCAAGGTGAACGTATACGCCGATAATGCAACCGCCCAACGCTGAAGCCTAGCGGCCGCAATAGTAGCAATGCCTGTTTTAGGACCAAATATGGTTTCCAATGGTTTGTGGTCGGTGTGCAACGTGAATGGTCTTGCATAGACGTAATAATGAAATTTCTTCACACCAAACACAAGTGCCAAAGCCTCTTTTTCTAATTGGCTGTAGCCTTGCTCAGCCTTTGTGAGGGTACGCGATGCATACGCGACCGGATGAGTCTGCCCATCCTCGAAAACATGAGACAAGACCGCGCCCACGCCATACGCAGAGGCATCACACGCAATTTGCAAGGGGCGGTGACCGTCATAGTGCGCCAAAATGGGCTGAGTTGCTAACATTTGCTTAACTTGTTGAAAAGCTTTTTCGCAAGGCGCATCCCACACCCAGGCTGCATCTTTTCGAAGAAGTTTGTTCAGAGGAAACAAGATCGAGGACAGATTTTGAACGAACTTCCCGTAATAGTTGATAAGGCCCAGTACGGCCTGAAGCTCTTGCTTGTTAGTCGGAGTCGGGGCGTTCACGATAGCGCGTACTTTTTCATTCGTTGGTTGGACGCCGTCTTTGGTGATCACATGCCCTAGGTACTGCAGCTTATCTTGAAAAAAATCGCATTTTGCTGGCTGCACCCGAATCCCTCGTTCCGACAGTCTTTTTAAAACAGCTTCCACGTTACGTAGGTGCTCTTCTTGTGTGCGCCCAGTGATTAAAATATCATCAAGGTAACAAGTGAGTGATGGAGCCCTTTTAGCACATTATCCATAATGCGCTGAAAGATCGCTGGTGCAGATGCAATACCGAACAGCAACCGATTAACTGCAAAAAGACCCTTTTGTGTGTTCAACGTAAGGTAATGTCGGGACTCTTCATCCATTTCAACTTGCTGGTATGCTCGGCTTAAGTCAATTTTGGAGAATTTTTCTCCTCCAGCAAGCACCGAAAATAATTCGTCAGCTTTGGGAAGCGGATATCTTTCTATGTCCAAAATTGGGTTTACGGTGACTTTGTAGTCCCCGCAAATCCGAACTGACCCATCTCGCTTAATGATTGGCACTATTGGCGTAGCGTATTCGCTGCTAGCAACTGGTGAAATTATTCCCAACGCTTCTAGCTTAGACAATTCTTCTTCCCACTGCTGCTCTCAAAGCGAACGGAACGCTCCGTGCTTTAAAGAAACGTGGTTTCTTGTTATCCTTAAAGAAAAGTTTAGCTTTTTCACCTTGAATTACGCCCAGCTCGTCCTTGAACACGTCTGCATAACGGTTCAGGAGGCTTTGTAGTTCGGCAGGCTTCGTGCTGGCCGTGCTGCAGGTTCCGTAGGCCTTGTACTTGCGTCCAATCAAGCTTTAACTGCTGCAGCCAGTTGCGACCAAGAAGCGGCGGACCGCTATGGCGCAGCACGTAGAGAGGCACACGCTGGCATTGGCCGTTGTGCTGCACTGCGACGAAGGCGACGCCGGTTGGCTTTACGGGCTCGCCAGTGTATGTTCGCAAGCGTAGGCTGGATCTGCGTAGAGCAACACTCGGAAACAGTGAACGAAACAACGACTCAGGTATCACCGATACGGCAGCCCCAGTATCGATCTCCATGCGTAAGGGCCTTCCTTCAACTGTTACCTCGAGCATAATTGGCTCTTCTCTAGTTACTTGCTCCGTCTTGACACTCTGTAATTCACCCTGACTTGGCTTGACTAAGGTTTGAAATTGTAGCCTCGATTTTGACTGCCCTTTTATTGCTTGGCGGCCGCGGCATGCACGCTGCAGGTGCCCCTTTTTGCTACAATGAAGCATATCGCACTAGCATGACGACAAGCGCTCGCCCCATGGTCTGTTGACCCACAGCGAAAACACGGCACGGCCTTTTTGTTAGGCGGGCGTAACTTGTGCACGTCAAACCCTGCTGCCGCAGTTGCATGCGTAGCCGATGCATTTTTCAGCGCAGTTTCTAACGCTACAGCACGGTCGACTGCCTGCTGAAAAGTTAATTTCTTGTCTTCAGGGAACAAGTGGCGTTGAATATGGACTCGCTGCAGACCGCAAACGAACCGGCTTCGTCCAAAAAGGCGCCAAACTCGCAAGTTTGCGCTAACGTCCTCAGGTCAGCAACAAACTGCGCAATTGTTTCTTGTTCATGCTGTGAGCGGCGATGAAACTTCGCTCTCTCTCCGATAACCGCGGGCTTCGGCGACAGGTGACTGCGCAATTGAGTTAGCAGTTCTTCTAAAGATTTATCGGATGGTGCCGCGGGAGCAGTTAGAGACTTCAATAAGGCATACCTCTTCGGCCCTATCACGCTTACGAAGACGTCAACTTTACGCTTCTCGTCAACCTGGTTAGCTCGCAAGAATACCTGAATGCGCTCTTCGTAACTCGGCCAATCGCCGGAAGAGGCTTCGAAAGGTTCTACTTGCCCGAGCTGCACAGCCATGGTGGGCGTACTTGCATGCACTCCCCACGTCGTCGCCTAGACCGGGCTCTTCCTCGCGTGCGTGCTCGTTAGCTCCGGGGTCCTTGCTGCCGCGGACGCCCTGAAGTCCTTAGCCAGAATCCGTCTTCTATCCCATCCTCGTCGCCAGTTTATGTTGCGGGTCATGCACGCAGCCTTGAAGGAATCCAGCCGGTCAAACAGCATGCCTTTATTGCATACCAAAGAAACCGGACAGCCGCCTGGCTGCCGGTGGACAACGCAAGGTCAAAATACAGAGTGTCTCCCATCTAGGCCGTCGCAGCGGCTTATGAACACTTCGGGTGGCGAGGGAGATAACTGATAAGCACAGCGCGCGCGAAACAGTACGTGGCGTTATCGCACTACGTCACTGATATACCACACCGAGAGTGCAAAAAGGCTGGCTTTGAACACGAGCAGCTGCTCAGCTTGGATTGTCGATCTCGCATGTGCGAGGTGTTTCACACACGTGCTCAAGCTTCAAAAATGCACACGCGCGTTACGAGAATGCAACCATTTAAGTATTGTTTACTGGAATCTTCACCGCCTGAAGCTCTTCTTTTCATGATCGGAGGTTATTATTTCATAGCGATAATTTACGTAAAGTTCACGTTGTTGCGTTAAACGAGAGATAATCGATGAAGTAGAGCGTAATAATTCGTGTGATCATAATATATTTTCCTAATAGTAGGTCCAGTGGTTTCCAATTTTTCCTGACTTTTAAGCTATCGCGCAGATTTGAGAAACACTACCTGACAGGGCCCTCACGCACCCTGATATTAGCTCTCCTAACATATTACTGACAAAATATCAATGATGCCCGCAGACAGCAGACATAAGCAGGCCGAGAGAACAAAAGGTGCGGACACATCATATAAATCACTCGTGTGGTGTGTTTATTACCTGCGCTTGTGTGCGTCATCCATTGTTCTTTCGTAGCATATTCGAGGGTGAAGATATCCCTGCGCGAAAGTGCCTAGTGCAAATTTCACGCACTTCGTTGAATCCCGGAAAAATTGAAACCAGTGTGCCGACCACTATAAAAACACATTATATACCGACTCGAATCAGCGCGCTGAAAAATCTATCCATTAAACATCTCGCATTTAGCCGAATTGTTTAAAATTTGGTTGGTAATTTTTGCTAAATAATTACCACAGCTCTTGGAAAAGATAGGGAACCTTGCACTAATGCGGAGGCTAGCAAAGCAGAGAAGCTGATGGGCATTTGGGTGGTAAATGTTTGTCTCCGGCAAACCCGCATTTCGTCGTCCTCTGAGGCTTCGATAAACACCTCTCAGAGCCCTGAGGCCCAGCCAACGCCTAATAGTTTCGCATCGAGCTCAGCGCAACGACGTTCGTGTAGAACCACAGACGGTGGCATACGCTGAAACCATGGCCTGGACTTGATGCCGTCTTAGCCCTTTGCTACGCTACACATTGTGCGTTTATGCATTGCCTCGTGCCATGAGAAAAGATATGTTCTCGTAGCGCGAAGCTATGAACAAACACATAGCTTTGCCAGACGCTGTGCACCAGGCAAATCGAAGACAGTATTTTTGTCGTCTTCTTATTCTTGTGCTTGCACGTGCAACCCATGCACCTGCCAGCCGCAGCTTTTCCAGTGCAGTGGTAGGCTCAAGGCATGAGCAGAAAAGAAGAAGCACGCGCGGGAGAACCGCACATTCGGCATTGCATAGAAGTGCATGGGCACTCTTGGAACCAGAAGCAACGATGACGATGCTTTTGTGTTACATAGTTCCGGTAACGGCGAATAACAACAGCTTCGCTATAGAGAATTGTCTGAGATGGTCAAGATCACAGCTGAAACAATGCTATGTATGATAGCTGTTGAGCGCAACGCGGGCGCCGTTGCTTAAAATCATGGCGCAAAGTAATTTAAGAGGAATACGTGGAGAAACATTTTGTAAGAGTCCAGCAGCCTCGGTGGTGCGCACGTGTGCTAGCCGCCCTCAGATCCTGGCGGTGTCCCATGTGCGTCGAATTAGCCGGATGTCTTTTCACGCCCCCTATTAGAAGCGCTGTCTCCCGGTGCTCATCATTAGCGATTGTGCGATTCCGTCAGGTCGGCATTGGGCAGGGACATTGGATTTGAGGTAGGTCACGTACTTCGTTGCGCAATTTACAACTACCGCAACTTACACCTGGGTAATTGTTGTAGGGAATCAGGATCCCGTAGGTGTTTCTCTTTTTTTTTTGGGGGGGGGGGTGTCGCCAGTCCTAGTCTCGTTCCTTGTTAAGTGTACTGGGCTAGGGGGGACGCCAGGCTATTGTCAGTCTGTGATGGTTCGTAATTTCCTAATACCTAAGCGGCGGTCTCCTCTCGATGCAAGTGGAGGCGCCTCTGTGGCTCAGCGTGTAAGTCGCCAAAGCCTGTGTGAGCCGCCGCGCAGCCGGGAAGGGAGTAATATGCAGTCGTCCGAATAATTTTGATGGTTCTTTGGTCTTGGAAACTGAGCAAGATCCTTTGTGCTTGAAGCGCATTCCTAGATTTTAGTTTTTTTTTTAGCACCTCAGTCTTGGCCAATCTCCCACAGTCAACGTGACCCACAAATTGGCAGGTGAACAAGAAAACGAACAAGAACATTAAAAGAGTGTATTCAGTCACGGATCCTATTTGACATTTGGCGCAGCCCGACGGGGTATGGAAAAAGTGCGAACTGTTAATATAGCCGCGGGAAAACCGTACGTCACGTAATGCCAAGCAGGCGATGAGGACCAAATCGAAGTCCAGGAGATAGCGATGTCATCGAACTTCCTCCAGTTCCTCGCAAGGTAGGCTAAATTCATCCAGGTGGACCTCATCAGCCGAGGTATGCCAGAACGTTCGACTAGGCAGAACGTTGCAGTGCTTATGGAGAACATGCTGAAGGTGCAGACGTCACAAATCGAGCCACATTGACAACTGCTTGCTATGATAACAGAGACTGCGCACTAACACTGGTCTTAAATTGAATGAGTGAAGCCGGACATGTCCGATGGGGCGTCCGCATCGCCAACCACATGGCTGAAGTTGTTGGAAAACACCCGTGAAAAAAGACGGTTGGGTAACATCACAGGATAAAGTGCAAAGTATGAAGTTGTTCCTTTTGCACAAGGCCAAGAAATGGCATCACCTCCGAATAGGAGACCATCAGGACGACACCTGGGATCACCAGGAGGCAAATTTTATTTCGGCTTTTGAACAAAACCCAGTCGACCGATGCGATATAGCTATATTTTTGAAACAACGCTCAAGTCCACTAATGGACTTGTTCTACGGGAAGAGACGGCTGTTACAATTAGCAGATCCTGCATTGCCAGACTCGTCTATCGTGCCGTTAATTAGCCACGGTATGACAAAGGAATGTCAAAGGCAAGTGCAAGTAAGGTCGTCCAAGACACCTTAAGATCCATTGGTATGTCTTAAGGATGTTCGTCATGAAGCCTCTGTGCCCGTTGCACAGCATAATTGGACTAATTGAACCACAGTTCATCCAGATAAGGCAGTGATTGCCATGACAGTGGCAACCGAAAGCGCAGCTGCGAACTTTTTTCCTAGCAACAGAGACATTAACTAGCCGAAGAAAAACGAATAAACTTCGGTGCACAGTCCAACGTGTGTAACCAAAACGACGCTGTCTACTTCATTCGGCCATATATTTTGCAAACTACAGTTCTTATTAAGGGAACACAAGTAAATCCATTAGTCGACGCTGGAGCTTCTGTGAGTCTGTTCAACCAAACCATGGTGAAGGGAGATAACATGAGACAAGGTAAAGTGATGACGGTTACGATGGATCATCCCGGACACTAAACGCCTGGGAAACAGCCCATATACATTTGGACGGGGAAGGCTTTACGGTAGAAGCGCTGGTTATGCGCGATGTCTAATTTTTGTTCATACTGTCAAGACGAGACATGAAGAAGCTACGAATGAACATCTCATGGAAAGAGATGTTCATTTGTAGCGCCAATGACGTATGGACAATTTTTCCTGAGATTGTAGGCCTCGATACGTATTCACGTGCAGCTTCTGTACCTGAGGTACTTTTTGAACTTTGTGACACGACTATTGTACGAAAGAGAGCCTGCAAGATCTCTCATGAAAACATGGCTAAAACAAGAGCTCCAAGAAATAGTGAACTTTGGAGTTATAAAACCCTCATCGTCATTTTTTTGCGTCTCCATGACCGTTGTGCCTAAAGATGGCTCACAGGCGACTCCTGTACTCATTATCAGCAAATCAGCACCCAAACGGAGCTTTATCCTTTGCCAATGCACTTGATTTACAGCATTAATGATACTGGAGGATGCCAGTGGTTCTCATGAATCGATTTGTGCAAATGTTACTGGCAGCTACTCTTCCAGGAAAAAATCAAAGAAGTGCACAGCATTTATAAAACCGTTTGACATGTATGCATAAAATCGCCTCTCATTCGGTTGAAAGAACTCCGGCGCTTGTTTCAACGCATGATGAACAATGTGCTTAAAGATTTCATAAGAGATTTCTGCAGTGTGTATGTTAAAAGTCGTTCGCTAGTACTCCTACACATTTCAGGAGCCGAACTCATTTGCACGTCCACGGGAAAGGAGGCCCTAGCAGTGGTGCTAGCGTTACGATATTTCAGCAGTTATTTGGAGGGCCTCAGTCTAAGCTTTTCACGAAGAATCAAACTTTGACATACCTTCTGAACCTCACACAACCGAAGGGAACAGTCGCAGGGTGGATTAGCGATATTCAGCAGTCCACCTTTCATGTTAACCACAAGCCTGGTGAAAAAATACTAGATGCGGACGTGTTGTCTTGATTAAACACTCCACAAGCAAACGACTTTCAAGCAGCACACGTAGCAAGTGTATAGGAAGACACAGAAGAAATAAAATTATTTGAAGGAATGTTTCTTGTCTCTCAAAACTCTATGCCAAAAATGTTCTAGGACCCCTAAGCTTCGCCTTAAGAGTTCAACGCGATAGAAATGCGTGGTTTCGTTGTCATCGCGCTCTTTCGCTTGCCATTCTCTTCAGTCGCCTAGACACGCAATTTCTATGACACCACGCTTGTTAATGTACGTATTTGCTCGAGGACTTGAAGTTGTGTATTACTGCGGTGTAATGGGCAATGTACAAAGTAGCGATGTGCCAACAAAACTCGCCGATGAAGAAGGCACCGCAATTCGCCTGGCACTTGTACACAGCACGAAGTCCATCCCAAGCATGTCGGCATGGCGTATTTGTGGATATGAAAATATGTCTATTGCAGGAGAGATGGCCACGTCTCGGCCCGCAGTGAGTAAAGACCAGGCAGCGCAAGCGCTCCGCACCCAGCAGCGCATCTAGTCGAATCCCGACATGATCCACCCGCCGCGCGCCACGCACAACATGGTCACATCGTCGTTGTGCCCTTCTCAGTGTCCATCTGGCGGCGATCCCCACAATATAAATGGCTTGCCGAAGCGGTCATACCAATGCTTGTGTCGTGACCGAGTGCGTAGCGTACGATGTTTTTAGGGGCGAAGCTCCTTAGGGTGTGGATCGTTCCCTCCTCTGTAGTAGCCACCTCGCGCCGCCGGGAGGCTCGCGCTCGCCCTCGGCGCGTGCCTCCCGGCGCGCGAGCTCTCTCACTCTTCCATCTGCTGTCTTGTGAGAGAGAGAGAGAGAGAGCGAAAGGCGCGCGTTGACTATGGAAACGCTCTTTCTTCGATGAACGCTCCGCCAGCTCGCAAAGAAGGAGAACGCGCCCTCACCCGCGAGAGACAACGTTGGCGCAGGCAGCGTCTTCTAGCGAGTTTCTTGATTGAAAAATACCGACTGCTCACGCTGGAGAACCGTTCACCGGCCACCCATATATATATATATATGACTATACCTGGATCTTGACTTGCAATGAAAGTGCCGGTGGGAGATTTCACTTGTGCGTAGTTGAACCATAAGGATTCGTAGCGTGCGCGTTAACTAAATTAATCCGGAACTCGGCACGATCTACGATGAACATCCGGAGCTTCGCCCACTCATCATCATTCACTCCGTGGATATGCTGTGGATTTTTTGTCAATACGGGCCCCATATACAAAATTTTATGAAGACGTACTTTGGGGGAGTTACAAATAAAAACAAAATCTAAGCGAGTTCTAATCTAATGGAGTTGTGATGTGTGGAGCAGTGATTCGCATGTGTTTTCTTTGTCTTTATGCTGCGTTCGTCCTCGGCGTTTTCGAAGTATGTTCCCCTAACTTGATTTTAATCTTTCCCTGAATGTGTACCTTTTATTTTTTATCCTAATAACCTGGTTCATCCTACCGTTCCTGATCAGGATCCATTTAATTCACCTTGAGCAATTACTGAGCGATTTTATGACAATTCAAAGGGGTATGTAAGCGTGTGATGCTGTCGCGCCATCATTCGCCTGTGTTTTCAGTTGTTTTTATTGTCGGCGTTATCGTATTATTTTCGCTTGATCTTATCTGAGAATGTGATTAGTTACCCTAAACGTTTATCTTTTATTTTATTATGCAAATCGGGTTGTTCCTCGCCACTGTTAATCAGTATTCACTTAATTTATTTTGAACCGTGATTGATTGGTAATATGTCTTCTTCGGGGTATGTAAGCTCGTGTTGCTGTTGCGCGGCGTTCACCTGTGCTTCCCTCGTGTTTATACTGTGTTCAACAACGGCGATTTCGAAATTTAGGGGCCCATGCTGTTAGCACATACTTATGTATTCCTCGCGCTTAGAAGAACAGTGGCTGAAAACAATGCGAAAACATACTAAAAACTGTCCAGAACGGGTTAATATGGACCGACATTAGGAACGGGTAGAACAAATCACATTAGTATAATAATAGGAAAGGCACACATTAAGGGAAATCATCCGCATGATGAGATCCAACGAACCAAACACAAAACTGCTACGCAGCTAAAAGTATATACAGGTTGTTGTAGCTTGTACATGAACAGTATGCTTAATAAGCAACCGACGGAGACAAACGTCTTGCAATGACCGAAGGCTACCTAAGAGTAATCGGTAAAGGAGTAGGAATCGAACCATGCCCCCTCCCCCCTCCCCCTAACCTACTAAACAATTACGCCACTATTCGTACATGTCGGCCCTTTCCATGCGATGCATATCGTACATCAACAAAAATTGTGCTTACGGTGGTTGTCTAACATTCACTACGGTTGTAGTGCGTGTTACCGCTCTTATAGCAATAGTAAATATATATGCCCTAATGTACCTCAGCGCACTCTAGCCCCCGCTTTGCACGGCCCCTTAAGAACACTCCTAAACACGATGCGCATCAAACGCACATCAGCGCACCTTGAAATGCATTTCCCTTTGTGAAAAGTTTTCTATCCGTTTGCCTGGTAAGCCCAGGTTACACGCACAATCACTTAATTTGCACAGTCTTTGATCCTGGTTCTTGTCTAATACAAAACGATTGCGCAGAAACAATTGCCTCGTTGACCGTTTCGCATGATATGGATTGCCAGAACACGTGGGGAGTGCCACACCTACCAGCTAATACAAAGCTAAAGACTCTTTTTACCACTGCACTACAAAGGCCATTTTCAGTCACTAAAAAGACAACATAACCACACACAAGCAAGTTCATAATCTCAGTGGAAGTTATGATCACGTTGTGCGGAAGGTGCAATATAAGCAGTAATATTTGACAGACACTAGGGCTTCAAACGGCTGAGCTTAGTCAACCAATTGATTTGGGAATTCACACGGGTGCATTCAAAGGTGTCCAATTTGCAGAATCCAATATTTACTGCGGGGGATATTGGTTTATTCTCTGAATGCCTATAAGAAATTGAACAATGGATAGACGTCATACGATAGACGTCAATGGGATAGGCCATAATGATGGCTCGACACGGGCACCCACACTCCCGTGCGTCTATTTCACATGTGCGTCAGTGTCCTTATTTATATATTTTCACGGTAGAATCACCAATTAGAGCAGGTTTGGGTCATATGAAAATCCCGCTTGCAGTACTCGTAAACTGTACATTAGCACCCTCGCTGTGTATGTACGCAGCGGTTCCTCTTATTTACGTACATTTAAATGATTTCCCTGCCTAAATTGACGGTACGTCTTTGATATTGGCATTCTAATCTCACAGTTTTCACAGTCACTAAGTGGACATTTAAAATGGACGGTCATTGGTGTCACACCTGTCACACTGATGCGTCCACCACAGCTAACGCTCTTTTTCATTCCAGGCTAGCACCCTATCTACTATTTATCAGCTGCACCAAGTGAAATAGTTAGAAGTGCCTAAGTTAATCTTTTTCATCATATAGATCTAATCGATGTGTCGTTTAAAAAGAAGCTGACTAGTGATTATCCAGAGGAGAAGGAAAACCTGAAACGGACCCCAGTAAGCATTGAAGTACACTGCGAAATTGGATCCAGCCATAGTTGTGCCAGAAATAGGCCCATAGCGAGGAATATTTTTAGGGAGAAGGGGAGGAGGGGAACTTCTGAAAGGCTTGAAGTATTTGACAGAAGCTTAGATTATGAGTAAGCGTTGCCGGTAAAAATATTAGTGCGTAAATTTTGTGCCGTTTGAAAGAGTAGCTTTATTTGTATTCCTGACGTGAACTATTGTTATAACAGTAGTGGATTAGTGGAAGTAATTAGCGCTATCGGTGGAATGGCTAGTCCCCACCCCCTCCTCCGCCTGGCGGCGACGGACCAGTCCATGGATATGCGCCTGCAAAAGTCAGTTACAGGAGTAATGGAAAGACGTTTCTTAGTAAGTAAAACACCGGAACGCTGAAAATAACAATGCGATACAGCAATTAGGCCTGAGAGCATATCACTGTCGATGCACTGCAGCAGAAGGCATGGTACCGTGTTTCTGAGGCTGGCATACGGCGAGCGAGACACGGCGGAACTTTCAGGTGGATGCACACGACAGAACGCAGGAGTTATTTCCGGAGTGGATGACTACACACGAAAACGCAACAGCGATGCAAGACAACACGTGACTCACGCGTGTATTTCGAAATGCACACTCGTTAACACGATAGAAACGAGAAGGACAAGAGGGGACGCATGAGTTAGGCCACCGAAGAAGGAAAACGACGTCTTCCGTACGAATTCGAGGTCTTGAGTGAGAGCCGGGCAAGTTCATTGCTGCCGTCATGGGAGAGGTCGCCTCGTGGCGACTACACGAGTTTCGCTGGTGACGGAATGGTAACGGAGAACCTGCTTATCAAGACCCCTAGGAGTCTTTGGTAAAAAAAAAAACGACTAAATGCAATCAGAAAAGATCAGAAAACAAAATCCTTTAAACATCTGAAGAAACACACAAGGTCGGGGATCTTTGCACAAAACCAACCTGTCCTTTTTGCTCCTCCTTTTTAACTGAAGCCCGCAGCCTGTACCGTCCGCCATCCCTATCGAACTGAAAGAGGGTCCTGCTCACAATCCTCTCCGCGAAGCCGCGCCACCCCAGTGCGATAAATCTGTCAAGGTGGTCCACGCCCATGAAATGAAAGCTGCTTCTCGCGCCGTCAAGGTGTGATTGCCTTCATTTAGAAAGGGAGCAGAGCTTCAAGCACGGAAAAAAGTAAAAGGGTCTCAAGAGAACGCAGATACGGATGGCTGCGGGCGCGTTTATTTCTGCCTCCACGAGGTCAGGCTGCTTGCGGCGCGGGGTTCGTTCTGCAGTTCTGTGGAGTTCGCATGCATGTTGTGATGATTAGGGAAAAATAGAAGAGGCGCTTGACATATGCATCTCCGCATCGTTTCCCCATCCCGTACTTGGGTCTTTGTTTTTATTGCGAAATGGGCTTGCCCTTAAGGCATAGTATATGGTGTATTTTGTTAAATGTGTGCTGCAAGTCTTGTGTTGTGTATGAACTGAAGTAGTGTTTTGTGGTATCTGTTGTCGTGTATCCAACGATCATAACTTGTCGAGGCACTGTATCGGAGGCCGTCTTGCTTAAGGAGACGAGAGCGCTCCCGATGGAGTCCTTTACATGTCCATATGAGATAGTGTGCATCTGCGTCCTTCACGGGAACAGAAGAATAAGGGCACGTATCACCAAGTGGTATGGTGCACCAGTTCCACGTAGAGATTACAGCCGGTGTAAGGGCCACCCCTGCCCGAAGTCTCCTAAGCACAACTTCCTCCGCCCTAGTAAGGTGATGGGGGAGGGAGCAGACACACGGTGGGATAAGAGCACGTGTGTCCTGCCGGAGAAAGTTCTTACGGGCGCAAAGGGAGGTGAGGGACTGGGGTGGGAGGGGAATGGATGGGGAATGTGGATTGGGAGGAAAGTGTGCCGCCTGGTCGGCAGCAATGTTGTGAAGGTTCTCAGCATGTCCTTGTACCCAGTGTACCTTGACGCACGTAGTTGTTGTGCGATTTAGGGCGTGTATGGCTTCGCAGATTTCCATTGCCTTGTGCACTTTTTTAAGTTCTTGTATGGCTGCTAGAGAGTCGCTGAATATGTCTAGTCGCTCAAGTGTAGGTAGCTTAGAGATGGCGTCTTTCAGGGCGTTATGAATGACTTGAAGTTCATTTACCAGAGCACTGGCTTCTTTAGATGTATATTATTGGTGACCACTGATGAAGGAATGCGTAGAAGTGAGGAAGGACGACGTACCGCCGTTAGGTAGAATAGCAGCATCTGTATATACTGTGCAAGTATCAGCGCAGCTAGAATCTACTGCCTTGTTCGCACCAGTATTTTCCGTGTCGCTTCGCCGTAACCTCGTTGTTTTATTAGTCGTGATGTGGGTAAATTCCCAGGGAGGCATTGGTTCAGTCGTGTTTTCTATTCGAGAGCCACGCTGAAAATGTGCATGCAAAGCGGCGACAACCGGAACCAGCTGCTTTTTTATCTCACGTGCTCGTTCACGCTGCGACATCAGTTCTGCAATTGTGTTCAGCTGAGCATGTTCCTGCAGAATTGGCGCTGGTGTGATTCGAGGTAGCGAAGTAATGGTGCGCATAGCATCACGATTTATTGTCTCCAGTTGTGCCAACTGAGCCAAAGTTAGGCGTTGAAATTGCGCTTGGTACAAAATCCGTGGCTGCAAGACTGCACGTACGATTCGTCGAGCTACGTCAGTACGAGCTCCAGCTGATTTTGAAGCAAGGCGTCGGATGAGATGGAGCGTTTGTGTGGAACTCTGTCTAATTTTGCGGAGCCAGTGTGCAGCACTGCCGGATCGGTGAATATCAAGGCCCAGGACGCGGATCTCTGAAGCTTCTGGGATCGTTGACACGCCAACTCTAAGTGTAAATGGGCTCTGAGTGAGCTTTCTGCGTCCTGCTTTATTGGCTACCACAACGTAGCTAGATTTCTGTGCGGAGATATCAAGCCCAGCTTGCCGAGCGTAGTTGTGCACGACATCAAGGGCTTCTTGAAGCTGTCGAGATTCTATTTAAATGTCTTTATGTACGGACCACAAAGTAATATCGTCCGCGTATATTAAAAACTTAACATCCGGAATTTGGTGTAGTCTCCAAGCAAGGGGCACGAGAGCAATATTGAATAGAACAGCAGCCAAGACCGAACCCTTTGGGACTCCTCTGTTCGACGTGAAGCACCCTTCTTGCCTTCCATCTACTTGGGTCAAGCAGCTGGCAAAGGCAGGAAGAAGAGAGGAAGAGGGCTTACCGAATAATGGAATTGATTTCATTGATTAGTTCGAATAAATGAAAGGTGTAAATCAATGAAGATTAATCGCTTTGCGCGACACGCTAATTCGATTAATCGTTCGTCGATTTTACGATCCCTCACGTGTTGTTTTCTCGCAGTGGCGGCGTGCGCTTTTGTTGCGCGACAGCAGAAAAGGCGCAGAGTGGTTCTGTTCGCACATGAAGTTATTATCCAGCGATGAGGCGATCGCGACTTCCCTCCGGCGTAAGCGAGCGTTGCCTGAATGTTACATTCAAGAGCATGCAGGTGGATTCAATTAGTGTTCACCGTCTGTACGTATGGCACGGATCGTCGCTGAGCTGGATCTTAGTGGTCACGTGACAATGCAGTCCGCGGAGAAGCACGATCCATCCTATGACGCATTCCTCGTTGGAGACAGCGAGCACTTTAAATGGCACCTTTATCATGACCTTAGAGCGAAACAACTAATCGGCAACTAAGGTGTATAGTAGCATACGTCACCGTTCGATGGGCAACGATGACGCTTTTGTGTACTATTCTCGCTTTTTCTTTTGAAGAAGAGCTCTGTGACTCACAGCCATATATGTGTATCTTTTCATAGACATCTTTCTGTACACTGTGCTGAATGTCAGACATTCAATGCGTAAAAAGGATGACCTTATAGTCGGCCTAAGAAATGGTATATATACCTTAAGGTATCGGTGTAGGAAGCACATCCCCGACAAGGAGCGTTCACAAGGCATTTCAGTAATGGCAACTTTCTCACTGTGCTCTCTTTCTCTCGTGATGTGGTGTAAGTTTTTGTTTCAAGCATTTGTATTCGCTAAAATGACTCCGATAAATTTTGCGATCGTGAACTCACTTTATGCTAAGCATATCTCGAGGGACCGACGTGTCGCTTGTTTCAGAAGTACCAGAAAAAAAAAATATGTGATAACTGCAACTCTATAGACTGGTCGTGTTGACGAATACGGTGACGTAGATTGGGTCGTGTAGACGAATACGGTGATATCAAGGGAGCAGGTGTGTGAGCTTGGAAAATTATGTGGGCTACCACCGAAAACTGAGGAAGCCTCGCAAGCATGTACCGCAGAAAGCAGGCATGTTCGAAGCAGCCCTTGGCATAGCATAGCCATGCATAGCACAAGGAGGTGGGAAAGAGACCTGAGGGTGAAGAGAATAGAAAGGGGAAGAAAAGGAGTATAATAGGGACGTGAAGTTTAGAAGGATATATATAAGGATGAGGAGGAGGTGAGAGGGTGAACCTCGGCATAGCCGTGTACACTGTAGTATAGCAAGGGGTTGGAATTAGAAGGGAGTGTGTAGAGGAAAAGGAGCAGAGGGTGCACTACTGAAAGAAATAAAGAAAGACAAGAAGAAGGAAAGAAGAATGTTGAGAAAGAGATCCAAGAACAAAGAAATAAGTAAGAACGAAGAAGAAGGCGAAGGAGGCAGAAAGACCGCAATCTGCCTTAGGTGGTGCTGCGCAGCTTAGAATCTCTGTGTGAGTAAGGTCTCTGTACTTTGTTAAGGTAGTGCAAATAGGAGAGGAGAATATCCTACCGCACTGTCTCTCTCCCCTCAACTCTTCGCGCTTTTCCGCTCGCCTAATGAACCAGGCTCGACATATGACAGAAAAGCCTCCGACGAACTACGCAACTCACTCTTGTCTCAGAATGTCGACCACACAAGCCATCGCAGCTGAAGGTGGCAAAGGCGCTGCTGCAGTTTTTAAAGACGACAGACTTGCACAGGCGACTGTAACAGTGACGTGCGATGTCGCATACCATGCAGGTGCCACTGACTGTGACACTGTGCCTCCTTTGCCTCTCTCTCTCTCTCTCTTTCCTTTCGCCTTTCAGCCTCCCCCGTCCCCTTCCCGTCGTGAAGGGTAGCATACCGGTTGTGCTACACTGGTCAACCTCCCTGCCTTTCCCTCTCTACTATTTCCTTCCTTCCTTCCTTGTCTCAGAAAACGGCGCCGTGAGTGAGCCTAGAAGGACGTTCGCTGTACAAGTGGGCTCTTCACCCTTTGCAAGGCGGCCTCGGTAGCGCCTCTGGCTCCTCAAGAAGCCTTTCAGACCGATTTAAGCTTTCCGTAGGGCCTCGAGGAAAATAAAACATCAAACGGTGAGCGATCTGGCGGTGTCTGCCATATAAGGAGGAAAAAGTTTGCTACTGAGGTAGCATTTTACTTACTTCTCTGATTCTATCTCAGATTAAGCTAAGGCTTGATAGCGACGTGTAATTGAAAATGAGAAAAAAAAAACGCAAAACCACATCGACCCCTCGGACTGCGTTTGCTGGAACGCTTTTGTCAAAAATGAAAGGATTTGATGTCGCCAACTGCATTATTTACAGCGAGATCTTCAACACTCACGGCTTTCATTCAATGTGTTTATGAACATTCACTAAATGCGCAAATAGGTCTCAACACATTCCTTTTTATTCAACTTTGGTACCTTTTGAGCTCTGGTGCAGCCAATAGCTTTCACGAAATTTAGTTCCAACTAAATGTTTTGAAACTGGCTGGAAGTAGTTTGGGCGACTCAAAAATGAGGGATTTAAAAATGTTTTTTGAGCGCTTAATTAGCGTCAATGCATGCAGAAAGGGTATTATTATAGTTTATTATTATATTTTTTGTATTTATTTTTATTGCGATGATGTTCCCTTATCTAACCGAAAAGGGGTAGCCATCACTAAAAATGGCGACAACAACTCCTTAGTTTATTTTTACATCAATTAAAAAAAAGGAAGGGTGATGATCAGATGCACACGAAAAATATGTGACAAGTTCATAATAACAATTTCTGGAATTTCACAGCCCAAAACCACGATATCTTGATGAGAGACACCGTAGTGGAGGGCTCCAGCAATGTGGACCACCTGGACTACTTTAACGTGCCCCGATATTGCCCGTATAAAAAAGATTTTTAAAATATCGATACAAATACTTTTTCGTCCTTTAACTCTGTAATTATATTTTTTTCGCTTGAAGATATACTGGTACCAGGAAGATAAATTTCTACGTTTTAGTTATTTTTTTATCGACGATGAAAAACGGTGAAAATCCGCTGGTGCGTTGTGTTTCCGTGTTATAAGAAAATATTACGAACGCCAGGAATGCATCCCGATTTGTGGGGCACATACATTGCAAGCATGTCTGAGAGAGTAC
Organism: Hyalomma asiaticum; assembly: GCA_013339685.2. NCBI lineage: Eukaryota > Metazoa > Arthropoda > Arachnida > Ixodida > Ixodidae > Hyalomma > Hyalomma asiaticum. Next base: position 98,636,542 of record CM023483.1, read on the forward strand.
GTGCAAAACGCTCCTCCAGGCCGCTGGTCTGCGGCTAATGACCTGCAGTCGGATAATTACCCGCTGTCGGATCATCTTCCGTTGATCAGCGGGCCTAGATGACCTGCAGTCGGATCATCGTAAAAGGTTTAGAGTGCCTCGCATTGCAGGGAACAAGGTATGACGGGGACCCAATTGTTGCCGTCGACCAAGGCTGGGCAGTATGGTGATACGAGTATCGCGATAGTATTTCAGAGATACCTTTGAGTATCTGTATTGCTGTGTGGAGATATATTTGGAAAATGTATTTGTATCTCGGTAGTGAAATACTTTTACGATGTATTGCTCGTATCGCGATACTATCTAGGACACGGGTATCCCGTTACTTTTTATTTTTTCCGGGAATGAGCTAAGACGCGTTTCCAGTGACGTGTTTCCAGTGACGCGTTTCCACGCGGAAATTTGGTGTGGTTCCGTTGCTGTTCGTCTCTTTCACCTCTCGCTTGCGCGCGGCGGCGTGTCCCGTCACGTGCGGGACGGGCGTGCGGATGGCGCGTGGAACGGCTCTTACTCCAAACCCCGCAGAAAAAAACCACGCATATCCACGGAGTGAATGATGATGAGTGGCGAAGCTCCGGATGTTCATCGTAGATCGTGCCGAGTTCCGCATTAATTTAGTTGACGCGCACGCTACGAATCCTTATGGTTCAGCTACGCACAAGTGAAATCTCCCACCGACGCTTCATTGCATGTCAAGATCCAGTGCACATATATATATATATATATATATATATATATATATATATATATATATATATATATATATATATATATATGTGTGTGTGTGTGTGTTTGTGGTGGCCGGTGAACGGTTCTCCAGCGCGAGCAGACGGTATTTTTCAATCAAGAAACTCGCTAGAAGCTGCCTGCGTCAACGTTTTCTCTCGCGGCTGAGGGCGCGTTCTCCTCCTTTGCGAGCTGGTAGAGCGTTCATCGAAGAAAGAGCGTTTCCATAGTAAACGCGCGCCTTTCGCTCTCTCTCTCTCTGTCTCTGTCTCTCTCACAAGGCAGCACATTGGAAGAGTGAGAGAGCTCGCGCGCCGGCAGGCACGTGCCGAGGGCGAGCGTGGTTACGACGCGGCAACGAAACAGCGAGCGCCGCAGCGCCATCTCGTGATCATTCTGAGATTATTCAAGAGCGAGCGCATTCAAGAGCGAGCACGAGACCTAGCGGTCTCGTGCGTCATGCGCTCCCATACTACGCGTTCCCATACATCTGAATGAAGCGAGCACCGCAGCGCCATCACGCCATCTAGTGAGCACTTCACGAACTAGACGAGGTGGCTACGAGGGACAACAGAGGATCGAACGACCCACGGCGTAAGGAGCTTCGCCCCTAAAAAGCTTTTCCAGTCATTTTAGCCACAATGAAATTAATAGTTCGTTAGTGATTCCACCGCTTCGCTTGAGATATGCTATTTCTAGCATAGCTAATACTGTTGCTGCCAAGTATGTTGATTTCGGTTTAGAATGTGTGTTACTCTTGCTGCAATACAGTATAACTTTTTATTGTAACTGATATCTGTACATACATCGTTATTAACAATTACATACAGTGCAAGCCTCCTTTGTAATTCCTCAATGGCACTCAGAGTACTGTGATAATATAATGAATAAATAGCCAGTTGCGCTGCGACATTGAAATTGCGTTGGAACATTTTAAATATTATGCTGAACTTAATAAATGTATTTACGTAGTATGAGCATCCCCGACACAGACAAAAGTACCTCAGTATCAGTATTGGTGTACCTGTATTCCGGAATACCTTTTTTCGTCGTTTTGCAAAATTATCACTGAACTATCCCGCTACGTTATTAACAAATGTATCTCAGTATCTGTATTTTAGGCTTTCAAACCGTGTATTTCGGTATCTGTATTCCGGAATATTTTTTTCTGGTATCTCTGCCCAGCCGTACCATCGACATGTATCGAGCAATGTGTTCCTTTGAAAACCAAGAAAAAATAACCTTCCCTGGATGAGCCGCGAATGCCGCACCTATCGCGATGTGAAAGCAGTTTTTCCTCTAAGCGCTCAAGCAATCCTCAAGCAAGGATTCTGTACGATAAGGTAAAAGAATAACTGCAGCAAAACACTACACGGACCACAAGCTTTTTCTATGCGGTTCAGCTGTTGCAACTGCTTAAATCTAACTCCCGTAAATTCTTGTCTTTCATCTCTCCTGGATGTTCTCCTTCACGTCTCTTAATGTCAACAACAGTGTAATTAACGATGCAGTGGTAATTTCTTATTTAATACTTATTTTCAGTTTGTGTTCACTTCGGATGATTCGACCGTTGAAACATTTACAACCATAAATTCTGATGCAATTGATATCAGCATTAGCCTAGAGGGTGTTTTGAACCTGGTTCTAAAATTAGATTAAAGAAAACCGGCTCAACCAGATGGGATTCCTAATTCCTCTGCAGCCAGATTTGCGTTGTGCACCTCTAGGTGTCTGTTCACTATATTTCAAAGGTCCCTAAATAGCAGCGTCGTTCCATCTCCTTACAAAAGTGATGAAGTACTGCCGTTATATAAATCGGGTGACTGATAGCTTTTATCAAACTATAGGCCTATTTCTTTAATGCCAACCTCATGTAAGATGCTAGAACACAATCTATATGCATATTATATTGTTCCTTGAAAACAACGACGTCTTGGCCAGGTCATGAACACGTCTTGACACGGCTTCACGAAAGGCTTTGGCACTGTAAGCCAAATTTCGGAATTTACTCATTACCTTTCTCTTCAGTTCGACCTAGGTAATGAGATTAACGCCATTTTCATTAACTTTAGCATTGCTGTTGACACTGTACTATATTATAATTTACTTGGTCCTACACTATAAATTACTTGTTAAACTCCGCATTATTGTAAAAAACCTCTGGTTGTTGTCATGGATTTCGAGTTTCCTATCTCTGCGGTCCCAATTCGTGGGCTATGATCCTACGGAATCATCTGCAGTTGACGTCTCGTCAGGGGTGCCTCAGGGATGCGTGCTTGATTTACTTGTATTCATATTTTTATTAATGACCTCCCCGATCATCTTACTTCTAAGATACGCCTATAAGCGGATGACTACGTTATATATCATTCCTTTGGCTCCATCGCTGATCACGAGGGCTTAAATAAGGCATTTGTTTAATTTTGCGATAGGTGTGCTACCTGGAAAATGAATATCAATCTCTATAAAAGTGTTATAGTATCTTTTACTAAACGGCAATCGCCCGCAATTTTTTATTATGCTTGTAATGGTGCCCAACTAACAAGAGATTATCAGTACAAATAATTAGTCGTCAGTGCGACACAATGCGACACAATGGCCGTGTAGAACACTTCAGGCCTGGTCGACATACAACGTCACCGTAGACGTGTGCGCCGTTGCGGCAAGCTTGCGCTACCGGGAACGTGGCTGAACAGGAGCTTTGCAACCTCTAAGAACCCCGCTGTTGCGGTCGAGTTGTCATAACACTCCGTGGCTGGTACGAACGTCGTAGGATCTCATCGCGTTCACTGCGTCCGCATTTTGATGGTATGATGGAAACGAAATATCCAGACCTGTATCCTATGTGGTGTCAGTGCACAATAAAGAACCCCGGGTGGTGGAAATTTCCCGAGTTCTCCATTACAGCGCATGTCATAATCATATGGGGGTTTTGGGACGTAAACCTCTGAAAATTCTTGCATTATTGATCTTGGAATAGGCCAGCGCCATTTATATGATCAACTAATGTGCAATGTTTCCTGACGTGTATTTCTGAAGCATTGGGAAAAGAGGAATTCTCACAGCAATACCTAGAGGGGACTATGGTGCCACCATCTATGAGATTTTATTAGGGACGCTCTGCTTCAACGGGAATAGTAGTACATGTGGCTGCGAGGCTTTAGTTGGTTGGTGTTGAGGGTAGCTTGGCGTCAAACGTAAATACGACTACTTGAACAGAGCTTTGCTCAATCATAACTTTTCATACATTGCTCTCATTCACCGATACAACATCCCGAAATAAAAAGCTTGCTCACCTGCCGGGCATAATGTAGCGGTGAAATGAAGAAAAAGAGGACAGGTGGTCGTGGATTTAAGGCTGAAATCGTCGTCTGTCTACCAATTTCAGCGGGCGGTAGCTGCTTTTTTTTCGTTTCACATAGAAGCAGAATTTCTCTAAACAAAATAGTGCTCATTTTTGTGTAATGACACGCAAAAATGCGTTGCCCGGTGCTGAGTGAGTAGTAAACCATTACTGTGACGTACGCAGCACGTCTGAGCCAGACGCATCTTCGAGGCGTCAGAGCACTTTGCGACCTATGCGGATCCGAATCTGACACATCCCAGCATCGCCACGTATACAGCGGTGTGGCAACAACTTTTTTTTATGTCCTATAGCTAATGGTATGAAACTAAGACTCGGACCGGAAAGGACAGGAACATACAGATATCTTTACCAAAAACAACAGCACACAAAATCATATTCATCTGATTTAACATGGAAATGAACTCGCTCAATAGTTTTGGCGAGAATCAGAGTAGTTAGGAGGTGTTACTTTACTGCAATACGTTCGTATTAATGGTACACGCTTGCGTTATGTAATATAGTAAATATTTTTCAGTGTGCGCTTTGGCGACTTCCCCTGGGACTCGTGCGCAGAGTAAGTACCCACTCTTTGGTGAAGATTACAAAAATTTCATATTGCTATTACCGTTTTAATGTTTCCGTAAAATAAGGCAATGTAGCCATCAACCGCATCAGCATATTCTTCAGTGAGGCAAGGAGTAAACTTTCATCATGCGCCAGTGAAGCTACATGGCCGAGCACAATTGCATCGCATGAGTGAAGCCGCAACGCACCAACTGCGAGCTGGGCGGTGTACCTTATTTACAAATATGTCTTTCTACCATTCTAATTATTTAAGCCGCTTGTCTTGCTGTCAGGGGCACAATTACAGAGGCTGAATGCGAAAATTTACCTCTCTGTATTATTGAAAAAAAAAAAAACATTTGAGTAACTGAGCCTTCGGCACACGTTACTGATAGCGAACCTTAGGTTTTAACTAGTCATGAAGGGTCCTTACGCATTACACGTGTTAGGAAACTGTTAAGGCAACAAGCTTCGGTGGGATAGGTGCTTATACAAGGTGTTCTTGCTGCATTCGGTTCTTATGCATGTGTGCTAGAGCTGAATCACAATATATTTCTTGTGACCTCCAATTTTAACTGCATCTTTTGTTCGGTGCATTTTTATGATTTTGTGCTGGCGTCGGTACCTGCTGTAATCTTCACACGGTCTTCAAAATTCAATCGTCCGTGCCCTGTGTGCGTCATTGTGTCTGCGTGGCGAAGATGGCAATGCTGACAAAAAGAAAAAAAAACGCCGCGGCACCATCAGAAAAGTGTTGCATTCAGCCTCGAATTCATCGTGTCGTTGTAATGTGTAAGCTGAATCTCGCATTTGCCATAAATTTTGCGCTGTTTGCAAGACTTAGTCTCAAATTTTGTCATTGCTTTAGGCTTAGCAAGAATGGCTGACGTAAGAGCTCATCGGAATAATAATACACGAAACGACTAATTTTTTTCCCTTAGTGTGAGTTGGACAAAACAAATGGCCGATATAACCATTCTATTTATTGCTGGAGTTCACTAGGTGAGAGGGATGTGCGAATTTAGGTGGAAACATTAAATCGCGCATGCATGGGCGCTGTCACGGCACGCTTTAAGCGTAATCACGGACGGTTTCTGACACAGTAACACAGTAGTAGGAAGCCTCCGAAGACGATTCTAATACTCTTTTGAAGGCAGCTTTACTAAGTACACCACCAAATGGGGTGCTAGTACTCCCAGAGAGCGTAGCAGAGACAAAAAAGAGAGGAAACACTGCGTTCTACAGCGTAAGCTGTTATGAGATCACAACAAGGGCCGTTACTGCGCCGTAGTTGTCCGCCGCCGGTGTCCATAATCACTATCGCGCAAATTTTAGAAAAAATAACCTGGACCCAGGAGTATTCGACCTCGTCCTCTACGTGGATTCGCACCACACCATCTGCGTGGTAGTCCAGCATTCTACTAATGAGCTACGCCTGTGCTTGAAAAATTATCGCTAAAAGACCTAAACAGGTGTAACGTCTGCCGAGGAATCGCATTAACAAATGTATAGTTACGTGGCAGAATAATAATACGCCACTACACGTCGCGGAAAGTGGATTGCATAATGAGTTCGAGGAATAATTTCAAAGGACACATGGGTGCATGCTTCGTAGCTCCGCACCCGTTACAGAGGCATCATCAACATCATCATTATAAAACAGTCTTCTCATTTCCGTCTTCATTATTACAAAGCGCTACCTTTTGGAGCAGTTTTGTTGTATCTTGCCATGCATCACGCGGCAGGCGGCGTGCGCAGCCGCGCCAGCAATTTGACTTGGCTGTTCGATATACCTGCTAGCGCCTTCTCGCAAGGTGTGAACAGCTGCTGAAAACGCGAATCGCAGAGTTACGCGCGCGGCTGCAGCAAGGCAACGTCGGGCACAACAGACAGCTGTGCAGAGAGAAGCGCAGACAGCAGCTCTCCGTCGACACCGGGCCGAGAGTTCTGTTCGTTCTCGGGAAAACCACGCCAAGAGACTCTTTAAGATGTGTAGTTATGCAGATTTGCACGTTAAAATACCGCAGTGATTATGGCGTAGTGGGTACTTCCCTACTTGGCGAAATGAGTTATCAGCAGGGGATACCCACCGCCTCTACTTGCACTAGTTTCCCCAAGCGTTTAAAATGACCTCTGAGAACGTCGCTCCGACAGCTTACGCTGTCACTGTCCTGCGGTTCCGCGCAGGCCTGACTCTTCTTTTTTTCGAGCACGCTACAATCAGCAGGCATTTAATTACATCAGACTGAACATAGAGCATGCAAACTGACATGACACGACGCAAAAACACGCCAACCACACAACCACAGCAAAGCACAAAGCCCACAACACACTCGCGATATGCCGTCTTACACTGAAGTCCGGTATATATAACCCGTATACTTGACCTGCTACGTAGCGCCAGTGGTAAAAAAAAAGACATTGTTCTGCGTAATTAAATAAAAAGCGTACAAAGCACAGGTGTATATGTAGCGTTGGCTCATAGGTAGCCGGTCGCCACACAGATCTGTTAACCTAAACGCGCGGAACATATACAATGTCTTTTAGATTAACGCATTCCAATCATTAGCTCCCGTTCTGTTTTACACGCCAAACGCATGTTCGCACTGCTGCACAGCGAAGATATGAAATGCCCCTGAAGAAGCACGTACTTACTCAATAGCGGCTGATTTTCATCAACGCCAGCGAAGAAAAGCGGCACCCGGGTGCTCCGCTACCACCCACTTCATTCCGACGGCGTCCCCTGTCGAAACCTTCGATCACGTCTGCACGACGAATTACTGCTAACGATAACAAAATACGTACCCCTCGTTATTCTGCACAGAAATGAAGTATAGGTCTCTGCCATCGGCAGTGTCTAGGGTACTACAATGTACTTGCCAGACTTGCGAACGGGAAGGGTCGCAGTCACTGTACTTTCACCGTCCATGCACTCATGGCGGTCGTACGGCTAGATGCCGAAGGCGTAGCGAAGCCTTTTTCTTTACGAAATTATGACATATCCAGTGAGTCTTCGGAAACGAGCCGTCGACGATCACAACAGCTTACTGTGTCGCTGAAAGTGTATTTCTTTTCCTTTCGCACATGTAAGCGAACAATCTGAGGCGTGTAAGCTGACGGGTTTCACTAGCATGGGTACGGCCGTTCGTTCGCGGAAGAACACAGGAGAGGCAGCTCGCTATGGCTCCCATCGATTGAACCTCGTAGTCGAGGAAGGCACCGTTAGACGTACACTACCCGCGTTTGTATGGGAAAGCTTGTACGCTTGTACTTGGAAGTCGCAGGAAGGTCTCTGCTAGCTGCATCGAAAAACACTTCACAAACCGGTTGTTGTCTGCAATCATCCGCTCCCATCCCAGACGCCATGTTTGTGGCTGCGAGTGCGAGCTATCACGTGTGGAGCAGGAGTGAAATTGCGTTTTACTCTCTTATGCCGCAAGAGTATAAGAACATTTCACTCTCTCAGATGAAGGTAGATTATAAAGGAGACATCACTCTCTTGTTTCTTGAAGAGTGGGCAATATATTTTACTCCATCCGACGTTTTGCTAGACTAGAACAATGCCCTACAGAGGAGCTCGGCCGTTTCACCGCTGCGACACCGGCTACAGTTTTCAAAGCATGTGAAACTTCGACTCCATCGGGTTTGCTGTATTGACCGATGCGCGAGTTAGCGCAAGTTTCACCGAATTTCCTGAGGTTCTTTTCTTAATAATATCATTTCTTCTTCGCTGTCATTAGGTTTGCAACAGTTCCATGTGCATCAACAGATGTATTGGAATATAAAATTTTACTGAAATATTGCGCAATTGGAACTTCCCTGTTCTCAGCTCCACGCATTTTCGAGAAATTTGCGTCACTTTAAGTTTTTGGCTGTTCAACAGCGTCATGCTCATGATAGCGGTTGCTTGCTTGGGAATTTCTAAGGCCTGCACAGCCTCACAAGCCCGTGCACAACACATGCGCCTTAAGAAATAATGTCATGCTCCCCTGCTAGCGGTAAGCAGTTGCGCTGTAACACGTGCTTGGAATGCTCATGCGCTGGCACAACTGGCTCTGTCGTATCGTTGGTATATTAAAGGTTAGCGAAACTAACTTTACTCACATGTGTATGCAATAGCCACCTCGTGTGTCACCAGGTAAAATATAAGTGATAGTCGAATATCAGCGCTGTGATATGCAGTAAATAACTCCCTCGAAACGTCACAGCCATTTCCGCCGAGCACAGTACGCGTGGACGCATGCCCTCTTGCTCACAGTGGCGCTTCTAGCGGCGGTTCTTGTTCCTCTATGAAACGGCGCCGGAGTTTCATGACCAGAAAAGCATTAAGGACTCTGAACTGATAAAAATACTCTACAGAGGCTCTTCGGGAGCTACGAAAGGTCACCGGCTTTCTAGGTGCAGCCTAAGATGTACACCGCCTTAATGGGTCGTTCGCTTGTCCGATTCGGCTACAGTGGACCCGCCGGTAAGCATCTGTCAAAGTGGACTTGCCAACGCCGCCTACCGTGCAGTGAAAGACCGTCACGCACTGCCGTTGCTGCACTTGTCTCAAAAAGAGAGCTTCACTTGCGCAAGGGATCGCTCCAGCGCTTCACGTAATCACTTATGGCTCCGCCTGGATCAGACCTTCCCGGCGGCTTAACTCGACGAGAGGAGGTTACACTCAGAAGAATCCGCGTAGGCGCGCCGTCACTCCCACAATCCGGGCCACATGGACGTCTGCAGCCCAACGCCCTTCACTGCTCTGTCCTTGCTGCACAGCACCCGCCCGTAAGACAGCACAGGCACACCTACCAGAAACATGCCCGAGCTCTCATCGGGCACCCTCCCAGCACCGGCGCTGGCTTATCTATCAACCTGGGTTGACCATCCGACAGAGCGCTTGCTGCCCAGTCCGCTGTGCTGGCATCTACTGAACTTTCTGTAGGATACAGAATTGTATCTTTTTATTTAATTGATGCCGTAAGGCACACCGGCGCCATTAAAAATAACAAAAAAATGGAGCGGATATTCTATAGGTTCATGAAATGCACAGGAAACAGCACCTACGTATTGCACAGTTTGCCTTAGTGAAGAAGGAGGGCAATAAGATTTACGTCATGTTGCTCCATAACTCGCTTATAGATTGGCCCCCCGTTGAATCGGTCACACAGTCCTTGCATATTTGTTTGATGAAACAGGCTTTTCATTGCAATGGGGTACCAAGTGGCCTTACCTTCACGGTAATAAGCTTCCATATAAATGAACACACACTTATCCACACATACCTTAAATCAGCGCCATTCTCAACATTAAAGACAAAATAAAATTATAACGCATGTGATACTCGCCGCAACCATTCCTTATTTTCACGGGAGGCGATGTAGGCATTTCACCGCCTTCCGAGAGCGCGCGCTCAAAGCATACATCGGGCTGCAAAATCCAGTCCTCAAGTTTTTGTGGGAGGTCCTTTGCTTAATAGTGCGGCAAAGATTTATTTCAGCCATATATGTAGTCCTCACCGATAGGTGTAGCATTCTCAAAGAGACGGAATGCCAGAGGGTCGGGTAATGTGAAATATAAGTGGACGTAAAAACAACAACAAATGGTCAAAATTTCCGGGGCACTGCGGTGCTTCTCTAATTTCGAATTTTTGGTTCCCTTTCTCCAAAGTCGCCGAGCCGCGCTCCCTACAAATGCTGCAGGAAACAGCATCCTCTTAATCGCCCCTCTCAATCACAATTACTTTTTCTCAGCTTCGATCTAAAGTGTCGGCAGAGAAACAAAACCAGAGAAGAGAATAAAGTTTACTTGTGTGCTTATCGCTTCTATTGAGCGTCCTGTGGAAATGTGAACTCTTGTAAAACCGCCAACATTTCAGTTGCATTCGCCCTGGCTACCATTCTTTGCGACATATCACGAACGATCAGTTGTAGGAAACGGGGAGAAAGAACAAAGGTTGTATTAAAAGTGCATTGTGCGACCGACGTGATCTGTGCGTCTCCGTAGCGCAGAAACCTATGCTATACGAAGTTTACATTTGGTAGCAATAGTCAGTGTATTGAGAGAAATGTGTACACGATGCTCCAAATCTCAGGCCTATTATTTACGCGCTCTTTTTTCACTAAACCATAGTTCTCTCGATATTTTGTAGCGCTTGCAAAAAAATTTGACCGTGAACGAAACGTGGATAAACATTGTTTGGTGTGGTGAAGCTAAGAGAACGTTATAGGTAATAACGGGGACCGTTTCAATGCTAATGTTTGGTGGCCGTTTCCGTAATGCTTTAGTGCACGCTCCGCTGGAAAGCTGTCGTTATGTATGAGGCATGTATTGCAGCATAGCTTCTGACGCAGCCGAGATGAAGTTTAGGAGTATTATCATGGTATCATTCCTTGAGAAGCGCTTGAAGGCAATATACGCTAACAAGGAATTAGATAAGCGAGACTTCTACAGAGTTTTATGTGTGTGGTATGTGTGTTTATGTGTGTGGTTTTTTATGTGTGTGGTACAGCCACTGACAACTCATAGTGCAAGCCCTCAGGAACAGCAGCTTTGCACGTGCTGAGCAGTGGAAGGTCACATGTGTCCATTGTTCATGCACCGTATCACTATGCCAGCCGTGCTGAAGAGAACGGGTAACTGTATCTTAAGAGTATGAGAAGGCACGTTACATTTAACACAAAAGTGTAAGATATACCTACAAAATCATGTTTATTATGGTAAATGCAAGTGAGTGTACGCGGCCTTATGCGTTGCGCTTTTCCAAATAAAACCATTTATGGGTTTTTCTTGCTTTAATCCTTTTCTGTTTCCAGATGACTGCAGTCCATTTTTTCTCAGCACCCATGGAAAACCGGTATGTGACACCTGTACATGAGTTTTTTGTTGACAGTATTACTTTTACCTATAGGACGACACTATTGAGTGTTTTTGAATATGCTTTTATTAAGACGGGAGCTATCGAAAAGGTAAACTTAAAAGTGGATTTGTAGGCATTACGCCTACAAGGGGCATTGATGGCGTCCCAGCAAACTTGAAACATTTTGATAAAGTGGAAGAGTTGAAAACTCGTACAAGATGTACATTAATGGTTCTCGTATGAGTTTCACATTGCTTCACGTTTCCAGTGAACCTGTGATTTCTAGAGCATTAGACGGTTACTTGTCATTCTAATGTAATAAATCTGCAATAATTACGCAGTTTTAATGCGTTGCAATCTGCAATGCAATAAGTCTACGTTTCCATTTAATCAAAACTACAAATGCAGCGGACCTTAGTTTAAGTTGTGAAGTGTTCGTTCTTCTTTTTTCCTTGTTATTTGGTTCAACCAGCAAAAACGCTGGACAAGAGGTGTCGGATAGCTTGCAGAAGTGTCATGAACTGCCCTAGTGAGATGATAAATAGGACCCTGCTAGGATGGGTGCAATTTCTGGTTTCGGGGGCCCCATTTCCATGGAGATAAATGCGAGAACACCCGAAAAAACAGTGTTTCAACAGTGGATGTGTTATATTCACCATTGCAATGCTGTTCTGGCCTAATCAGGGTTATCGCTAGTTACGATCTACAATTATGGGTCTATGAATTGTTGGTTTCAAGTGTAAAGGTGACCAGACTAGAACAACTAATCTCATTATCGCTGTTAACAAAAAAAATTACAGCATATCCACGGAGTGAATGATGGTGAGTGGGCGAAGCTCGGGATGTTCATCGTAGATCGTGCCGAGTTCCGGATTAATTTAGTTAACGCGCACGCTACGAATCCTTATGGTTTAACTACGCACAAGTGAAATCTCCCACCGGCACTTCATTGCAAGTCAAGTTCCAGTGCCTATATATGTATATATGGGTGGCCGGTGAACGCTTCTCCAACGCAAGCAGTCGGTATTTCTCAATCAAGAAACTCGCTAGGAGACGCTGCCTGCGCCAACGTTGTCTCTCGCGAGGGCGCGTTCTCCTTCTTTGCCAGCTGGTACAGCGTTCATTTAAGAAAGAGCGTTTCCATCAACGCGCGCCTTTCGCTCTCTCTCTCTCAGTCTCTCTCTCACAAGACAGCAGATGGAAGAGTGAGAGAGAGAGAGAGGCAACGCGCTCGCCCTCGGCGAGCGCCGGCGCGTGCGTGCCTCCCGGCAGGCACGCGCCGGTGGTTACAAACAAACGATAATGCAACGTTCATCACTGTTAACAATTTTTGTGATGTACTTGATACTCTACCGAAGCACGTCTTGCCTAAGGATTTGCCAGGATTAACTATGCAAGCAAATGACGCAAACTTGGCCAGCTCTCGAACGCGTCAACAGCTAAGCAGATGAATTCTTATTCTTATGTGCAGTCACGAGCCAAAGTATGGATATCATGGAGCCAGCAACGACTATAAATTTCTAGGCATATCTCTACAATGCAGAATTTGACCAGTACATTATGATGGTCGAACACGCACGCTTAGTCTGAACAACTTGGTTTAAGCCAACATACTAGGAATTCAAAAAAGAAACAGCTGTTGGTGCCACCCAATGGCCTCCAAAGTTTTGCTAGTGACCGTATATGTACTTTAAATGCTTTCCGCGAGGCCACGGGGTGGATTACCTGCCAGGAATCCGGAATTTTATACCATTAGAAAGTGAGGCGGGTTGCGAAACCATACCGACGTCGATACCAAAGCAGAGTCACCATCTACAGCGCACATTCTTGACATGTCATCATTGTGGCGCACGCAAGCACGGAATAACTTTGGTATACATAATGGCGAGTCGTGGTAAATGGTTGGTAGAATAGACTCCGGGACGCAATAAATTAAGAAGACCCGATAGGTAGCTCTACCTATCTGGTCACCTCCTTTTCCTACACAACTAGAGGAGAGACAGAAACAGGCCGGTCGTCGTAGTCATTCTACCTTGCTTAAAGGCATGTCGGGAAAAATACTACGCTGCACGATGCGAAAGGCGGCTGCGTGTTCGCTCATGTAAGCGCATTGGAATATGTAGGAAAGTGAGAAGAAAGAAACGTTACGCAGTCTCGTACAATGAGGATAAGAGTATTACCGCTGAAATCGGGGAGTCAGGAATTCATGAACCCCACAGTTGGCATCCTTTCTGGCTCAAACTAGAACACTTCCCTTCTTGCACTTATAACGGGTGCATATGCGTAGTCTTGTGCTGTTGAAATTTATAGGGAACATACGACGATGCCGATAGTGTTCGCAAAAATTTATACGGTGTATTGCTGTGATTGCTGCCTCAATCAGCGCGGGAAAAGAAAACGTGCATATGTGGAATGAAGTAAAACTTACTGTTATTTTACATAACAAAGCGAAACAAGATGTACTAACGCTCGCCCAAGCAGGAAGCATTCATAAATGTTGATTTGATGAAGTGTAAGAATATTTGACGGGTTCCGAAATATCATGCTGGATTGATGGCCATGATTCCGAGTTTGTCCTCCGGGCTTATCATTACAGATACTTGTTGGGTGTAAGCAAACATGTGGAACCTCGGAAGTAACAGCGACGGTAACGCAGCCCACGGTACCATGCACGGTAGTATTTTTGGAATTATTTCGGCAGCTCATGCAATTTCTGCCTACTAGTCCAAGTGTACTAACATCGCGGCCTATATTAGTGATAATTCCAAGGAGAATATTATGACCATAAGCAGGAGCCTGAACCATGTCATAAAAAAAGGAACTTGGTTCGTCGCTTTGTCTCTGTTTACAGAGGAGCGAATGTTTTAAGATTTCCTCATTTGTACATAAATGACGTACGGCAAATAGTTGTTAATGAATGTAGGCCTCTAGGGCATTCCAATAATTATCGCATAAAAATGCATACAGTGTTTAAGAGGCATCTCTGCATCAGGACAATTCGACAAAATCTTTCCCCTTATGCTCTCTGAGCTACGAGAAGTCTATTTGGGGCTTGTTCATCTGACGCAGATATAGTCATGAACTATCACGTGCCTTTCTTCACGTTACCGGTTAACGGCGGGTACTTTGCACGTTACAAACGGCGTTATTCTATGAGAGTCACTCGTCATTCTTGATGAAATGTCCACGTTTAAAAAACAACAAAAAAAAATCAAAAAGGAACCCAATGAGATAAATACGGCTATTTTTACGTGGTAGAAACACGCCCGTAATTCCCGACCTTTTTTTAGTGTGCAAGAGAGCTACGCTATTCTACGAGATGTACACGCAGATTTAAGACACTTTCAAAAAAGTTTTTCAGGTTTCGAGACATTTGGATCTTGTGATAACGCCTTTTATCCGGTATTTTGGTATTGCGAATTGCATGTATATTACCTGCGTGAAACCGCTCTTAACGTCAAAGTGACGTCTGTCGAATTTAGGAAGCATATGGCAATTCTAGAAGTTTGATAAAGATTACTGTTGGTAGTTCTAGAGATGTCTATAAAGAGAATTGTCGCGGAAAAAGAGCAACAACAGCAGACTATCCAGAAAGGCGTAAGTTTTTTCGCAGTGAATAAACGAAATGGAAGCGAATATCTTGCTTTTACGTAATGTGTAAGGCTGAATTATGAAGCACGAATTTATGTAAACATAGCAGATCTACGCGAATGTAGGTTCTCCCTGACACTACGCTCTGCGAAGCCTCACTCTCATCAGAATTGCAGCGGTTTCTATGAAACGGTGCACAGTAGGTTTTTAAGAATGTGATTATCGTAGACAGTAGGTGCTGGATCGAAATTTAAAAAAAAGCACATGTTCCTGGTCACCATTCCTGGTTTTCATGAACATTACTTAAACGCAGATATGATACAAGAAGAACGGACAGAAGAATGAGAGTCAAGTTATTTTTAGGAGAAAAGGACTATCTATCTAACAGGACCAACATAACCGAAATACAGAAATTTCTCCTCGTACAAAAATTAACTCGATGATTATGAAATTCATAGAAAATTACTATTTAGGGCCGTAATTTCTTTTAAAATAACTTTCATGGTTCTTTGAGTGTCGCTGTATTTTTGAATTGCACTGACACCTAAGTAGATTTCTAGACACACCGAAATTTGAAATTAGTATTCTAAAGAAGGCGGTTTTTTTGTTTTAGAGAACCTTTGTGGTTAGGGTCTGAGTCATAGCCTCCTACTCCCCGTAAACAAAGTTCCAATATTTGAGTTTCTAACAACATACAAAGCGTCAAAGGTGACCTGCTCCACGTAGATGTCACGGCACTGCTATTGCACGGAAAACCAGCCGGTTGTCTCTGAAAACTAAATGCAGCCCACTCTCCAAAGAAGCTGGAAAAAAAGAATAAAATCTCCACCAAGTTACAAGGTGTGGTGAAATCTAGTGTAATGATAGCTTTGGTGATGTGCGGTGTGCCCGTTTGTGGTGGGAGATGCTTTGGGACGCAACGAGACCGATGCTTAATAATCGTCATGATTATAAATTCGTCAAGCCATCCCACTGGGGCCTGCCATTGAAAGCGATTGCCCCCCCTGCGTTCGCAAGAACGGTCATCGAAGCCTGCGACAACCAATTCGCCGATGAGAAGTTTATTGTACATATCAAGGGAGGCTCAATATTGCCATATCATCCACTGAATATTCCCAAGTGGCAGAATTTCTTCGGAAGCTCCAACAGCTTACACTGAATGGCAGAGCCCACCCAGAGCGCACCTATGTGGCTGCAGGAAAAGGGGCACTCCGTGGAGTGGTGCACGGCATTTAGCCCAATGCGCCCGTGGGAACTCTAATGGCGAAACTTCGCCTACGCACGCAACGCGTCGAACTTGTACGAGCAAGAATGATAGACAATACAAAGAGCATGGCTCTCACTTTCTACGGGGTAGGCTTCCTCGGAGTGTCTATTTTTACAGAGGCGACTGATTTGGCACCCATTTCGAGCTACGATGCAAGTTTGCAAGGTGCGAAGGGAGAACGGACACCATGTGGACGTCTGCCCACTGCCTGATAAACCCATCTGTAGAAGTTGTGGTATGCTAAATCCTACACTGTAAGCAAAAGTTGCCCGATATTTGGGTTTTTGCGGCTCATGAGCCTTAAAAACTCCCTTGTTTTCAAAATTACTACGTCTCGTTGAGGTAAAATGAGCATATGACATAGTTTTACTACCACGTGTTAGAAAGGTAGTAAAAGGACGTTATTGCCCTATTTTACTACGTAGGGGGTTTTGTGTCACGTGATAAAAAACCCCAGTCTAGAGTTTAAAGCCACGTGATCAAAAACTACGTACCACGTCACGTGGTCAAAAACTCCAAACTGCCGTGGCGCAGGGGTGGAGGTCGTGATAGCCCTCGTTTGACTGTTTAGGCCTAGCCACATGGTGCGCGTTTGCAAGCAACTGTTCGTCAAAAGCCTCGGTCGCGGAAGAGGGGACGCGACGTCTCGGGGCGTGAGTGTGAACGGCGTGAGTGTGATCAGCGCGCACGCGTATCGGCGCGTGCCGATACGCGTACGCCGGCGTCCGTCAACTAGAACGTGATACCGCGACATCTCCGGCAGCTATGCCTAGCGACCGTCGTTTCGAAGGCACCGCCGAGTCTGGGAAAGCACGGAAACTACGGTCGCAAACGTTCCTGACTGACCGCATCGTCAACCACTACGACAACGACACGGCGAACTACCCCGCGTGTTACCAGTGCCGCGTGGTTTTGTGCTGAGTTCGAGCGATGCTCGCTGTCCTATTGCGCCGGTCTTGGTGGACGGCGGCCAAGTGAAAACGCACTTTCGAGTATCTCTGCTCCCGCGCTTGTGCCTGTGCTTGTTGCGCTCTCAACGAGTGAAAACGTGCTTCCAATGTTATAAGTTCGAAGGGTGAGTCCTCGTTTACTGCTCAATAAATTGAGTGACGTCTGCATTTTGCGTAAGCCTAATGTTTACCCAGCCACAGTAAACCTCGTATGAGCTTTAAAAATAACTCTAAAAAAAGCCGAGAAAACATTGTTTAGGCAGTAAAAAATTACTCCACGTATACTCGCTGAAAACCTCTAGGGGGGTAAATAATTACTGCCGTTTCTACGTTCAAAAACTCGGTTAGCGTGAGAGTAAATTTTTACCTTGACTGTTACGTAGTAAAAAAAAAACCCAGAAAAGGTTGTGCGCTAGAGGACATGCTGTTTACTCCCGTTCCTGGTTAGTTTTGTTTAGTGTGTACAGCCGTACATCCTTGTGAACTGATTTGGGCCTCTTGAGGGGAAGGTCACCTTACCGTGGATCCTGTGTGCGCCAAGAGACTTAAGCCAGTGAAACGACGCAGCGTAATCAATCCAACGAGTGAAAAGCAAGTGCCTCCGCAAGGTCCTCAAGCGCCGCCGCGATTGTTCGCCTCTGAAGAACAAGAACGTCTGTGCACTGGGGGAACGCCGACTCAGACACCATCGAACTCTCGCGCTCGCTCAAGACAGTGACACCAACCTACCAGAAAGACGCCCTGGGAAGGCCAGCAACGCAACCCAAACACACCGCTCAAGAAGTCCATCCACTAGCAACAGCAGCAGATTACAGCTGAGCTACAGGTGCCGTTAGGCAGAGGTCCCATCTCACACGGCCACTCCCCTTATACAGAACTCAACTTATCAGCAGGCTATAACGGAGAATCGACAGCTTAGATCGCAACTCAACAACTACGCTCAAAATATGCTCGTGTTATAGAAAAAAAAAACAGAAATGCTTTTAGAGCAGAGGCAGGTAGTAAACAGAAATCCACAAAAACAGAGCGCTCAAGCACAAGCGCCACAACAGCAATCTGTTCCACGAATTAGCGAAAGCAACGAGTCGGCAACCGGTGGCGATCTCTCACATGGACAACACACACAGCCCCTCATCCCTCAGTAGCAGGTGCAAGGACTTCAACAGACACTGCTACGATAATTACAACTCAGCGTACAGCAACAAACACGCCAACAATTTCAACTTTTCTTTAATGACTTTCAAGAGCTGAAACGCAATGTAGACGTCACCCTTCAGAGCGTCCTAAAGAGGACACGGAAGCCCAGCAGCGATTGCAAGCCCCCAGCAACGAAAGTTGTAGTAACGGCAGATCAGACGGACCTGTCTGCAACAGCAATTTTCCTAACCATGGCTAACATTCCTCTGTCTCAACAGCATCTTACACTGTGGTCTTGGAACTGTTGTCCTCTTAAAATAAACACGGCTGTCTAACGCAATACGTGTAGACGGCGCTCACCCCTCCCGATGTGATCTGCGCGCTTACAGGAAGCTGAAAAGGGCTCGAAACCAATCACGCGCTGTCGACTACTAACCGAAGCAGCCGATACCAGAGTGACACTGCTGGTGAATAAAGACCTGGCAGTTACATATGATGCCCAGTATACTCCAGAAATCGCCGAACAAACGCTCACAATACGGCCTGTAAAGATGGGGCGTCCAACAGTAGTGGTCTGCAACGTATAAAGCCCCCATCAAGCGCTTTCAGCGGACTTTGGCGCGTTGATACACCTGTTTACTACCACCATAACCGGGCACGATCGCTTGTTCTTGGTGGGTGACTTTAACGCATGGAGCACTACATGGGGCTGAAAAGCAGATCGTCCTAAAGGGGCCAGTCTGTTACTCCTCCGGCTATACGAACAAGAGTAGGAAATAGCGTGATGGCAGACACCACCCCAGATCTTCCCTTTACCAACAACGTGCGGCAAGTGCAATGAAGTAGCCTTCACTTGGAAGTGACCATTATATTACATAGATACAGTGCAGCTCCGCTCGCCTTAGGGCACCACTGGGGAAGAGACTGACCTGCTGGAATAAATACCGCAAGGCACACGAGCACAGGCTCAGCACACCCGCCATACCACAAGAGTGAGGAGAATACTTACAGAAACTTATGCCAAATATATAAAGATTTACCAAACTACAGCGGACACACCGGCGGTGGACAACCATCTGGTGCACTTGCTGGAAGCTCGACGGGGCCCTCGTCGTTCTAACGTTATTTCATTGCTTAAACAATATAACATTCTATGTATTAATAAGTTATTTGAATAGAATTGTACTTGTTTGTTTTTTAATATAATTAACCTTCCGCTACCTTTCCATCTCATCAACTGTGACATACCAAAGAACACTAACTGCACTTGCTTCGCATTAGAAGGAAGTTTATTACTACCCCGAGTTCGCACTAATTACAGGATAAAATCGTTGTCATTCACAGCCATTTCATTATGAAACTCTACTCCACCCAATATTAAATTTTTAGCTAACCTGCACACGTTCAACAATACTTTGAAATCATATTTTATATCGTCACAAATCATTCTTTTTTACCCTTTTTGAATTGTGATGTAGCGACTGTATTGTTTTAGTTGTATTCACTACTATGTTTTATCGTTTCCTTATATTGCTATAGCTGTTGTATAATATTGTTGTATTGATACTACATTGTCTTGCCATTTGCCTTTGCATTTTTTTATGCTTCCTTCATCGTGGGTCCCACTACAGTCTTCGGACTATGGCACCCTACTCTGTAAAACGTCTCCTTCATTTTCTGTATCGCTACTTTGCTAATAATAAACGTCAAACTTCAAACTTATTAGGCGTTGTTGACGTCAGAAAAGCTTAACCGTAAACTCAAACAGCGAATGGCCCACTTATATGATGAACCCAACGCCTATGAGTCATAGCTCGCACAAAACAATTAACAAATGATCTGTGATTCATGAAAGGGCACATTAGGAACTAAAAAACATGGGCTATCTTACGTTCAATGATAGATCCTCCTAGCACGAAGACGGAAACAACAAACACGCTAACGAAGTAAGCGGCTGAATACAACGGGAACGCCGACCAACTTCTGGAAGAGCTTCAGACCATTTATATCGGCAGTGTGAGCACCTCGACAGCGGGCTGTGTAGCTGGGCGAGAATACATGGGCACACCTAATCCCAACGAAGACGCGCCGGTCACGGTGGAGGAGCATTATGCAGCAGCTCAGAGCTTTCCAAGAAACACAGCCGCGGGTTCTGATAGTGTTACCACTGACGTGATCACCAACTTAGACAGCGCAAAATTGTCAGACCTCACCGACTACTTCAAAAGGCAAATTTGGACAGCCGACAGGGATCCTCCCGCCTTTTGGAAAGTGGCCAACATAGTCCTCATCCCAAAACCAGGAAAACGCAGAACGCTCAACAACCTGCGCCCATTTCATTGACTTCGTGCCTGGGGAAGCCGTTCAAAAAGGGTAATAATGCACCGACTAGGAATTCAGGGTGAAAAGGAGCAGCTCATGCCCGACATGATGTTCCGTTTCTGCAAAGGTGTCTCGGCACAGCACATATTACTGAAGCTCAACGAGGACGTATTGAATCCACCCTCGGGTAGTATGAACAACATAATCTTGGCGTTGGATGTACACAGAGCGTTTGACACCGCCTCTCAGGACGCCATACTGCAAGGATTGGAAGATATTGGATGTGGCAAACGCATCTAATACGTAAGAAGTTTTTTGCAAAACCGCTCTGCAACCCTCCGCACGGTTTCGGTACAATCCAAGCTCTTAAGTACGCTCAATCAAGGTACACCACAAGGCTCTATAATGTCTGCTTTCTTCAACGTCGGACAGCGCAGGCTGGCCATAACGCTCACTCATGAACGGCGTCTTGGTTTTGAGATGTATGCAGAAGATATTACCGTATGGACCACACTCTTACGGGGAACGGTAGGATAGACTGCAGACTGCCTTGAGCGTAGTAGAAAACTATTTGGATACAGCCGGGATGACATGCTTACCGGCGAAATGATCGCATATGCACGCGCGGCCGTACAAATCTGGGACTCACTGGGCGCCTGAGCTAACATTATATCTGGGAGGAGTGCGACGCGGAAGAGTTCACGGGTGATTTACGGTAACACCAAACGTGCGACGCGCAATGTCACGTGTGATTTACAGTAACACCAAATGATCCCCAGTGCTTTTCCCACTCGTCATGATTCACTTCGTGGAAATGCGTTGATTTGTTTATAATCTCCGCCCAGCTGCACTGCCGAGCGGGCAGTTCTCTTTCTTTCTCAACACGGACGTGATTCTTAAGATAGGAAGAGAGCGTGATGAGTCCAGCATAAGTCTCTCCATGAAGGCGAGCACGCGCGAAGGCTAGAGGCCGAGAAAGGGCAGGAGAGAGCAAAGGGAAAATGGCTGTTTCGCCACATGTGGCTCGATCTTCTCTTGGACACTACTTCTAAGACGTTGGTTTTTTATTTACTAACGTAAAAAGCAGTCCAACGAGTAGTATTAATTATATTAACGGTGCGTAACAGGGTTATATACGTAAACCTTGTCTCAAGTAAGCCTGAGATTTCCTTTGTTCTGTATCACGTCGACGTGTATGACCTCGACCCCCGGGGCTAGTTTTGTAGTTGGTTTTAAAGGTCCGTTGGAAGTGTCCGGGCGGTTGAATCGTGTGACAGAGAGAGACACACATACAGACGGACTAAGGGTTTTTGCGTTTAAGTAGTTCAAGAAGGACAATCGTCTTTAAACGAAAAAAGTATACCACTGGCGTCGCGTCACCGTGATGTCGGGTACCGGACCCGAACGCGAGAAGTCCGATAAGGCCAAGACGTTCCAGCTATACTCGGAGGTAAGTGCCCTCAACGGGTTCTGGCCGTGACTGTCCCAGTTCGTGTCCTCGCTGCTCGGGCCCGTCTCTGGATCTAAGCCGCGTGTAGAAGGCGGGACGTCCTTGTGGCTTTCCCTGCTGGGAACGAGCCGCTGCGACGCCTCGAGTGGGGCCTAATAGCGGCCGCAGTTCTTATCGGGCTCCAACGTCACGAGGTAACGGCAAGAACGTTACCCCGGGTTCAACGGTGACCTCGTAAGCAGTGCCCCCTCGCCACAAACCAGCCTATGAAGCCATTGCCGCCATCAACATCACGGTAATGGTGATCGCGACGAAAACATTTATTAGCACTATTTACAAAGAGAGAGATAGGGGCCTTAAGGGTCGGCCCTGTACAGCCTCTAGAAGGGGTAGCTGTGAAGCGTACAGCAACAAACAAGCGAACAATTTCAACTTTTCTTTAATGACTTTCAAGAGCTGAAGCCCAGCATGTTCGGATACCGCAGTGGCACTTACCAAAGAAAAGAACACATATCGCGACGGAGTTAAAGATTAATACGATGAAGTTGCTTCAGTTTCTGTACCGTTTTTGCAAGGGAGGCAGTCGCAGGTAGTTGAATAAGGCAAGACGGTATAAAGTAGCTACGAGTACGCTCACCGTATCTGTTGGAGCAGCGAATTACCTGAAAACGCATTTAAGGTCGGAGGCAGCGAATAGGGACGTAACCAACCGTGCGCAACTTGTTATACCAAAAACGCCTCGGGACAGCCGTCTCAGTAAAAGGGAATCCGAGTTAGAGCATCGAATTGATTTAAAAAGGTCCGGGCCTGAATTTTTTCTTAAAATGTAACTGATAAGACAGATGTTCTTTATGCACGCAGTGCATATCCTTTTTCCAATTAGCACAAGGGGAAAGAAGTGAAACGACGTGCATAGGCATAATTTAAAACTGGCAATATGGGACCACCTCGCATAACAGTTCGGGCACTTCTTTTCACATTGCTCAGAAGACTGCTCAGTGTTCATGTCATTGGTTGTCGGCGATGACATTAGACCGCTTCTCCAACGTAGCAGTGCGTCACTCGCATGTTTCGTGCCACGAAGTCTTCACGTTTTACCGTGACAACGCCGGTGGAACTTCAACTAGACTGTAGTCGAGCTGAAACGAAAGCGCGCATTAATGCTTGTCCATACGCAGGGTAACGTGCTGCTGTGTGCAGAGGGCACGCTGCCGTTCAACTGTGGATGCTTGTAGGTGTGATCGCGCATATCAGGAGCACGGAGCGGAAGCATACCGCTTCCAAAAGTGCTAGTCGTACTTCAAGCGAAGCTTGCATCGACTGATCTCTGAAGCGAGTGCTGGCGGTTGTGAACTATACAAAAACCACGCGCGCCGATCCCGGAGGCACTCCACCCCGCTAGGCGCAGATGACGTCATGCGCTGTAAAAAATCCAGTGGGCGTGTTGGTGCGTTTCGCTCGATGTTGCCGGTTGGGTCCCCGCAGCAATGCGTGCTTTGTATAGCGTGAAATGCGGAGCAAAAAGACAAAAGGAAGGGAAATTCGGCGACCTTTCACCGATATCAAGAAGAAGAGAGAGCGAGCAGTTCGCTTCGAAATGAAGTTTGCAGGAGCGCGTCCGCGCTGACAAAGTAGAGAAATAAAAAGACAAAAATATGTATAGAGCCACAAGGCGAGGCAAAGGAAGATCTAGAGAAAGATAAGCAATGTTAGAGAATGAGAAACAGGAGTAAGAAAGGTGGACGCCCATGTCTAGCTTCGCTTGGCCCCATTTCTCGGTGTGGGGAGGGATGCAAATTTTGAATAGTATACCTGTGCGGGGTGGGGTTATCACATTTTATGCCGATGCTGAAACCTATTTCCATATTCTTAATTTTTGCAATGTCTTATTGCTCCGTGGCTATCAAGTTTCTAAAATGAGGCGTGATGTGTCCCAATATAATTTACTGGGGCACAACATCACGCCGATGTTGACAAGAACAGACATCATGCCGGTTTTGACAGACAAGGCTTCAATTTCCGAAGGCACTGGCGAGGGTATCGTCTTGTCGATGCATTGGACCCAGTGACATTCTCTCTCCATTGACCATTGCGTACTGACATGTGTTCTTAAACCTTACGTTTTTGCAAAGCTTATATATTTGCGAATGTGCGCAGGTGCAATTTTTTGTTCTTTTTTTTCAGAACATATCTCTAGATGTTGCCCAAAGGATGACAGCTTTTGTGGGGTATATGTGTCCTGTAGGCTGGTGCTCTGAGGGAAATTGCGACCTAAGTGGTCTTACCATGGAATGCTGGAATACTAATACGGCCCGGAAGGCCGCATCGAGCAAGAAGGAACAGCGTTCACAGTAAATATACGACAGCTGTATGCTGGAATTCGCCAGTGCATCCGTAAAAGTACATTATGCATAAAAATATTTCATGAACTCATGACGTTTCCGTTGTTTCTTACATGCCGTGCTTTCCGGTACTCCGACACCACAAGTCAGATCAAACCTGATTTTCCACCACTGTGTAGTGAATATGGGGGGTATCCGCCAAATTTTCTTCTGATACATAAATATATAGCCATTGGTCAAGTCGTCTACCCGCACAAATTGAAATTCATCCATCGCAGTACGTGTGGGGACGAAATTAAAGTGCCGATACAAAACCGCGTAACACATTAAAGACGGGCTTGAAGCTGATGTCTGTAAAGTTCAGGCCAGCGTCAGAACAAGGGCGGGTGCGCGTTCAACTCGCCCAGCACTAGAGTAGGCTGCCCGCACAATAATCCTGCATCTGGCGAAGGACCGCCGAAACTGCCTTTATGCCTCTGCATGCTTCCCACGTCAGGGCAGGAGGCACGACTGCTTAGCATTAGTCTCGCGTCCCACCGGTTGTGGGCAGCGAGGTAAGCCTGCTCTGCACAGTGCATAACCAGCAACATTAGTTTAAGAATTAATATATTGCTTTGGGTTTGTTAAAAGGGAACTCCGGCGGTTTTTCTACCATATTCTGATACTGCTGTTATCCTACAGTACTCATAGCCCTGAAGCCGCCAGGGTCAGTTAGTATCATCAAAAATTCACCAATAATTATAAATAAACCAAGGAACACCGTGGTCAAACCAAAACCGAAACCGGAACGGGTAGACGCCTCGCGCAACAAATGCAATGATGTCACGGCCTCCCCGCCATTAGAAATACGAAGCTGGTGTCAAAACATCGAAATGGCGACGTCGTGCAGAGATGTCTTTAGCTCTTTTGAACTTCACAGCGAAGATTTCAGGATTGGAGTGTGGCCGCTTTGCTTAAGACGGCCTCCCTGCTCGGGTAGGCACCGTGGAGGTAATGACGACAAAAACACAGGGTGGCGCACGCGGAAACCGGCTAAAATTTTGTGAAATTCATTTACAGGATAACTAAATGACTCGCAACCATCTGGCTTTGGGGGAATTATCTTAGTACTGAGGAGAACATATACTGAAAATTTCGTTGATATCAGCGGGAAATGACAATCGTCGGAGTTGCCCTAAAAATCGTGTCAGTAAAGGAGTACTGACACGATTTTGAGGCGACGCAAAATATATATCTTTCGTTTTCTAGTCATGTATTGTTAACGCCCTCCGGAAGCCGAAACCAGGAAAGGCGTGCAAAATATTTTAGTTTGGTTTTAAAGTTTTCGTCGAACAGCACTGCAAGCCAGCCCCAGCGCAATGGACACTGCGAAGACGTATGAGGACAGTCTCTTACAAATCGCTGAAATTGCCGTCAGAGTCGCTGGACGACCGTGAAATTGTCGTTGTTTGCGTGCCACACGTGTAACCGACCACAGAGGAGAGAGTTGCAGCGACGCTATCACGAATTGCTGTCGCTACGTGGCTTAGACGCACGTCCGACTCTGTTGACACGTCACTAGGAAACCGCCCCCTCGAAATCGAAACGGAAAGTGGGCTTTTAAGGGAGCCGTATTAAAAATATATTCATTGCGTTGCGAGACACCATGAGACTGTTTTTGCGGTTCTCCCAGCCAGTACTTTCACTTACAGCTACAATACGAGGATGTGAAAAATTCGTGTCAGTACTCCTTTAAGCGGGCCAATCGTGATGTTGCCTGAAGACCTTTCACTCCATTTCGCTGGCTTCGCTGTCGATGCGCGGTCCTCAAAGCGCCATTATTCACGGAGAAAGCGATGTTACTCTTCACCGTCAGACTCGGCCATGACTTCGAGAGCGCGGAGTAGCAAAGAACGCCTCTGGTGAACGGTATTTCATATGTTCGTCCGTCTTGTTCCGTCGCGACTTGACTTGGAAGTCTGCCCGCGATAGCTCTGGTGGACGACCATGTTGAAACGGTTGCTGACCTTGAACGCGCTATGACCTGACCTAGGCGAAAGTAGCTCTGGTAGCTGGAAGTAGCTCTTGCGGGAGGGTCGGAGCTGCCTCTGAACATTGCCCCCGCGGCAGATCTGAGCGCAAGGTTCGTCAGACTAATCGGTGCCAGGAATGTCTGTTGCAGACGACAGCTGCAGCGGCTGTGTAGTCGTAGGTGTCGCAAAAGATTTTTTTGTCACACAGCAACGAACAGCACAGGAGACCCTGGGCACCGCACATTTCGGCGTTACAAGAAACAGATCGGCTCAAAGGGAGTGCTACAGTCGGTCGCCGTGCGCCAGTGAAGCAAGGTGAGACTGCGTGTTGTGTGCCAGCTGCGTGGCAGCTGCACTCGCCGAACGCCACAGAACTTGGGCCTATACGCCGGCACCTTCCTAAAGGAGATCATGCAAAAATAGCTGCAGTAGAGCCTAGAAAGTCGTTCGAGCGATGGTCAGAGGCCGTGTAATAGCCCGGATGCGTGGAGAGCTCTCGGATAACGTTTACCTCAATCATATTCGTCGGAACCGCCCCACTTCACTGAGCTGCTGTTTTGAGTAGGCAGGACACGCAGGTTCTTGGCGCGTTTCTTCGAAACTAGCATTTCTTGCTCTTTCTTTTATCGAACGAGGCGCTGCTCAGAATTTAATGAACGTGACGAACTTGGCCAACGACTGCTCTCGCAAAGAAGGGTGTTGACCTAAATGGTTAAGAGACATTTTATTCTCAAGATCCGCAAGCTGGTTAGCCCCTTGGCATTTGGGCATCTGCCTGAATTAGGAGCGGATCCGACAGTGTTGTCGCCTCTGTGAGACCGTCTGGTGCTGAACTTGGAGATGGCTTGCCCATTTGCACCGGAGACATTGTTGTCTGGACCTCTGTCATTGGTTTATTGGCGTCAGGTACGGATGTAGAGACGAAGACGTCCTGTGAAGCAGAGCAGCTGGAGCAGGTGTTGCTGTCAAGTCAAACCGGGACATGCTTTGCCAGAGGGCAGTGGAGAGCTCCTCGCGAGCCAATGTCTTTCCCTTCTACAGCCTGGTCCACAGAACAGGTGTGGTTCGATGTGCTGAAGGCGCTTGAAATCCGGGCGCAAATGGCCATCAGCGGGGGGGCACTGCACTTATGCGAAGATTGTTGGTTGAGACCTTCATGTCTGTACCACGCCCTGACCACATTAAAAGGCGATCTATGCAAACCCACCGCTTCTACTAGTTCCACCAGGCCTCGCGAGCTCCGAGAGCCGTAGCGGTTACCGCACAATTGTTCGCGTCGGCTTGGAAGCTGTGCAACTCTGGTAGTTCTCAAATAACACACGATGGTGTGCGGGCAGGCGAAGATGGTGGTGCAGTGGAAAGATGGCGGGTTGCCAACTTGGTCTGAGAGTTCCGTCAGAGTACAACGGAGCTGTGTGCTTTTCTCGGGTGAGCTGTGCTCATACCCAGGCAGCACGCAACGTTGGGCCGATATTGGTTTTATGGCGGCAATGTTCAGCCCATCCACGGCCTAATGTTGCCGACAGCGAGCCAGTATCGGCTATGCCGCCGTCAATGACTGGCAACGTCGGGCTACCATAGCCGCTGCCCCACTGATATCGGCAGGCCGTCGACTGTAACGGCAACATGGGGCCGCATATGCCACGTTACTGCCGACATCGGCTGAGGCGATGGCTTTCAACAGCAACTATGGCGCCGATTTCGCCTTTCTACAGACAATATGGGCTAGTCGACGCCATTTATCGGCAACACTGTGCCAAGTATGCCACCTTAGAGCCCCGTCGGCTAAGCCGATAACTTTCTCCGGCAAATGTGGCGCCGATTTTGCCGCTTATCAGCATCGCCTGGGGAATGGCGAATTTGGCGTGATATTTGCCTAGAAAGATTATTTCACAGGAAACATTGAGTCATTTGTACCGCCCTGGAGGCAGCGTCGACTACGCCGCAGCCTTTCATGGTTGAAATTCACTTCAGAGATTCGACGTAAGAATCAGATGTTGGGCTTCATATATTCATGTATACGCGTTTCAGTGCCGCAACATAGCGCACGTGCGTTTTGAGCAGCATATAATATTCTGTTCGCGCGCTTTGTTTTTCATAAACAGGGCACACAAAAAACATCCATATAGAGAAACTATCGATATATACATCTATAGGCTGTTTTGCGGGAACTTTACGAAACAGGCTCGCGCAACAGTTAACATTAGCCAGAAGGATCGACAAGCATGGTGGAAAATTATCTGACAGCGCATGTCAGAAAATTAAAATTCATAGAAATTGTTCGTGCTTACATCGATGAGCATAACGATCAGACATATCTTCAAACAAAGATAAACAGTTGGAAGCGGCGCTATATACTACTGACATTTAGCAACCTATGGAAGGAAAGGACATACGGAGGTAACAGCGCAACAGCGAGTGCATAAAAAAGGTCTAGCGGAGATTTATGGTGCGCTCAAGCGGAAATAAACTCTCGAAACCGGCGTTATACTACTGACATTTAGCAGCTATGCAAAGGAAGGGTATACGGAGCTAACAGCATGACAGCGAGGGGCCAAAACAGATCTAGTGCTAACTTTATATTCAGAGGATGTTAGCTGCTTTTATACACCATGAAATACATAGAGCCCTTTTGCATTGCAAATTCAGACGAGGTGCTCTTGTCAAGACCACGACATTTGCGACAAAGGCAAAAACGAAAAATACAAAGCAGTCATATGGCAAGCATTTTTCATCTCAAAGGTGGCAAACAAATGCACACACCTATAATTGATATAGAGAGAGCTTTTCTGGTGAGTTCTGCTAGAGTGTATGTGATCGCACACTGTTCTTGTGCAGGCGATCTGCGTATTTTATGTTATATAAAAACAGCAAGCATGCACTGAAAAAAATTCACTTGGAAATCACAGCTCTCTTCTGTACCCTTATTTCTTCATACGTTAATGCATGGTTACAGTATAAACCAACCGTCCTAAGTCAAGCTGTTGTTGACCACGTGCCCCTCCACTACATTTCATCAGTGCGTTCGCGAAACTAGTGCATTCCTTCCAAAAGCAGCTCCAGTACAGCGCAACGCATGTATCGCCGCTCGCATAAGCTCAGCAACAGAATTGTCTACTGGTCGGGTAAACTTATACCTCCCTTTTCCATCTCCATGGTCTCTACTACCACGCAGATACAATAGGCTACTAATTCCTTAATATGTCCATGGCATTGGAAATAATTCCTTCTTCTTTATTTTTTTTTGCTTCTTTGTGTAACGAAAGTTAGTGCATTCTTTGCATACATATCGAATTTGTTTACACATCGGCCATCGCGGTTACGTTGTACTAGTTAGACGAGCAGAATATATTGAGCTTGACTGCATGCTCTGGCAGCGAGCACAGGATTTGTCTCTGACGTTCATATGAGCCTATGGTGTCGATACAAGCAATTATCTGCGTTTTCTATTATTTAAAAACAAATTTATTTATAACCAAAAAGAGTAAAAGAACGGCGCGAGTAGCGAGAGATTCAGCGCAATATTTCTTGTCGCGCGGGAAGGGAACACGTGCTTTCCTGCACTGCAGGCACTTGCAGAAATTCATGTACAATGGCGAAGCCGCGCGCCCTCGCTACGTTTGTTACGTCCAGTGCAGCATTTCGCTCGCGTTTTTAGCTAGAGTGGGTGGTTCAGCCTCAGCGAAATCCTGTGTTACAAGTATCTGGCAAGAGAACACATGCATACGAGCATACTTCATAGGCTACACCAGGCTGCACTTAACAAATGCAGTCTCGGCGGGTGTCCCCGCCATTGTGCACAAATGTTTGCCCCCGCAGAAATGCTGTCTTCCATGTTTTGAGACAACCACAAAAAAAAAAGAAAGCAAGAAAAACGCGCGTGCTCTGCGGAGAAGTAGCCTAGCACGTGCTAAGCCAGCAGCAACTAAACATAAAAAAAGTCTGTGAGGGGGAAGGGGGGGGGGCGTCCCCTTCCGAACTGGCCACCACTGTCACGGCCCCCTCCATGCACGTCCATTGTGCTCATCTACAGTTTGCAAAGAATGTCATTCTGAACATGCTTTTGAGGGCATTTGCTGCCTTGGGAGGGGGAAACCATGCAGTTTTCCGGGAACTTTCCGCGCTATCTCGTCGCGGCTGCATTGCTACCAACGTGCAAGGTGTAGGAACGAGTTTCAACAGGTGCGCGCAGTATGTCTATGCGTTTATCGTTTATCATGTACAGCATTTATCGATCATTCAAGCTGATTGCGCGATCCCTTGGCGAGTGTACCTCCTAAGAGAATGTCCATCCCAACTGTGACATCAGTTGTATATGAACACAAGCCTGCGCCATTTGCTGAGACCACAGTGTCGTCGCTGAATTTGTGTCGCTGAATCACAGCTGTAGAGTGCAGAGTAGATGCCAAAAATTCGGTAAGTTGCTGGCCAGTTTTTAAATGGGACGGGCAAATTTAGTTGTGATGTTAAATCACCGGTTCCATTTTATATATTATTTGTGTCGTGAGGTGCGTATGCTCTTTATTTTCGAATAAAGCGCCTACGCACATTGTCCCAAAGCAGTTTTACTTCATATACTTATTCCAATGCTTGTATCAAACATCCATTGTGTGGTGACTTGCAGTTCTCGCAAGATTATTTTTTTCTTGCCCGTATTTTTAAAGGTAACGTGATATCGAACACGCGCTCCTTGGTGTGGGACACGTGCGGCAGTTCGGCACGCGATGTCATATTTAAAGTAGCCTTGAAAAGATGTTCCTCCTCTGCGCCTATCATTTAAGGACATTTTTTGCCTAAAGACCCCTTCCCTGGTGTGTGTCGTGTTAGCTCCCGCCTACATGTTTTCCTTTCCGATGTAGGCTAGAAATATTAAATTTATTATAATGCAAAATGCACCTATTTCAACTAATGTGCCGCTTTTAAAGTTGCTTTGCGACAGAACCTTTACTCACGTTTTTTTTCCTCTTGGTTATCTAAAGCGACGCGAAGTCAAGGTCTGAGGGTTGAATATTGGAACATAAAGGTTCATTATATATCTAAAAGGAGAACTTTCTTTTGTTATTTTCTAAAGTAGTGCCGATTATGAGATGTTTCTGACATTTCTTGAATTTCTGCGTTTGTTCATAAATCGCACATAAGTTGCATACAATGATAGTATTGTGCTGATGCGCTCCAAAGGTGTGCCAACTTTTCACGCCTTTTCCCGCAGGGTACATCCTTGCCGAAGCTTTTCCATTACGACGGTGCAACACGAGAATAGCATATTTTCCATTCAAAGTCGAGAAAACAAGTTAAATAGTGCTTTTCTCTATAAACCTCTCTTGTTCTGTTATTTGTTTTGTTTAGAACGCATTAATAGAAAGTACAGAGGGTCCACTTAGCCCCACTTATTACTGTGTTAATAGAGCATTCGCGTATGCATGAGTGGCACATTTACACAAACTACTGTTGGTCCATTCCTTAGTGCCTTCGAAAATGCCTTCATAGCCCTTCGAAAATGTCAAAACACACAGGTAAAAGATTTTGCAATCCAATCGGCGCGATACACGTGGGGTAAACACTAGAAACACCATAATGGCTGTGAACGGTCGTGCAAGGGGTCTCCCCATGTCGGCGGGGCCTACAACACGCCAAAAAAGGCTGAATGCCCGCAACATCGGCCAATGCTACCTAGCCAAATTCGACCCATTCTGGCTGGCCAAATTTGACCCATGCTGGCTGGCCAAATTTCGCCCACTCTAGCTGGCCAAATTCCGCCCACTCTGGCTGGCCAAGTTCGACCCATGGTGGCTTCGCCACAGTGGAGCCATTCTGGCTGGCCGTCATCGGGCAGATGTGGGTGAAAGTAGCGCGAGCGCGATTTGGCGACTTAGGCCCGATATTGCTGCCGACTTTGGCCGACTTCACGCCTACATCAGTCCTGTGTTGGCGTGCTGCCTGGGCTCTAATATCTGCCTATAACGCACTTTGCACCTATCATTTCAGGACATCTTTTGCCTAAAGACCCCATCCCTGATGTGTGTCGTGATAGCTCACGTCTACATGTTTTCCTCTCCGATGTATGCCAAAAATATTAAATTTATTATAATGCAAGATGCACCTATTTCAACTAATGTGCGGCTTTTAAAGTTGCTTTGTGACAGAACCGTTACTCAAGTTTTTTTCCTCTTGGTTATCTAAAGCGACGCAAAGCCGAGATCTGGGGGTTGAATATAGGAAAATATTGGTTCATTATAGAGTTAAAAGGAGAACTTTCTTGTGTTATTTTCTAAAGTAGTGCCCGATTATGAGGTGTTTCTGACATTTCTGGAATTTCTGCGTTTGTTCATAAGTCGCACTTAAGTTGCATACAATGATAGTATTGTGCTGATGTGCTCCTAAGCTGTGCCAACTTTTCACGCCTTTTCCCGCAGGTTACATCCTTGCAGAAGCTTTTCCACTACGACGGTGCAATACGAGAATAGCATATTATGAATTCAAAGCCCAGAAAATTAACGAAATAGTGCTTTTCTCTATAAACCTCTCTTGTTGTGTTATTTGTTTTGTTTAGAACGCATTAATAGAAAGTACAGAGGATCCACATAGCCCCACTTATTACTGTGTTAATAGAGCTTTCGCGTATGCATGAGAGGCACATTTACACAAACTACTGTTGGCCCAATTCATAGTGCCTTCGAAAATGCCTTCATAGCCCTTCGAAAATGTGAAAAAACACAAATAATAAAAATGTTTGCAATCGAAACGGCGCGATACACGTGGGGTGAACACTAGAAACACCACAATGGCTGTGAACGGTCGCGCAAGGGGTTTCCCCATGTCGGCGGGACGCCAAAAAAGCAACATCGGCCAATGCTACCTAGCCAAATTCGACTCATTCTGGCTGGCCAAATTTGACCCATGCTGACTGGCCAAATTTCGCCCACACTGGCTCGCCAAATTTCGCCCACACTGGCTGGCCAAATTCCGCCTACGCTGGCTGGCCAAGTCCGACCCATGGTGGCTTCGC
This sequence comes from Hyalomma asiaticum, assembly GCA_013339685.2. NCBI lineage: Eukaryota > Metazoa > Arthropoda > Arachnida > Ixodida > Ixodidae > Hyalomma > Hyalomma asiaticum. The sequence continues at coordinate 98,670,138 of CM023483.1, forward strand.
CACAGTGGAACCATTCTGGCCGGCCGTCATCGGGCAGATGTGGGTGAAAGTAGCGCGAGCGCGATTTACCGACTTAGGCCCGATATCGCTGCCGACTTTGGCCGACTTCTCGCCTACATCAGTCCTGTGTTGGCGTGCTGCCTGGGTAGGCTCGCGAGGCGGCGGCAGCCAACGCGGCACTGATTGCACACAATATTAACAAGGCGGCCGGACAGTGCGGAGCTAAAGGTTGCCGAGGCGCTGCCTTTTACGCGGAGTTGCTAGGTGGTGCGCAACAGATCCTCGGCGCTATCTGGCGTGGCGTCCGCAGATAGTGTAAGTCAGATCATAAGTGCTGTTATTTGCTCTCACATATTTTACTACTGTGAAAAATTTAGGAAGGGAGGCACCATAAAATGTGACTGAGTGCTTGATTGACAAATTTTTTCCACTAAACATATGCAGAAGCCACTGAACGTTAAAACAAATAAGCCATGGTGGAGACACCGAATGCACAATAAGTGAGGATGTCAGCGGCCATGTCGTGCTCGTTCCTTCTCCTCGTCTTGTTCCACTGTTGTTCATGCAAAAAGAATTCCCACCAGCTAGCCCTAGTATCTCTTCTAGTGAGGATGATATACATGATGAAGCTTTCTTTACCACCGAGTACAAGGTTACATTTAATGAACAGTCATCTTCTGTGATGGTCAAACTTTGTATGTATGCATTTACAATTTGAATGCAACACTGCTGGAACTTTCTCGAACTTCCTTATGAAGCATGCGTTATTGGCAGTAGTTGGTCACATGGCTTACTTCTGATGCAAATTCAAGTTGCTGTTTGTGTTTGGACAATGCATACGTTGACTCTTCACCAGAGAAATTTGTTATTCCACTTGAATTTTCAAAGCAGTCGATGAATGCAAAAGTGCACACGCTTCGGCCATCATAGAAAAGGAGTGTTTTACTTTAAAAGTAACAATGTATTCAATGATTCATAATGGCTTTCAAAGTGCGAATAATTCCCCACTTTTGCACATTCACTTTCTCCTTTGCATGCTAAGTGAATAAAATGTGTCCTCTAGTGCATTATGTTTGCTTTGTCTAATCGGGTTTTCATGCTACTAAATGCGTTGGATGTAAAGATGGAAATGTCAGTAATACCACAGAAAATTGGCTGATAGCCCTTAACAAACTGACAAAAGCGTAGAAACGTGAGCGTCGTGCCCACATTGGCAAACACTCAACGCGTAGAAAAGACTAAGGCACACAAGGTTACAAGTTCAACATCTCCTAATCTCATGTCAATAAAAAAAAAAAAAGGTTACAAGTTGTTGAATAAAACAATGCAGGTTTTCCAGTGTAAGGCAGGTATTTTTTCCTGCCTTCCACCACAGTGCAATGCTACAAAGGATCATAGGTCACATGGATATAAAACCACACAAAATTAAGAGCAGCTTAATGTTTTTCTTTAATTTAGCTGCAAGAAACGCAGCCTCGAACTCCAGTAGGGGCTGAGAGATTCTTAGTGAAATCATGAGCATATCAATCAGAATAGTAATAATTGAGGCACAACACGTAATCTTCTATAGTAACATTTGCATCACAAAGCCATTTGCCATTACCGAGAAAAGCTTTATTGCTGCGAATGACAGAATTGTTTACTGCAACATATCTCTCACAGCTATATGTTTCCGTGTCATTATTCCCGCACCGTGTGCTCTACTATGCACTGAGGTAATGGTACATGCATGCTTTTGTATCGCAAGTAAAAGTGTTAAAATTAAATGTCACATGTGTTGTGTTGCACTGTCATCCTGTGTTGTATGATACATCTAATGCCTTTACCATGTGCTCTACTATAGTGTACCAACCACTCTACCCCATCACGAATGTGTTAGGTGCTCACCACATCACCAATTTGCCAAGGGCCACATGTTGAATGGTTGGAGTGTTTCACTACATGTTCCATTCTCCAACTGCTCCACAACATCTCCAATTTGCACTATGACTGTATCTACATTGCATTAAGTGCTCTGAATATATTGAAAAATGCTCCTCCATTGGTTAGGACTGATGCTTTATGCGTTTCAAGCAACATTTTGAAGGTCTTTTGTTCACTATGACATGTGACATCTTTCATTTTTCACAGCCTCACTTAGAGGTAGCATACTTTCAGTAAAACTGAATTAGCTGTCCAAGCGGACATAATGTGCCATTTATTATTCTGTTGTGAATGATGCATTTAACTATATTGAAACACTACCATCCGACTTTGATGTGATCCACACTTTTATTTTTCATTTTGTTAGTTTTAATTGTATAATGTTAAATATTACTTAAAAGACTGAAGTGCTCTTTGTCAGTATAGATATTTATGTTTGACAACACACAATTGTATTCATATTAATTTTGCGCAAGTTTGAATCTTATCAGTAATGTAAGTCCAGCAGCAAAGCTCTGTGTAACGAAGATTGAAGGCTTGTCTAGGTTTTTGTAGAAATTTAAATGTAGAGAAAACAAGTGCGGAGCCTTCCGAGACACTTATAATGAAACATACAATCATGTCAAAGTGCCTTATTATTGATGCACTTTCCTGCAAAACCATTATGTTTGATCTCGACATATTACGTTTCGCAACATGTTGTCAACAATTCCTTAAGATTGCTCTTCCCAATTTTGCAACAATAAAGCAACAATTTGCCGACAACATTTTATCAACAATGTGAAAACGAGATTTCCATGTTGTCATTCAACATTTTATCAAGAACTTTTCAATACAGCAGTCAACAGTTTCTCCACAACAAATAAACAATTTCGCAGTATTGCAATCGTCAATAACTTTCCAACGAGAAGTCAACGGCCAATTTTCAACAACATGTCAACGTTTTTTTCAATTATTTCTCAATACTCTTCCTATGCCCTTTGTCGACATTGCTCAATAATTTATCAACATTCCTTCAACGACGATTTTCATAAGGGAGATGAAGCTTACACAGTATTAAGGAACGGACGTGTCCTCTGCTATAGAGTTTTCCCCGAAGAGAGAGAATATGCTGTAGGATTCCAAATTCACAAAGATGTAGCGGGCAAAGGGGCCGCATTCTACAGCTATAAGGAAGGGGTAGCACGCCCTGTCATAAAACTTAATAAACGATATAAACTTACGACAATCCAGGGATATGCACCAACAATGAGCCACGACAACGAGCAAGTACAACAGTTCTCCCAGGATATCGAAGTAGCGATGAAAAGGATAAGGACACAGTACACAGTAGTCATCGTGGATTTTAACGCAAAAGTAAGAACAAAACAAAATGGAAAACTAGCAATTCGCTGCTATAGTGTCGCCCATAGGAATAACCGTGGAATGATGCTAGTACCGTTTGCAGAATGAAACCGACTCCGAGCAATGAACACATTCTTTAAAAAGCATAAGAATAAGTACATAGGGAGCAGCCCTAAAGGGGAAAATCACAAGACCCCCGCGACAGAGAAAACTAAAAGAAAATTCACAGCATATCCACGGAGTGAATGATGCTGAGTGGGCGAAGCTCCGGATGTTCATCGTAGATCGTGCCGAGTTCCGGATTAATTTAGTTAACGCGCACGCTTACGAATCCTTATGGTTCAACTACGCACAAGTGAAATCTCCCACCGGCACTTCATTGCCAGTCAAGATCCAGTGCCTATATATATATATATACATATATATATATATATACATATATATATATATATATATATATATATATATATATATATATATATATATATATATATTGTAAAGAAGAATTGGAACTTTGTAGTGGGCCATCCTCTCATTCGGGGAATTTACTGCAATCAAATCGATCATACTATAGCAAAAACGGAAATTCCTAGCCCAGTTCCCTGCCCCTTATGGCAGAAAGTCCATATTTTCCCCTATAATTATTTTTGTCCGTTCACTCTTGTTTTCTGCCACCAGTATTCTAACCGTCTCTTACTTATTTCAATCGCGGCTATGTTCAGCTTCCCGTTGTTCGCCCTAAAACCCAAGGCTTCCTGTAGGGTGGTGCCCAAACGTACACCTGGGTGGATATTTCCTCATTCAATGAGAACATGCTCCGTTGTTTCCCTATCCTCCTCACAACATGTGCATTTTTCTGTTTCTTTGCTGAATTTCGCTTTATAAATACGCGTTCTAAGGCAGCCCGATCTCGCTTCAAACAATAAAGCGCTTCCTCTTGAATTATTATACAATGCCTCCCTCTTTATTTCGTTTTTGCCCTCTCGGTAGTTATTCAGAGTCGGTTTTTTTTCCATCGCTGCCCTCCAGTAAATCTTCTCCGCCTCTCTGACTTTTCCCTTTACGCTCTTTGTTGTCAGTTCTCTTAGATTCGTATATTTGCTGGTGAGCCTCCTAGTTCTCTTTCTGCACTGCGTGTCAACGCTCTTTCTATATAAATAGCGGAACACCTTCACTGCCCACCTAATCTCTTTCATATTCCTTAGCCTCTCTTCAAACCTTATTTTGCTCTGCGCTTCCCTTCCCTCAAAACTCGCCCATCCCATATCGCCCTTTACAGCCTCGTTTGTCGTTTTCCCGTGGGAACCCAACGCGAGGCGTCCCACAGTTCTTTGATTCACATCCATTCCTGATTGTATCTCTGGTCTCATGCACACCACTGAGTTCCCAAATGTAAGCCCTGGTACCATTACCCCTTTCCACAGACCCCTAAGCACCTCGTACCTATTGTGTCCCCATAACGCTCTGTGCTTCATTATTGTTGCGTTCCTCTTTCCCGTTGCTGCGAAGGCTTTTTCGTGTACCTTCATGTATATATCACCCTCATTTACCCATACGCCAAGGTACTTGTATTCGCTTACTCTCGGTATTTCTTGGCCCTGTATGGATACCGCCTGGTCGTTGGGATCATTGAATACCATCAGCCCGCATTTTGTTACACTAAATCCTAGTCCTAGAGCCTCTCCTTCCTTTCCGCATATATTCACTAGCCGTTGTATATCATCTAGACTGTCGGCGAATAAGACAATATCATCGGCATAAAATAAACCCGGAAGCACTGTAGTTTCTCGATATATTTCCCTCAAAAGCTGTACACAATCGTCGCCTATGCCCATTCCTTCCAAAATTTCCCACAATATTTCCTGATTAACATTGTCATACGCCCCAGTGATGTCTAGAAAAGCCACATACAACGGCCTCCTTTCAATTTTAGATATTTCTATACACTGAGTAAGAACAAATAGGTTATCGTCTAAACGCCTGTCTACTCGAAATCCATTCTGAAGTTCTCCCAAAATATTGTTAAGTTCTGCCCATGCTTCTATTTTTAATTTTACTGCTTGCATAGCCATCCTGTATAGTACCGATGTAATGGTTAGCGGTCTATACGAGCGAATGTTATTCTTTTCCCCCTTGCCTTTATAGATTAAGTTCATTCTGCTTTTTCGCCAACTGTCCGGTATTTGCCTCTTCTGTAAGCATTTTTCTACGGCTTTCAATAGTGCTTCTTTAGTGTTCTGTCCTAATTCGTTAATGACGCTAACGGGGACCCCATCTAAACCCAGAGCAGTGCGCTTTGGAATTTTTCCTTCGGCCTTTTTCCAGTTGAAATTCTCAAGTTCTAGCTCTTTCTTAGTTTTGCTCACCGTCATGGTTTTATCCACTGGGGGAATCTCTTGGACGATCTTTTTAAACGCACCGGCTGTTACCTTCTGGATGTAACCCAACGGCGTCGTACCCTTCCAATTGATTTCCTCTCTCATCAACAATATGCTGTTGCAATGTGGCAGACTTTTTACCTAGCGCTTTCATGTGGTTCCAAAATATCATAGGCGCGCCCTTCTTTTTGTCATGAATTTCTGTCACCCAGCGTTCGCTTTCACCTTTAATTTTTGCCTCGACCAATTTCTGTGCAATAGATTTTTTCTCTAAATATATTTCCCATCTTTCCGTGACTTCCACTTGCGGCCGCTTCTCCCTTTTTGCCTGCCTGTGCTCCCTTGATGCTTTACGTCGCTTTTCGATCGCTTCCCGGATTTCCCTGTTCCACCATCTTTTTGGCGTTCTCTTTCCTTTCCAGCAAACAGTTTTCTTCTCTTTACTTCTTTCTTTCGTCTTTACGTGAACTAGCTCATTATACCCCCAGTCCTTGTCTCGTATTTTGCCCACTTCTTCCTCTACTCTTGCGGCTATATTTTTTATTTGTTTGTCATTTAAATACGAGCTGCCAAACTTCGACTCTACGTTATTATTTTCAGTTTTATATCCCAGTTGTAACGTTATGCGTTTATGATCACTACCTCGTCTACTCTCATTTCTCTCAGTTTTTCATAGATTCCTTCCGTCATAAGACAATAATCGATGTTCGATTGTCTGTTTCTGACCTCCCACGTAACCTGTACATCACACTTGGGCCCTGTGTTAACTATCACAAGACTATGGTGCTCGCAAAGATCGAGCAATAACCTCCCATTGGTGTCTGTATATCCGTCAAGGCCGTGGATGTGGGCATTCATATCCCCTGGGCGGATGATTTCGGCCCCATGACCAAATTCTTTAATATCGGTGTTTATGCAATGCTTTATCTCCAGATTCTTATCCTTATAGTTATTTCCCGTCCACATGTAAGCTACACCTAGCCACGTTTTCTTTCCACCTACCGTACCCGAAACCCAGAGGTGCTCTGAACACGTTTGTTTTACTCTCTCCCATTGGCTCCGTTATGAATAAGCATTCCAACACCCCCACCTTTTCTTTCGGATATGATCCTGTTGCACCCTTCGCAAACATAATTTTCAATATGTGGTGGCTCTTCCAGGTCTCTAAGGTGTGTTTCTGTAACCGCATAAATGCTTATGTTTTCTTTCTTTAACTGTTCCTCGATCTCTAACCATTTTGCCTTTTTTCTGCCACCCTGCATATTTATGTAACTAATTGCTACACGTGCCTTTACTCTCTTCTGGCATTTCTCAGTGCTACCTGCCCGAAAATCCCCCTGGTTGTTTCCTTTGTTCCTTGCTACCCCGGACTCCGAAGGGCCCGCGTGCCCCCCAAAAAAGCTACTGCTCGTCCTGCAAGCCGCCAACCCACCTCATGACCAAGCCTCCTATCGAAGTGAATTCTGCCTCTTTGGAAACCCCCCACCTATGCACCTCCCTGTTTATTTCCAGCTTTCTGCCGCGGCGAGCGACGCCTGCTGAGAGACCCCGCGGGGAATCAATGCAGCGCGAAAGCAGCTGCGAAAGAGACAACAGAAAAGAGGCAGGAGCGCCGGTACCCGCAGACCGTCACAGTACAGGGAAAGAGGCGTCTGGGCCGATGCACTCAAGGTAAACATGGCTGAGAAGAGATAACCACAGGCGCAAAACGCGGCGAAGAGATCCAAGAAGAGAACGGGGTGGTGAAAGCCCTGAGAGAAGAGAACAAGAAGCTAAAGCGGAGAATCGCCGAGCAGGACACAACCATCAAAGGAATCAACTAGAAGATTACGAGATTAATTGCGATGCACAAACAGCAGTCGCAGCCGAAGCACACACAAGAAAGGAAACAGATGACCGAGGTCGAGGTGGACCCGAGAGGCACGAAAGCGGCGGGGCCGGCTCCCTAGAGGAGAGCCATAGAAGGCGCCAAAGAAAAAAGATAAAGGAGAGAATCGAAGGCAGACGACAGATTCGACTATCTTGAGGCGACCAGCAAGGTAACCAACGAACGCCACACCGCGCTCTAGCAAACGGTTCAGCAGATTACAACGAACTGTAGCATCGCGCGTGGGCCTTTCGTGTAGGTGATCAAGTTTGGCTTTCTGAGGAAGGCACGACTTCGGGTAGTTGAAAAGGGGAACTGAACATTTATTTACATTTCAGCTGTCGCCACAGCGAACTCGGGCACTGAGACCGTGGCTGTCCGATCTCTGTCTCTTGTCCCTCTCGTTTCATCCGTCGCAGCCTTCTCATCCATCTCCCAGGGCCATTCTAAGACAGGAGGGGCGGCTGGGCGGAGGCGAGGCTCCCTCGGAGCCGGAGCAAAGCAGGGGCCGAAGCGTGCATGCCAGGTTGTCCTCCCCACACGGATAACAGTTATCTTTTCGGTGGGTCAGAAAGTTGACTCTTCCTCGTTACGCGCTGTCTCCTAATGAAACCCAGGCGGTTTCGGGCCGGGTGGTGGCGACCTTGGGCGTGAAAGGAACACATGCTCCCCATTAGGTTATCTCGCAGCCCCGATGCCCGCGGCTATGGCGCGCTTCACCGACGCGTTATCTAGAAACGCAACGGAACATACAGAGCACGATCCAGGATATGATGACGGAGATGCAAACACAGCTGCAAGCGCACATAGAGGCACAAATGTGAAACGGGGAAGCACTGATCGTCGCTAAACTGGATCAATCACGGACGGAGCAGCACGTACAGCAGTAACCACACCGCGAGTGAGAGACCTCTAAGTCTGTCACTGGAATTGCAACGGCTTTACCGGCAAGAGTACAGTGCTGCAGCAACACTTGCACCAACAAACGGGGAAACCAGACGGAATCATTCAAGAAACACACAGCGAAGAGACACCGAGACTCCCGGGCTACCAGACGCACGACAGCTTGCCGAGCGAAAGGGACACGTCCAAGGGCAACTGCAGAGGGGTCTGCACCATCGTTGGGAAAGGGTCACCTGCATCGAAAACGAACTGATCGACAGAAGCACCATCGAACACTGCACGGTAGAAGTTATCACGGGCAAGAAGATGAAGGACAGCACTACCCTGGTGAACGTCTATAGCATTCCGTCTCAGGGACAAAAGAAGTTCAAGGCACTATTCCACAAGGCCAGTAGAGTGGCGGGGAGAAATACGCTTGTGGTGTGCGGAGAGTTTAACGCTCCGAATAAAGATTGGGCTTAGCAAAGAACGACGGTCAAGGGAAGAGACCTGATGCAAGATGCTACCGGCGAGGAACTAAACCTAATCACGGATGCGGCCTTTCCCACCAGAATCGGTGCATCGGCTACGAGAGACACCACTCCGGATATTACCTTCTTCAAGAGCGACATAGGAATGGGAGAAACGGAATGGAGAAACACGGGCCATGAGCTGGGCAGCGATCTTTATATCGTGGAGGTCGTCGTACTGCTCGAAGGCCAAGGCAACATCGCCACAAAGAAGCATCGCATTAAGGACTGGGACGCCTTTTGAAATGCACTACCCGCGGTGCAACTGGAAATTACAGCCATTGAGCAACGGACGGCTAAAGTGGTTGAGACGACGGAAGGAGCCAGCCAAAGATCTGGGGACGGAAGAACGGGTAAACAAGCTAGACAGTCGGCTGGCCCACCTAATAGAAGCCAAGCAGTCCATAAAGGCGAGGTGGCAAAAGCAACGAACCAACCGAAGTCTGAAGGATGTGCTGCTCAGGAGCAGGTGTAAATAGGAAGAACAAGGTACAACAAGGAAATGAAGATGGGTTTGTAAACGAGTGCGGCCAGTCCAATGACAAATACGAGGCCGGCGACAGTGGTCATAAAGGGGTCAGGGGTGAAGATCACACGTGACGATGCAGCTGCCTAGCATGAAGCATAACCCGGGCGTCCCCTGTTGGCGACGTCTCTGATGCCCTGATGCGTCTTTTGGCACCGCCCAACCTACCCATCTGTTGCACAGGTGTCGTGGTTGACTGGCCTCACTGCGGTCACAGGCCTGTAAGTAGGTGGCTGCGCCCATTGGCTACCTGCTAGGTGCATTTCCCAGAACGAGAGTGGGACTCGTCGTTCGGTGCACAAATGTCCAATCTTCCACCGGTTCGGAAGTCACGCTGTTATCACAGGTCACCGCGGGCCAGTGCCACTGCCTCCGCAGAGGGAGAGGCAGTATAGGAATTGCCACCAGAGGGACGCTGATGAGAGTAGACGACGGCGATGTGCAAGTGGAATGGGCGGATCACTACGTTCAGATATTTTAGCATATTTTCATACCACCACTTCCTAATGGTGGGGCATTGTCTTATCGTCAAACGCTGGGCTCATTGCGTTAATGTTAAGTGTGCTGCGAAGCATTATTCCCGGACACAAGCATGGACGATCAGAGGGACCTCAAACACGTGGTGTCCGTAATGTATTTCCATTTTCGTCCATTCTCGTTTATTAGCATTACACTATAGCTCCCCTCTGCTGTTCACGCTTTCCAATATAATCTTCGAGAACTTCTGAGCGCACAAGCACAATAACTTCGAGTTTCCCTCAGCCTTCCGCGATACGCCACAATAGCGGGAATAGTGATAATGGCCAGAAAACATATCATCACGACGTACATCACGGCTGAAACGCTAAGGACACGTCTGCTGCTTATTTTGCGAATGGAATCGAGTCATCTAGCGTTCTTATCAGAACGACCACAAGCATCGTTCTTCACTTCACTTCACTTTATTACCTTAAAGACCCCTTGGTAGGGGTATTACATAAGGGGTGGGAATACATTACTACGTAATTTGCATAAACATAACTGAAAATACAAAACATAGAAAAGAGAAAAAATACATGCGCTATACATTTGCATAATACATAACTGAACACCGAAGAGAAAAAAAATACAGATGAGTACATGGGGTGATGTGTTAATTACGTCAGCACAAATACCTATATACCAAAACAATACAAAGTAAAAAATAAAATAGCGCTTTCATTGCGAAAAGTGCGCCGTGACACTCTCCGTAAACGCACACGGGAAAGTGATGGCAACGATCTGGTGGGGCAGGTTGTTCCATTCTGTAGCGGCATGGCAAAAGAATGAGGCGGAAAAGGTAGTAGTACGCATGCGAGGGCGGCCCACTTGAAAAGTGTGTCGTGTACGATGAGATGTCATGGCTGCTGGGAGGATATAGGGTGGTTGATTAAGCGAGGTGTGATAGAACTTGTGGAAAAGGGAAAGGGTTGCAGTGCGCCGGCGCGTACAAAGAGGAAGCAAATTCAATTCTTTTTTTAAGTATGATATGCTTGCGTCGTATGAATAATTAGAATGAATGAACCTTGTGGCGCGATTTTGAACGGCTTCGAGTGCATTGATGAGATATGTTTGGTGAGGATTCCATATGGCGGATGCATATTCAAGTTTCGGTCTGACTATTGCCTGGTAGGCCAGTTGTTTTACAGCTTTGGGGGCGCGGTTGAGATGAGGCTTGAGAAAACCGAGTGATTTGTTAGCAGATGAAATGATGTTATGATGTTAGTGACGTGCAACGTTGTCAGCTCTCACGCGACTGTTTACCATCTGGCTTCAGCAAGATGGCAAGCAGTCGGCACATTAAAGTTCACTATTTTAATGTTTGCGCAAGCCTAGAGCGCGAAGTGTGAGCTTGCACCTTGGCACTGAAGCAAGCAGCTCTGGATTGTTTGCATACTTATATCTTGACCACATATACGTCTATGCGAATGGCTCTACCACTTTGACCAGTTCTACTGGCGCTCTGGGACTGCCATCACTATGCATTAGCCGCAGGTTCAAAATATCTTATGCGACAACATCGACGTCAAATATATTAACGAATAAGTGGCTAGTAGGTGGGCAATATTTTGCCAGTTAAAGGTGGTCCAAGAGTGTCTTTTGTCGCCCTTACGTAATCGATCCTACGAACAACTTGAATTGGAGATACTACTAATGCACCACCATGCAATCGAAAAAGACAACCATAGTTCGATCCTCCCCACAATATCGACAGTCGTAGTGCGTATGTACAATGCGTGTGCTCGAGCTGTGAAAACAATTCCTTAAGCATTCTGCATAAAAATGTAGCCCCGCTAAGACGGCATGGGAATGCAAATCGAGAGCTCAGACAGGGCGCAGAAAGAATGTGGTGTGTATAAAACTTGCGTTCGTCCTAGAATAGTTCCCCTAATGGAACCCAAGATTAATAGGCGGTGTGCATCACGACAGCATTCATTGTCGATTACACTGCATTCTTTTCGCAGCGAATGATCGATTGCCTTCACCGCGCAAAATATGTTACGAGCTCTGTATCTTGAGCGTCATTATCGTCGTAATAATAATAATAATAATAATAATAATAATAATAATAATAATAATAATAATAATAATAATAGTAATATCATCACCACCGCCACCATCCTGTCTACGCCCCCTGCAGGGCAAGGGCGTCTCCCATCGATCTCCCAATTACCCCGGTCCTGTGAATTGACCAATTTTTCCCGCGACCTTCGTGATCTCATCTTCCCACCTAACCTGCTGCAGCCTACTGACACTCTTGAAGGGCACCTTTGAATAAATGATGCTGGAAGAATTCCTAACCTTTAAGAAGTTTAGCATGCGGCGTTTCATATGGAATTACTTCCTCAGACAGTTTACAGCTGCTTTCATGGAGTAAAGAGGCGCGAAACAAAATGTTCTCACGATGCGAAATCCGTCTGTGTTAACACTTAAGAACAATAAAGCTTTGACTTAAAGACGGCGTTCTCTGGCGCTCATCCTGGCTGAGGCGTTTTCAGTAAGCGGTGAAGCGCTCCTCTAAGGAAACCAGTAACCTGGCCAATGCGCAGTCTTCGTGGGGCAACTTCGCTACACAAGCAGTCCAGATGCAGCGCTTCCACATTATTGCTGAAGTGCAATGTCTCTAATTGCCGCGTTATCTAATAACGAAAGATCATTGAGATATGCACCACTGGGGAAGTGACCGTAGTGACGTGTATCCCCTTGGGGAAGTCACGCGGGGCTCGTTGCCATAAACGTGGCCCGACGTACGCTGCAAAGCGCCTTCTATGTCAATGTCACGAACTGTAAAGCGAGATAGGTGAAAGGTTAATGCACTGTGAAATGAAGGTCATTCGAAGATGAAATGATGGAAGCTACTGTAGATAATAAAAGAAGTTATCAAGTTGCTCGTCACAAGATAAGCTTCGGCGCATGTAACACCTAACGTTAAATAAAAAGACTGGCAACCATCCTGAACCTAATGGAACATGCAGGTAAAGTTTCTACTAGGATTCTCATTTGCGTCGCAGGTTCTGTCACTGGACTTGACGATACAGGGAACGTGGCCTTGCATCTATTTTCTTTTCTCTACAAACATAAATGTGCCAGTAACAAAAGATGAACATCCAGTTTCGAATACATCTAGTACAACTAGCACAAAGAATCCACCTGAGCGTCAGAAGAAAACGAGCTGACGCGAATCTCTTTTAAACGTGATTTACAGGCGAAGCACTCTTTTGTGATCAGCGCGTACAGTTACACTTGAGTTGTAACATACTATGAGCACATTTATTCTTTCTAAAGAGCAGAGTTTAGTGCACAACCCAGGCCGAGCATCTCCTTGGTTGCGTCATGTGCACTGATGAAAAGTATTATAGCCGCTCGCGCGCGAACGAACCTATTCAACAGTATTCAACAAGAAAAGTTCGACCATGCGTTTAGAGAGAAATGTACCGCTAAGTTTTTAATCATTCTCACCTTTTTAAAGAACCGTGGTGGAGTACGCTGCACATTTAGGGCCGCTCTGAAGTTCTCTCATCTCGCTTCTGAATGAATGAATGAATGAATGAATGAATGAATGAATGAATGAATGAATGAACAGATTTTATTTCTGAAAGGTTACAGAAAAGCGAAGCGAAGCTAAAGGCCATTCGGCCTGACGTGGCTTCGCTACGCGAAACTTCAAAACGTTCAGCAAACAGTGCTACATTGAAGAATAATTATCGAAATACAAGGAGCAGCGAAATAACAGAATACAAGAATAGCATAAACATTTAGAAAATAGGCTACATAGACATACAAAATCAGACATCGAGGCTCTTTCCATTACATAAAAATAAATTCAGTAGACACACACTTACAATATTGTATTACATATTCATACATTCATATAATACACTCATATATTCATACATACATGTGCACATATGTACATACGTACATACTTCTGTATAAACACGGGTTTTGTACCTAAAGGTGAGATAGCTTAATATATATAGAACCTAGCCAGGAATGTAGTGAAGACAATGTTTACTTTAATCCATTAACGAGCACATCTTTGAGGTGATATTTAAATTGCGTCAATGAGAGGTTAAAGTTTAATTGTTCACCTAAATGATTTAGAAGTTGCGGGGCGCGATATGCAATTAGTGCTCTACCATACCCGGTCCTGGTAGCAGGAACGTGAATTAGTTCTAACTTCTTTTGCTCGCATAACGTTAGGACAACAGCTGTAGCACATTAAATGGTGGTTATTTAATATAGGTTTGTTATATAAATAGACAATTGTTGTTAAAAAGTACGAACAAATAGGCCGCAGTACGCGAACGACGTTCGCTATAAACACGCTTCCTTCATGTCAGCGCGCCTTCAAGCAGGCTTGCTCCATATGAGCGGAGGTGTACTTGAAGGCGAAGAAGTGCGCCAGAACCTTGAGCGCGCGAAGTCGCGGGAACTCTCCGTAGCCGCAATAGTCCCTGGCATCCTCGAACTGAATGTTCACAGCGGCCAAGGTATAATTGAGATGCGTCATATTCTTCTTGGTCTCGCAGAGCTGCAAAATAAGGGTGCAGTAGGCTATGTTCGCATCTTAGAAGCATAACACAAGAAAACACAGAGCTACGGTACCGGAGGTTTGATCGATTATTTCGACTTTTTAGCACGGATCAGTACCAACTTACGCCACTATAAACACGCTGGCCCATGAATTTGTACAATGGCATGTTAGGCCCCGCGGCGATGGTCTCTTGCGAGTGCCATTTTTGGCAATAGGATTTTACTGAAGAATATCGTAAAATACGCTGCGAGACATCTATATGCACCACTACGCGCGCTGGCGAACATTACTGTGAAACGTTCTTCACAAAATCATTACGTAAAAAAAGCTCACTTTAGCGACATTTCTCTTTAGGTACGTTCCGATTTCTAGTCAGGACCTTATGTGTTTGTGGATGGCGCCTCCCTTAGATTTTTCGAACATTTCTGTTGGTGCATGCTCATGGCGAAATTGGACACGCATTAAGTAATTAATGATATAGAGACGCGGCTCTATACGCATTCTCAAGCCATTTTAAATTTGCCTGCGATCCGAGGCATATCTTTCACTGCTGGAGAGTGTGCGAAACCGCTGAGGGGTTATTCTCCGCCTGGGTGCGCGCACGCACAAGCAGGGATTACTGCTGAATGAGTCTATCTATGATGTTTTAGGGAGGGAAACTGTTGTTATTGCAATTTGTCTAGAAGCAAACAATTGTCATTTGCCTAGAAGGTGCTCGTGAATGTCAAAGCCTCGGGCGACAGAAAGCGTCTCTACGCCAACGTCCAATTCTCAACCTATGCATGCATACCAAGGCGCATTTCGTGGCAAAACGCGCTAACCAGCGACCTTTGGGGCTACAGAAGTGCAGGCATGGCGGAAACATTTCTGCTCCGTAAAGACCAACGCCAGAAACAACTATGCATGGATGTCAGAGTCTTTGCATGACAGCATGAGTCATCGCATGAATTCTTGAGCAGATGACGACGCCTTTCAGATGCTTTTGCACTGAGATATTACTGAAAAGAAGCAAAAAAAGAACAATTCCTCACAAAGTAGTTATCACAAATGAAAGGTCTTTTTGAATTCTGAGCCCTCCATTTGCTCCCGTGTTTTTGCACACAATATTGCCTCTGTTGCGTCATTGGCCGCCTTCTACTAGCTACATCAAATGGCTGATGGGATTTAGCCAGACTCTTGCGCCAATATGAACTCATGGACGGCCCAACCAGCGTGTCATGCAGGCGAAGCCGAGCGATCAAGTGGCGTTCAAGAGGCCGTTATACGATCGCCAAGGCGCTCGGTACGTCAGTACATAAAACCGCAAGCACCTGAGCGAGCGCAGATGCGAAGACTTTCTACAGCGCGTCAGCTCACGTGCGAATACGCGAACGCTCATTACCCGGAAAGACTGAGGGAAGTTTATTTTCATGGTGTTGGTACTGGAGTACTGAGCCGAAGAAAAAGGCCGATGAAGTTGGCGCTGTACCCTGGCCTCCTCACGCGGTAGCGCAGCGGGTCACGACGCGTAAAGTCACGCACTTGCACCCAGACACCCTAGCGGCTCAAGGCCACGCGGACAGAGTTATAGTCTTGAGTAACGAGCAGTAGTAGACTTTACCTCTGAGCAGTATCGCTGGTGTACACAGCGCTGACACACAGATATGACCGTCATGACAACGACGACTACGATGATGGTTTATTTCATAGGAAATTCGAATGTATTTCCTGAAGTTTGCGTATTATTTCGGTAGGCATTGCGGCATCAAAGCAGACTAAGGCGCAACAAGAAGCCACTCTTCAAATTATCATATGAGCAGAAACGTGGCACACGCCCCTTGTACAGCACTGTTCAGTAATCGCATGGTTCGAAATGTGAAGTACTTACCGGAAATATGTAGGCCATCATTGCGAAAATCGACGTGCGGGGAACGCGACGCGCATCTTTCGCTTAACAATAATAACTATGATTAGTTCAAGGAAGTGATGCTATATACTGCGGCCCTTATTTGCAGGGAACACTGCTCAAAGTAAGAAGGGGAGGGAAAAAGGATATGAAACTGCTGAAAGGATTGACGGACTTCTAGGGCTTAACGTCTGAAAACCACAATCTAATTGTAGGAGCTGCCGTAGTGCAGAGTTTCAGAAATTCGACCATCTGGGGTTTAACGTCCACTGATATCGCAAAGCACACTGAGAGTAGAAAGGAGGCAAACGACCCTGTGGAGGGGAATTCGGTTTCCTCAGTTTCCAGAGCTTTATTCGGTAACCGAATCACACTTCCCTAACACTTACGCAAAGCATCGTTCTGATTACACGTATGGAAGCGCCTACGAAGTCGCACAGGCATTCTGCTAACGACATCGACGTACCATGGCATTTAACCTTCTATGTGGACTGTTCTGTCGATTCCTTCAAAAAGACTCGCAATTATAGCTTGTAAAGCAAGCGACTCTAACGACACCGCTTCTTCAATGGTACCCCGTTGCCCGTCAACGCCAGATATGAGACGCGGACACCTTCGAGGCTTGATAGGTAGTCAGATGCAGAAGGAATAAAACAACAAAAATATTGCTGGTAGATTTTCATATCTTCACCAAGAAGAAATGTTCCCGTGCCCAAAGATTTGTTCAGGAACAAATAAAACAAAATAGATGTTATCTGCTGCGAACATGGATTTTTTTTTTTACATTCAAGCTAATGCACTCTCGGTGGCTGGATGAAACAAAGGTACCTTCTATCGAACGTATTTTGATGGGTTGTCGAACCTTACACTGAGTATTTCGGAACCATATCATATTATTCCGCAGAGCAAGCAAGATAGACAAACTGTCCATTCATTATTCGATTTCATGAACTGCCTTGATGACGGGAATTTATGCATCATAGATCCCCCTTACATAATGCAGACACCATGAAATGTCTTAAATCTATCATTTAGCATTGAAAAAGTGCACAGTGTTTCAATTATAATTGATAAATGCCTCACGACAGTCAAACAACAGTGAATGTATGGATTATCTGTTCTTGTATAAGGCGTCCATTTGCGATGCAATATCGTAAATATGAGAAAAAAGGCTTCAGCTGCCCTTTGTCATAATTTCCTACATCGAGTACCTCATGTATGCACTGCGACATGTACATATGGATCCTTAGGCAAAATAATGACATACTATTTATTACATTTAAGAAAAGCCTCGAGCGAGAAAGCGCTGCCAAACTGCGGCATAAAAATTCGATGGGGAAAGGTCGCGTCAGTGTGGCAAAGAAACCAAGGCATAGTTGTCCTCTTCGAATTTCATAGTGCAAATATCTGTATGACGTCTTTACACAAGTCATCGGTATTGTTAATGATGAATTGAGTTAAATCGCATTTAGCCGAAAAGTACCCGCCGTAACAAATAAAGCAATTTATTTATTAGGTGTTGTTCAGCGTTCACCACGTGAAGACTATAATGCCTGTCCAGTTTTGCTGCCCGTTAAGAGGAGATATTCATTAAAAAAAGAAAGAAAAACCAAATTCATCATGAATAGGTTTTCCATTCTTTAACTCCGGGATTTGTTATCACCCACATGAGCCTTCCATTTCGTTCCTTAAAGTGATATATTCTGCTATACCTTTTATTTACTAATTTCAAATTGCTACTAAAAGCACCGCTCGTGGTATTTCATATGCGCCTGTGAGTTTTGTTTCAATTTGTTTGAACTCTTCTTTTCTTTAGTGGCCCGCGACGTTTGCGTGCGCCTCCGTTGACCTAACGAAGCGGGCACGTGCTGCTCGCGTCTCGTTCGCACGTAGTCCGTAAACTACCGGGAGGGCGCTGGAAATAGCCGGCGCATGTAACTTGAACGTAGCTTGCTGCAGTATATAGTTGTAGATTCTCAATCATTTTCTCGCAGGTACATTTTACGTGATGGTGACCCGCATGCTTGGGACACCGGCCTTTGAGTGAGTAGGCGTACACCTTCAAATAATCGTGGGTACAATGAACTCTTTGGTCGGTGTAGCAGCAACCACGCGGGGACAGTACCTGTTGCCACTGACACGTAAGAATCTCGCAAAATATTTTTCTTTATGAATTCCCATTTTCTGATGTTTATGTTCTCCTCGCGGCAAAGCAGCGGGGACGTCTCGCTAGGTGCTTTCCAGACATCACGCGTACTCCTTCTGGGGTGAAGATCCCAATCGTTTCAAGGGTGACTAGAGTAACAATTTCGATGGCAAGACAATGAAATGTGCATATTTTGAGACACTATCAAGAAAGAGAACATGCATTTAATGTACACCAAGCGTTTTGCATTAAACAAGAAAGCTATACCGTTATTACCGTGCCTAATATATCTATGAAGCAGCTCAAGAACACCCCTGCTAGATGTAGGACGGATAGAGATATTGTACAGAAGAGAACGATGAAGTACGTTAAAAGTGCTTACAATATGGATATGGTTGACATAGTACAATGTTCGCGATTAGGTTAGCGTTATCGTCGTATGCTTTGCAGACGCTCCTTATGGAGCTGAATGATGACATGCAATCGAACGGTTTCTAAGCAAGGTGTCCGCCGTCCTTGCTTTACCCAATCTGACTTCGCAGTCAACTTCTCCATCCATGAATTTTAGCTCTTACCTTCAAGCGAAGGGAACGTGCAGTGTCGTATGTAAAAAGCCACCTCTCGTTCTTGTTGTAAGTGAATTCAGATTTATAGGCTACGTCGTACTTGAAATTGCCACTGTACTTTTGGTCGATGCATGCCTGTTAAAATGAAAAAAAAATATATTGGTGTTATTTACTTCAACGCTGCGCTACAAATATCTTAGCCGAAGTTAGGAGGGTTCTTCAACAGCACACCTATAGAATATGTGCACGTGACGAACGAATGCGAACTGATCGAGCGAACCGCTTTTGTTAGGCGGCGCAACAGTACCAATTCATGTGGGCTCTGAGCAGATTCCTCTTGAGACCTTCAGAACTCAACCCTGGCATCAAGGGGCACTGAATAACCCAGTTGATATTCGACATGTATAAATAACAGTGAAGTTGGCCGCAGGAGGAGCCACATACGCAGAACTGGCGAAAGCTAGCGGTCCGTCTGTATTTCTTTACGCACCATGGACGTTTACGCGAGTATTGCGTTAGGATGTTACGACGGAAAACAGCAGTTACAGCTACAGTTCAAATATTCAATACAGACAGTACATGTCAGGAGGATATATATATATATATATATATATATATATATCGGATATAACATATATATATATGTTATATAACATATATATATATATATATATATATATATATATATATATATATATATATATATATGAAGAAGGAGATGTCCTTGGATCCAGCAGAATCAAAACACTTCGAAGCGGAGGACGTGCGAAACGAAAACTTTTTATTTTTCCAACGTTTCAGCCGGGGACCGGCCTTCATCAGGGAAAACAGAATACATAAATGCGCTCTTCTTTAAGTACTCAATGATATAAGGGGCCCCTAACACGTACTCTATCACTATCACACAGTAATCAATGTAGTAAGGCAAATCATGCACGGTGCGCACAGGTCACTGCAAAAGCGCCTAAATACATCTGACAGCGCCGGCGTTTCCATGAAGCATATCGCGTGAATAGTAGTGTAAAATCGTGACATGGCCGACAAACAGACGAAAAAATCCAATTTTTCAGCAAAGAAACAAATTTTATAGCAAATAGACAATAGTGAATTTCAACGGACGCTTCAAAGTTACCATTCGAAAGGGTGCGAAGATCGGCAACCGAAAGTAGGGGAAAGATATTCAACGAAAGAGTGTGGCAAGAAATTGCGCGTACATGGTTATGATTAGGCTGCGGTCTTACTAGAGCTATTTCCGCGCCGAAAGAAACGATATATATATATATATATATATATATATATATATATATATATATATATATATATATATATGTTATATCCGATCCGGAATGGACACAGAAAAAATCGTGAACGTCGCCGTAGTCGCGCAAGGCTACGCAGAACCAGCGCTGGCCAGATGGCGCGCCTAGACTGCCTAAAGTAGGGTGCCTCAATGTCCTCCTCCCCCGCCGCTCCGTGCAGTGTGGCGGCATCCATTGTTCGCTAAGTGCCGCCGGTTTCAACGGCGTACGCCATCTCAATGCCCGCGCTCTCCAGCGCGTGGTAAACCAAGTTGCTACGGTAGTTTTGCGACTGAACGTCGGAAATTACGCCTGGATGTTGCATGCCCTTGCTCAAAGTGCAAGGGCATGCCGTTGCATGCCCTTGCCTGCAACGGTTGGAGAATGTTTTCATTTCTGAAACAGCCAGAACAATTACTTTTAGAGGACACCAATAAACAAAGGCAACGGCAATTTCCGCATTAAGAGCATTAAGCGTGGCATACTTTCACATGCATGTGGGAAGTTTCGAAAACTCAAAAGCACTTTTTTTTGCTCGCTGCATCTTGCTTGAAATGAATCATTGGAAAAAATTTGTAATTGGCGTACAACTGGAGCTTTCTTAGCCGTGCTTTCTTTGCCTATTTCGGTTTGGCCTGTGCTGCCCTTGTAACTCGTAATAAATGAAAAATAAGCAGGTAGGCTTGCATGCAAGTAAGCATCCAGCTAAGCTTGAATGACTGTTTTAACCCTTTATGAGGCACTAATCCTTAATTAAATTTTTTCCCATTTAGACTGAATAAAAACACTCAGGATGACTTAAGAAAATGTTTAAAGCTAATTTCGATAAATATGGCCCAGCAGATTCTATAAGAAAAGTGGTACATATACGTACCGCCGCCTTTATTGCTGTGTATGAAAAGTGGTACACATTTGTACCGCGGTCCTCAGAGTGTATGAACGAAAAAAAATCTGTAACTGACACAATATTTCCAAGTTGATGCCGCTTTCACTTATGAATGGGTCCGAGGCATCCTACTCACTGCGGAACTTGGCATTTCCTGCACTACTGTCACTGACTGCAGGTAAATTGGGACTGGGAGCATCGCAGAGGTGACGCTACATGATTGCCAGTAAAGACGTCAGCTATCGCACCGGTACTTGTTATTATTAAAGCGTGCATGTTTAATTGATTGCCCACACGCACACGGGAAGATGTGCAATTACCCGCGATATTTAATGGCCCCTTGTGACACTTGGCCCGCTTCTCCTCATAGCACTATTGTGCGAAGGCGAAGCTAACTTTGCGTGCGCAGCAGTGTGTTCTTGTCATGACTTCCTCGCCGAAATAAAGGTAAGGTATTGAACCGGGCCCCTACAATCGGGAGGACTGGTACGAAATTTCGAGTCTACAGGGCTAATCGCGAGTGCTGAAAAGTATGTGAACTCAATCTGGACGACTTGATTGTTTCGATAGTCGAGCAGTGAGTGTTAGCAAAGCAAGCCTGAGAAAGGTTCGTTTAAGATGCTGACTCAATAGGGGCAACGTAAATGTCTCTTTAAGGTTGCAAATTAATGAGAAGAGCCCACCAAATAAACCGCTTCACTAACACACTTGCGAGCCATGTTGGAGGAAACAATTATGCTTAACGTCTCCAAAGGCGGCTTTCTTTTCGACTAAACGCACCACTTCATCAACCTTGTGCATTCGTTACCGCTTGCAATATCTATCCTACATCAGTGGACTCGTACAGTGACAGTTATATTAGGGGCGCAAACTTATTCACTTTTTGGAAATGCCAGGCTTTCTCTCAGATGGGGAAGATCAGCGCTGAAAACACGTTCACACTTTCCGATGTTATTGCCACAATTTATACACAGCAGGCTAAGTGATCTGCTAAATGATGTCCTCACCTCAGTAACGTTCACCATCTGACCCATTGGCGAGTGTTCATCCGTCGAACATGGGAACCCCAACGTATAATTCCCGGGTTTGTTCGGCAAGGTGTCCGGGTATTTTGGTCTGTACCATCTGCCAGCCATTCCCAAGGAAACGGCTAACGCAATATTTGGCGGCCACTCATGCGAGTCGCCCGCTAGGCTCCATATAGTGTTTCCCTGGCGGGAGGAGATATGAGCATTACCGCGAGCGTTGTCAATGTGTTGCGTGAAAATTCCAGGCGTTGTTTAGCTACGGTGCATCAGGCTTCGATTAGCATTAGATACATTAGGGAATAATAAAAGAACATATCCATAATGGTTCTACAGCGGCCGTAGCCCACTAAAGAAACGGTACAAGTATACGCTGTTTAAGTATTTCAAAGGCCACTTGTTACGGATGCAAAATGGAAGTCTCTCAGAATCTGACACATGATCTCTACATATAGTTTCCCACAACATCCCTGAGTAAATTGGCCCTAGCGAATGTAATAAAAAAAGCCGAATAAATACCTGGCGAAAACCTCATCGCTGTTACCTGTGGCATTACAACAGCACAAGCCCAAAGTCCAGCCCTTAAAGCTGTTCCCATTTCGTTCAGTTCTTTATGCTTGGATTAACTGTATTAGTAGAACCGACTAACTGAGCCTTGCGCCATTTAACTGTGCTCAAGACTGCAGTTGCACGCAAGTGGGTGCTTACGAGGGAATGTGGAAACGTGCAGGAGACTCTTTTAGCATTGCACATGGCATCTGCGATTTCTTAGCTTTAAAGAAAGGGGATCGACGTAAAACAAAAAGGCACACGAAAACAGGAGGATTTCGTTAAGCCGCCGTGAAAGAAAAAGCCAATGAAAAAGCCGCTTCCTCGCTTTGTGTAATCCAGCGCGATATGCTGTTCTTAGAACAAGCGGTAAACGATTCAGTGCGTATTGCATTCAACCATAGGAGGGCCCTGTAATCCTGCCCCTAGTCTCTGTGCCTGATGACCAGATCGAAATCATTGTCGACATAAAGAACGACGAACTGCACTCAAGCGGAGTGAATCAGCCAGCGTTCTATGAATGCGCATCTGCTGCGAGAAGCATTTGTTACATGAGTGCATTTATGATAGACACCGACAAATGCGCTGGTTGCGATCTTTGGCCTCTCCACAATTACGGAGTTAAATGGCAAGTTGCACTCAACGAACCTTTTGCAGAATATAAACGCCATCCAACGCACTATATTTCATAACCTTACATATCCGTGGTTGCGCTTTTGGTGCGCCTGTTCGTTATCGTTAACAAAAAGCGCGGATGAGTATCGTGCTGTATTGTAATCGGTGCAGTGTTGCTGCTATCGCAAACGTAATCACGTAATGCGATGGAATTTTAGTGCAAAAAGAAGTGCTATTTCTTTGAATTTTAGTCTCACATTTATTGCAAAAAGAAGTGCAATTTCATGACATCAAGAGGCAATCGAGATGGATGCCGGCAAAATGTTTTGTAGCGCTTACGCCACTGCTTATGGACATGGCTCTCTGTTGGTTTGATGCTGATTTTGGTTTAATGGCACTCTGCGCCTTCACAGTATTCCAACCAACGTGCGCGCAAAAATGCTCTCTGGCATGCCTTGGTCGCGCGAAAAAACATCGCATGTACAATACGTAACACGGGTTGCCGGAGTACAAGAAGAAATCGATCGTTGATCCTTGAGCTCTTGTTCCTTGGCCGTTTATTCTAAGGCCGTGATGCAAAGTCCTTGCTCCTGATATCTAGCACGCGTAAGCGCGATGATCGGCCAAGCGTGGCGAACTCGGACGGCTGACACAGGTTCATACCGTTTGGTGCGTATTCTGCATCGTGAATAGTTTTCTTAAAGCTACACTATAGTTCATTTGTCGCCCTTCAGAAGAGGAATTCTGGAACAGCTGCAATTCTCAGGAGGAACTCTCGGAATTCACGTCTGCGCCGTTGGCAAATCGATGTACACTGGTTACTCGAATAGCTTTCGAAGCATTTCTCCACATTTGCCGGGGTGAGGCGTCAACAGTTAACAAGATGTGGCCTTTAGTATACGTCCAGTGAGACAGGGGTCGTTCCTCAACAATTTTGTGATACTACAGAAACAGAGTTTATATGCATACGGTAGTAGTTCATGAGGCACCCTTGCCACGAATGCCTCGCATTACTTTCGCGCCGAGTGATGCTTTCCCGCAGATTTTTCGAGAACTTTCATGGCTACCGAATAAACGATATTAAAGTAACTGTCTAAATTTATTTTCAAAAGTGAAATCCACAAATTCCTGCAATTCTAAGGAAGGAAGCTACTACACCATCAGAGTTCAACGAAACCTGCATGATCAGAACATCTGCAGCCAAGCTGATCAAGCCTTTCTACGTCGAGCTAAATCTCGCAGCTTTATGCCTGTGGAGCATAATATTAAGAGCCGCCTTTCAGCAACATTAGACAGCAAGTGGTGTTCTTCTCACAAACTTAAGCTAAAGAAACACAGCAGCCTGCACCGTTTCAATTCAACATAAGAAGTTACAGAAAGCAGGTCAGGCTCGACGCTAGATGAGCACAGCGGGTCTCCGACAAACGTGCACGTCACGCTACCCTTTGCTACTTACAAGGCGCACAGGATAAGCGTCGCCGGGGACGTGTTGTAGGAGCCTTCTGGACATAATTGTTGGTGGCACCATATGGCAGTCGGTGTAATTGTTGTCGGGTTCCGGATGGTGCGCAATGGCAACAAATACGTCAACAGGCGAAATCCTGCCCGAGAGAAGAAGATGGTCCGTACTATTATATCACGCACTTGAGTGCAAGGATAAACATTGAGCAGTGCAGCTGCAGATACTACGAAGCTGTAACTGTGTTTAATCTAGGAAGAAAGTTGGTGTTATATATTACACACGTACACGATTCGGAATGAATAAATCTGAGAAGTGCGTGTAGGTTCCATGCAGGTAGCAAACAAGCGAAAGAAAGATATCATTACTAAATTCGCGGACGTGGCATGACCTTGCGGAGGGGAAGCGTGGGAGGCGATCCTCAACACGTGTGGATAAAAAAAAAGTGGTGTCCGTTACGACGGGCAATCGGAAGCGAGCACAATTCCGAAAATAAGTGATGGACGGTTGTGCGCAAAGATATCTCGGACAATAAACTAATACAAATAAAAATAGCTTTCTTCACAAGCTCAGCGTCCTTACTTCGAAAATTACCCTCGTACATCTAAAGTTGGAAATATGACCCAGCTTCAAGATCATCTGATTAACTCCGCTAAATGTAACCAAGTCTAAGAAGACTCTCATTAACAGAGCCGATGACTTCGTTTAACCTGATTTTCTGTTTGGATAGCTGGTGAATGGTATATTTGGAGAACCAGTATTGCTCCAAAACCGATGTGATGTTCCTTTCATAACTGCGTCTCGTCGTCCGTCCGTAGCCAAGTAAGTGCGTGAGTGGACGTGAAACACCGCATCGGTGTCGCCTACTGATGATGATGACTAAAGTTTGAATAACGAAAGGACGCTAATGTTTCCACCACACCCATATATATATATATATATATATATATATATATATATGTGTGTGTGTGTGTGTGTGTGTGTGTGTGTGTGTGTGTGTGTGTGTGTGCGGTCAAGGGCTGCTTTATTTATAGGAACAACTTAGCGAACCAAGAACAATCAAGCCTAGGAAAGCACAGGGGAAGTTACTGATGTTTCTTAATTGTCGTATTGTAATTGTCGGGGGTAAGTAGGAACGAATTGAAATGGAAGAAAAGACAAACCTGCCTTCGCCCGAAACTCAACCACCGACCTTCGTACCTTCGTAAAACGCGTCCGATGCTCTACCGCGGAGTTACGAAGGTAGTCGCCCCTCCGTCAATATATTGGGAATGTATGTACTTATATTCCTGGGAGTGTTAGGCAGCGCCACTCGTACCGGTGGCGGCGAGTGTTGAATAATATTCTTTTGCCAGGGGGGGGGGGGGGGGGCGGCGTAGGACGTGATCTTTATGACGAGATGGCTGCTGCCCAATGAACCCTCGTATACTACTTAAAGGCATCAGGTTTGCCACAACGAGACCTGACCTATAGGATAACGAAATTGAAGGGGACAAGGGCTCGTTTATTTGTGAGAAACAGCTTAGTGAACCAACACACAACAAGGCCTGTGAAAGCACAAGGGAAGTTATTAAAGTCTCTTAGTTTTAGTATTATAATTGGGGAGTAAGTAGAAATAAGTTATCGTTGACGAAAAGACAAACTTGCCTTCGGTAGGAACCGAACGAACGTGTATATAAAGCGACCATGCCAACGCTATGATGGGAGAAAGTGCCATGAAGAGACGGGGGTAATGTTCAGCACGCCAAGCCTTAGAAATATGTTCTGTAGCGTGACTGCCGTACCGGGCTCACGTATTTGCTTCTCACCTGAGTTGTTGTGCC
Source organism: Hyalomma asiaticum (assembly GCA_013339685.2). Classification (NCBI taxonomy): domain Eukaryota; kingdom Metazoa; phylum Arthropoda; class Arachnida; order Ixodida; family Ixodidae; genus Hyalomma; species Hyalomma asiaticum. Next base: position 98,696,896 of record CM023483.1, read on the forward strand.
ACAATTCGCGACCAAGATGTTTCAAGGAGCGGGAAATGGAGTATAGTGTAGCTTGGTCGATACACGTTGTGTTTCTTCTCGTCCATCAATGCTGAGATCATCTGTAAGAGCAGCGCGCATCGCGATAAGAGAGATACATTTGTGGCAATTAAATATGCCATGCAGACATTGACAAAGTTCCGCAAGCCCAATTCCTCTCCATCTTGAGAGGATGAAAGAAAACCTGTTGTGATGGAGTTACACGGATATAGTGCAATGTGGAAATTGCTGCAGCACACATTCTAAAAATATTAGAGAAAGATATTAGAAAAAGGACGTTATCACTGACATATTTTTCTCTATTGGCACCTCTCCTCTCTAGTTCATTCGTTGGCAGGATCGCAGAACCGGTGTGTGCACAACGTTTCTGTTTTTTTAGTCAAACTCCCCCTGCAGTCGCATCATGGAAGGATGCCGAGGATATGCCTACCTTTTAAGTACTTAGCGTGCAATCGTCGCTTCGAATGTTCAGCCATTCTAAGCACACTTGGGCACTGCATAAGTCACGGTATACGTGCTTGTGCGACTTCATTTTCGAGAAATGCCTCTTGACAGCCCCATGAATTTCTCTTTCTTTTCAAAAAGACAAATTTTATTTATATATCATGGATAAACTGTGATGTTGGCAGACACTGTTCATTACGTGGAACGTGAAACACACATTCAAAGAGAAAATATTGGAAAGGGTCATGTAGACTCAGCACAAATTGGCAAGTGCACATGAAGAGCTGATTTTGCGCGGCGACTGACATCTGCATACGGCTACATTTAAGCAGGTGCCTAAAGAAAAAATTAATGGCTTCTATTTTTATGGCCTCAAAAGCGCTGCTTGGCTGGTTGGTTCAAGCATGGCTGTTTTGCAGGCCTACAAATACGAGGAAAAAGAGAGCAAAAAAAAAAAACAACAGGAGAGGCAGGCGACCGCTTTCCATCATAACCGACCTTACTCCATCTTAATCCAGGTTATAGCCATGTTGATTTGCCTTCATATATGCCTTAATGCGTTTTATACTGTCTTAATTCACTTTAATTCGCCTTGACCTACCTTAATCTATCTTAACCCATCGCGATCTCATTATTCGTTTAGAAAGCCTCCGTGCCAATTCATTCAAGTTAACCTTATTTCACCTTAATCAACCTTTATTCAACTAAATTCATCTCAACCAAACAAGTCTCGGAGACGACGCTATCTTGGGTTTGAATCGTACCGAGGCACGCCTTCGGGTCCACAACACACTTAATCCGTGTGTAATCACCAATCGATCACCAATGCTGGAAAGGCGGAATAGTGGGGATTAGCTGTGGTGACCACGCGGCTTTGCCTAACGTATGCGCAAAATCGAGGACAAGCAACACACCGGTGACACGGTGACCTAACGCGATAAGCAGGTCACCTCATTCGAAGGAATGGGGAAGGAACATTTTCCTGTGCCAGTACCTTCGGCCCAAGGCGTTCTGTCGGTTATGTATTTCGGAGAGGCCTCCAGTAAACGCCAAGCTATGTTCAAAACGAAGCGCAAAGGGTGTTTTCCATCAGGACCTCATCAAGTTTATTCTTTCCCTTCTTATAACCACCAAATTGTCCGGAGTGGCTTTGAAGAACAGTGATCACGAAACCCATAACCGACATTTAAGTGCTGCACAAACCGTGTGTGCAAAAAAGAAGACGCGACCAAATTCACGGTTGCAATACCACGTGGTTGCGATCGTTACTGCTGACCGCAGCTAAGCCGCCAGCGCACCGACGAACGGCCTTGCGATGAACGCAGGCGAAGCTCGCTTCGGCAACATTTCTACAATTTACCTTTTCTAGAAAAAGTTGTCCTATAGCTTGTAGCTTTTAAAAAATGTATATCTCTAGCGAAATGCCCAGAAACTTGCGTTGAATTTTCTATTATCAACCCCCCCCCCTCCCCCTTGTTTTAAAAAGCGTGACACGGTGCGACTTCTCAGTCAGAGACGCGGAGTTTAGGTGTACTGCTTTAAACATTTAAAATACAGTGCACCCTTAATACTCCGCCGTCATTTGCATGTTTGTTCTGACGAACAATCATCCGTAATCATAGATACAACAAGCAAAAGACGGTAGATCGTGCCCTCTTTTGCGTAAGTGGCGCCCGCCGTAAGTGATGGCCGCGGAGGGCATGAAAAAAAAATGTGCTTGATCCCTATATCGTAGCAGTCGGTATAATACGAAAGTTAAACCTCTCTTCGTGCATAAGCGGCAATCTGAGGAATCGAAGGGTGGGAGATGGGTTGGGTACTCTGGACATGTGAACACTTTGCATGTACACATCATCGGCACCTCGACACTGCACAGGGATCTTCGACAGTTCCACACAAGCGAAAGCTCTCGAACGGCACATTTCTTCGGAGACAATGCATCGAAGGCACCAGCGTCCTGCGCACACCTGCCATAAACCAGGAGTGTCCGAAAACGGTGCAAGATTGCAAGCAACACCCAGCTGTTTGTCAGCGGATCGTTTTTTGAACGCACACCAGGCTGCGCGCAAGAGGCATCATTTGCTTGTCGACGGCCATCGTTTTGTTCCTGGAGTAAAGCGCGTCACAAGGAAACTGGCCATCAGATACGTCACACAAGACAAATTATGTAGTGGCCGTGGCTGGAGCAACGCGCCGGCAGGACGCCGAAGCCTGCGCGGCGATAGAGGCGTCGAGCTACTGAAGCGCTAACTGCCGGCGCGCATATTAACGTGACAATTTGCGACTTCGTTCCATCGTTCCTAGGTGGTGGCACCGCCGCTCAAAAGCAATAGTGCAGTGGAAGTGAGGCGATGTTAACTTAAGAGCAATTTTGCTTGCTAAATACGTTCGCTCTAACCGGACATCAGTCAGGTGCAAATTGCAGAGCTGTCTAGTAAATATTTCACCGATGTAAATTGCTTATGGCAGAGCGAACATTCCAACATGTAAATAACGTTTGACAATACACTGGATGTGGTTGCTCATCGGATCAGCTGCCGAGTGCCATAAGCACTAGAACACCGAGGCGGGGCTACTTTTACTTGATCACATGGTTCACTCTGTCATAAGCAATACATCGGCGAAACTGCTCAACCAATTAATGTTAGATTAAACGGGCACCGCACGGACACCGCGAATAACCTGCCGAAGGCAGTGGCGCAGCATTTTAATATGACAGGTCATAATTTCGGCGAACTGAAACTCTACATACTTCAGGGAAACTTCCGCTCGCCGAGGGACAGAAAATACAGGGAATCGTATCTCATATACAGGTTCAGCACTCTCCAGCCTACAGGCATAAACCTTTCAAAGGGAGCCCTTGAGTCCGTTAGATACGGTGGGGGATTAACAAAGACGACAAAAGGTTAAGGTATGCATAAGCTAACAGTGTTTCTCCCAGAAAGTCTACTTTCAGGTGCGGAGCTCCCATCCAGTTCGACGAGAACAACGGCGTTAAACAGTGTAGTTATATTTTTAGCCACAAGCTTTCAGTGAAATGCACTGTTGGTGCCGCGCAGGTGGTGTGGGATGGAGAGGGCGGCACATGCCATAGGAGCAACTTCTGTTCCGAGCGTGTGTTCCCTTTTTCGTCTTGCTTTCTGGCACTCTGCACACAATGCATTTGCAAGATATGTACAGTGAGCGGATTCTTTGGAAGCTTTCGCTCTAGTCCCTTATATTACTCACGCTAACACCTGTCACCGAACTACCTCTGCACCCAAACCCCCCCCCCCTATTTTTTGTTATTGTTCGCACGTGCTGCTCTTCAACTCCTCTTCTGAGGACGGGGGAGTGTCCAAAGGCGTACATAAACGAACGCTGGAGAAAGCAGTTGCCGCCCTCACGAAGACAAGTCCGCTTGTCGAAACGTTGGCTCCTGCGACATTCCCTGTTCTAAATCGTATTTACGATTTGCTCATTAATACCGCAGTTGCAATATGGAAACATGTTCACAATACACAGGATGTGGTTGCTCATCGGATCAGCTGCCGAGTGCCATAAGCACTAGAACACCGAGGTGGGGTTACTTTTCCTTGATCACATTGCAAGCACATAATTGCTGGGTTCATGATAAAAGCTGCTTTGAAGCAGTTTGAAAAGCTCTTAGCGCACAGTACAACATGGTGACAGCAAGCGGAGAACACAATGCGAAGAGATAATCATGATAAGGTTTACACAATACATGGAAACAAGACCAATCTCCAGGGTCGCAATGCTCCAAAGTTCCAACAGTGTAAATTTTTCCATGGGCGCCGTAGACGCTTCGTTACTGTTGAAAGCGGCTGTTAAAGCTGCACAGCTTTTATATCTTCAATTTTATTGTAGAGATCGTGTGTAGGAAAGCGACGCCCCTTAATGGGAAATCGGGCTCAGGATTCGTTTTACTGGCTGCAAGCACTCGATAAACTGCTGTGACATCTGACGTAAGGTTTGCAAATAAGCACCACTTAGCAGCGTTAAGGGCGCAGTAGACAGTTAACGAGACGTACCTGGAGGCATCTCGCTAAAGTCCCAGTGACTTCAGGCTCGAGGCCTTGATCTCGGATAAGCTGATGGACTTGACCGAAGTGGTACACTCGGTAGGACCATAGCGTGTCGAGGAGCACCTTAGTTGTAGGGTTGTTGACAAGTGCACTGACACCGCTGAGGTCCATGCACAGGCTGTTCAAGAAATTATGCAAGTGATTGACAACATAATAACCCCTGAGACGCCAGCAGGCGTGTAACAAGTGTGAAGCGTTTCGTTTTCAAATTTCCAGTGGCATTTGGACGTACCTAAAGAAATAAGATCGATTTTAGCAATATGATAACAAATGACGAAATCGGAACTTGGCCAATCAGCTGATAGCAGCAACGCCGTAATTGGTTCTCAAGGATTTATGATACCATGCACAGCTACGTGGATTGTACGGTAGGCGTGGTGGCCGGCGTCATATTTCACAAAGTCATAATCATTAATTCACTCCAACTTTTAAACTACAGCACTATATGCCTTAGCACTACGTCAGTATATTGGCTACAGACGTTCTGAGATAAGCGCTTGGGAATAAGGCTTTCGTTCTTCCAATAACATTGAACCCGATCTAACCTAACCTAACCGGTGCCTTGCGCTTGTATACTCAATTATCCTGTCCGAGGTATGCGTTAGTCAAAGCTGCATGATTTATTGCATGCTGTTAGATTTTCCTTTAGGATATTGCGAGTGACTAGAATTTAAACCCACGTCACGAAAGGCACACCTTTCCCTCTTGCCATGCACTTGCAGTTCTGTTGAAGGAACTGTTTTTTCAAGACATTCATGCGGATAAATGCAGCATACGTGACATACGAGAGTGTTTTATTCCGTGATGTCAGTGCTTTGTTTTTCCAGCGATGTTAGTGTTTCTGTGTACTTGTAATTATTGCTAGTGGTTCGTATTATATTATATAACATTAGACGTTGACCTGCAATGTGAAAAAGTTAATATTTCTTGTTGGTGTATACCTTAGTCCTTTTCGTGTGCCTTGTATATGGGGGCTCGGGCGCCTCTCAAGTGAATTGATTTTCACTTTTTGCCCGAGCATTCCCGCGTTATGATGATGGAAATAAATTTCACTTCACTTCACTTCACATAGTGGCGAATTAGAGCGATATGATTGTAGCCAACAAAGGTGACCTTGAAGTAGAGGGAGTAAAATGTGGTGATGAAAATAAAGCTTTGAAAGATAAAATAGAATCATCTTTCGCACAATACTGTAAAAATGTCTTAAAGGTTCCATGACACGAAAATTTCAAACGCAAGATGCTTGCGTTAATTCCTTTTCCTGCATACGAAGGCAACCTTGACCGAGTGTTAGCGGCGAACGTCGCCTCTAAGTAATTTTAATATATTTTCAAAGTAAGCGGGAATGCACATCCGAGCTTGCAGCACCTCGCGACATCGCCACTAGTATGACGCGGTTAGTGGGCTATCTGTGACGTTTCACTTATGTAAGTTGATATCGTGACGTCACAGAGAAACACGGGCGCGCCGCGCTATGGCATCTGAGCGTGGCCTCCGCGATCGGCTGCGGCAGCCGATCGCGGAGGCCACTCCAAAAGCCGTATTTTTTCGCTTCCTCTCCGTGTTGGTCGCTCAAGCGTACATTGTGATGACGCTATGATGCAAAGCGGTTGCGGCGAGCAGACGAATTCAACAACTGGTCTGGCGTTCGCGCTCTCCGCAACGTCACCGAATCTTGAGCTCACGCGTCAGTGCCTGCGCTCACTTCCGACAGCCGCTGCGCTAGCCCCGCGGCGCTAGTTTCTTGCAGTTTCTGGCGCGCGTTTCGAAGCTTCATTAAAACTGAACAAAATTAACGATGCTGTGACTAATTAGACTTCACGCTGGAGAATTTGCCACTCCATGCCGTGATTACAAGACACAGTTCTGCTCATTAGAACATAAAAGTCCCCAACAAAAAAATGGCTGTCATGGGCCCTTTAAGGGTATTATGTCCGAAAACCAAGGTACGATTATGAAGTGTTGCCGTAGTGGAGGGCTGCGAAAGTCTTGACCACAACGGGTTCGTAAACGCGCACTCACATCGCACAGTACGGGGGCCTCAACATTTCGCCGCCATCAAAATACAGCCGCCACGGCCCGGATTTGATCCCGCGGCCATCAGACCAGAAGCCGAGTGTCGTAGCCACTAGGCCGCTGTGGCGCGGGGTTGTGCAGGCCAGCCCTATAGAGATAGCTACTAGAGACAGTGGACCTGAAGTGAACATAGGCTAAGTTGGAGATTACATTTCATGGCAACTACAACATCTAGCTGCGTGTTTTTTCAATGTTCTCTGCGTTCCATTTTACCGTAGCGTAGATAGAGCAAGGGAACAACAAGACCTTGTTTCTTGGTGTTTTTTTTTCATGATTACAACGTTCGTAAAACGAAAAAAAAAAACGCACTAAGGACAGAGACGACACAAATACAGCCCGACTGGCACAGGGGCTACCACTGTGCCGGGACTCGTCTTCCTTTATTTCAACCATATATTTACGTATGGCTGCCTCTAATAAAGGTGGAAACTCAGTTGTACGCACATAGCAGCCTGCCCCACTCAGTTCTGAGCGTGCTCGTTGGTCAACGTCCTGAGCGTACGATTTTGAAGCCGAGTAGAGAACTGGACACTACTAAGTGACGCATGTTTTTCTTTTATGACTTCCCGAAGACACATTCTTACTCTTTATTTAAAGTATTAGTTATGCAAGGGCGAAGTCACTTTTACGCTTTTCGACCTGCTTTGCGAGGCAATGACTCAGGACCACCTTCTATACACTTCACCTTGCCCCTTCAAAATATTGTCACAGTATAGCCACAAAAACCATGAAGGCCTAACGGCCTGGTTCATAGGCATGAGCTGCGCTGAATGCCTGTGTTTCCGTTCAACTGTGCCTGGTCAGGTGTCGGCCGTCCTTCAGTAATAAATCATCACCGTAAAGATATCTTGGGGGACGTTGAAGATATTCAGCGCTATTTTTTGCCATAATTACAAGATTTTGACACCTTGCGATGGCCTCATTATGCCCTTCTCTGACCTTCCTCATTCCCATCGCCATCGTCAACTTCCTGTCTAAACCCAATGTAGGGGACTGGACATTTCTTCATTACAACGGGCCCCCTGCTAGCATGGGGAATACAGTAACGTGTGGTAATCACTTTTGGGTAAAGGTGCCGTGCGACGTCTTTTGAACACAGCAAAAAAACGCGCTTCATTATTCGTGGAGGCTGTTGTGAAGATCTCGCCGGAATATTATTGCACTGCAAGGAGGCGGCAATTTCCATATTGATTTTAAAATAACTCTGGGACACGCTCACTGCTATTTCGGTAAAACATCTCACCCTTCATTGCGAAGTAATTAGGAGAGCCGATATTGCGTCATTCTCGTGTGGCGCTGATGCTGTTTATTAGCGCCACGTTCTGCCGCTGATTCTAGCCACAAGCACTTCCTCATTGCGTGAGTGTTAGAATGTTCAGGAAAAAAAAAGAATATGAAACGTTCAATTCCATGATGCGCAATAGCGTTGCTTCTTGCCTGTTTTTCCCCCCTTTCTGTGTAGCTTGCTGCGCACGTGTGGCGGCGAAGGAACAGCGAACGTCTGCTTAACAAAGGCCTCAAGGCTGAAGAGCATTCAGGCAAGATATGGTGCTGCACAGAAAGCTACTCGCAGTAGTGTCATATTCCATTGATATGTAACAACAGCGCGCTCTTCTTGAGCATAGAACACAATGTGTGAAGACTCTAAAACGTGATATTGGAAATCTTAGGAAGCCATGCAGTTCCTCCTACACAGGCAACAGGCTAGTGGCATTTGAACGTGACAATTTTCTACCACGGCCCAAAGATTGACATCCAAGACAGAAGTACCAGGATGATGATCACAGTCTCCTGTTCTGAGTGGCCAGCGAGCTGCATAGGCGAAACCAAGAACTTCCAGAACAGAATATGCCAGGGAATGAACGATGTGCGAAGAATGGAAACAACGCAGCGAAATCGCCGAGAACTGTAAAAAGTAGGACCACAGAATCGACTTTGACTGCGCCGAACTTAGACACAGAAAGGAATTCGGGAAGAAGGTTTTCGCTAGAAACGTGGTACATTCAGAATACCTGTTCAAACGCCAACCTGTCGCTTGGTACAATGCATTCTGCATATGCTTATGGCTTTCGAGACGCGGGGGAAAGGAGATCCTGTGCAAGGAGAACGGAGAGTGACGCCCCCTCTACGAACCAGACAGTCACATTCTGAAGAACAAGAAGTGTCCTCGACACATCGGCCAGTCTAGGGAACTGTGGTTGGAGCCATCTAGGCTTCAAACCAGTAGCATTCGCAGGAAATGCACCATTAAATAGTGTACGTCTTCGTTGTGTTAGGAAAGATTCCTCATTTATTCCGCGGACAAAAGCTGCTTGGAAATCATGACGCGCGAAACATACAACATCGATGGAAGTGGAATGTTGAGGCTCGTGTACTGTGCGATATCAATGCGCGTTCAAAGAAACCCAAGTTATCGAAATTTCCTGAGCCCTGCGCTACGGCGTCTCTCATAATCATAGCGTGGTTTTCAGACGTGAAACCCCAGAAATCAGTCAACATACAACATCCGGTGATGATTTGAGAGAACTTGCAGGAATGAAATTTCACAATAACTTTGCCCTAAATCTAGGCAAAAAGTTAAACTTTCTGTACGCCAATACCGAGGCAGTAAATTCTTTTTCAAACCTCGTCAACACGCACTTGGAAAAAATAACTTGTGGCTTGAAAGCAAACGCAAAATGTCAGCGGAATGCGTGCTCATACGTCGGAAAGTCTGCACAATTATGTAAGGAGCACAGACACGGATTTTACTCAATATGTTACAGATTCAGAACACGGGAAGATCGATAACGCACAAAAGCGACATGAATGATCGAATGTGTACGAAAAGTCTGTAGAGTGTTTGCGCGCATGTGAATAATGGTCGCCAGCAGTTTCCAACAGAGTAGAAGAATAATTCCTGAATTTCTGAAACGTGTTACCTTGTGTGCTGTCCAAAGGACCTATGCTTCTATCAAGAGACATCCGACGCGTTTATGGCGTTTACTAATTCATGGGCTTTTTACTTGGACATCTGCATACGCATCTCTCAGATGTACTGCGCCGAAGCAAACGCGGACACGAAGAAGGCATGTTGTGCCAAGAAAACGCCTTTGCCGCTGCGTACATTGCGTGCGTCCATACGATGGACACCAGCATCCAAAATCAGGTTGCTTGAGTTAAGGTGGCTGGTTACCCGGATTAACTTCGTTTTTCAGTGTCTGAATCCATGAAAACGAGGAAAAGTTCCAGATGAGGCGAGACCGCTGATGTTAACACCCGGCACGCAAGAAAACTGAAAAAGTCGTGATCCCTAATGTGCATGGGCTATCTCGTCGGATCAAAAATGTTGCTTAACGCACTGGCGCGCAGGCACTCTTTTCAGTGCCTTACCAACTCTCCTAATTTGACAGGATGACTTGTTCTGGCAAGAAGGCTAAACGCCTTTGCAAAGTCTAGCAAGAAGGCAACCCCGTTTGTCCAATGCAGTGTGGACGTCATATACAGGATTCCGCTTTCGTGCAGCGCTTGTTACTTTGGACAGACTGGGAGATGTCTTAGTGAGCAGCTGAGTGAATACCCACGCGATGTGTGCGGCGATAACGATGGTTTCTAGGCCAAAGATATCAGCAGGTGTGACTGCCATGCGCAGTTTAATAACACCGATGTCACCTACAGTCAAAAAGACGAACGCAGCCGTCTGATTGTGGAAGCTGAATAGATGGCGCGGGAATCAACTGTTACCGTGAGCAAACCGTCTATTGCTCTACTAGAGAAAGAGCTACAGTTCCTGGGCATTAGCTCTTAAGGCACGCGTCTGTGAATCTTTCCTTTCTTTGCCACGTGCTTTTATTGTCTGAGATATCTTTTTTCGGCTACTGGTCTGCTCATCACTGTTTTACCTCCTGTTTTCCCCATGTGTATATGTGATCCTTCAATAATAAACCTTCGGCTGAAGGTCTACGTCTTTCTCTATTCTTCGTGTCCATATTTGATTCAGTGCAGCACACCTGGATTGTGTGTCACCAACTCGTCCAATCGTCCACTCTGTTCGGCATCCTTGTTACAAAAGCTACAGCTGCTTCCCTTCGCTCATCTCTATCACTTACCTAAGGCAGTGGAAACATGGCTACCATGGGCACTCACGTTACTGTTGTTCGAGGAATGTTTAATTAGTATGCAGATGGTAGTTCCCCAATACTGCCAGCGTGTTTGTCTCGACGTGGAGCATTCTACCAATACATTTTTACAGAGTGGTTAAAAATCCCGTTGAGTATTTCTTGTTGAGATATCCTTCAGAAAGCACAGGCGCACCACGACACAGGCTGTCGCATAATTTTGGAGAAGGCCAGCTGTCACGGTTCTAGACGGAAGCTTCTTTCTATAACTAAACGAACGTTCGTCACAAAAGAGTGAGTTCTCTCTGTGGTAGCATGCACTCGTAACAATTTCCAGCCAAATATCTTACTTGTAGTCGATACCAACGCCGAACTCCGTATTCAGATGTATTCGTGCTGTCTCCAAGAAATAAGTAAAGTCTTCACTGTCGCTTGGGCTCGGTGGGACGACTGGGTATTTGATGAAATCGTAGAACGTTATGATGGTGCACAGGCCGTCCGGTGGAAACTGCATGGTGCTCCTTGTGAAACCCTCTCTTAATGTGCACAGTAGAGATTGCGGTGGCAGTGGAGTCTCTGCGACAAGATAATCAGGACGCGATGACAATTTTTCTTTCACTACGCAAGTCACAAAGCCAACGCACTGCTAAGAAATCGTGATGTCTATATACCCCCCTTCAAAACATTTGGCTCTGTTACGATAACGTGAGTGCGACGCTACCTGGGGTGCAAGACGGCTATGTATCATTGCCTCTGTGATATAAAAGCTTAACAATAATTGAGGCAGATTTCTGCAGATTTGTGGAAGCTTTCACCGCCTATGTCATGGTTCTTTAAGGCGTATTGGAGAGGCACATTACACGGGTCGCTACCATTTTCAGATGAATGCTTGAAAATTCACGTAAACGGACAATATCGTTTTAAACATATGTCGATCGCTTGAAGCCTGCACCTTGAGAAAAACCCCTAGTGTGTTCGACGAACCAGTGCCTAGTTATGTATCAAAGAACGCATGAAAGATCAATCTGGTCTATTGCAGGGACGTGCGTGCGTGTGCCTGCTTGCGTGTGCGTCGTGGCCTTCGTCGTGATAAACGTTGTGGGGTGCGCAGCTTAATCCCCCTAATAATAACTAATAACTAATAATCCCCCTTTACAGTTCCCGTGACGCTGCTACTATGATTTTCCCCTGCTGGTCACTATATGGCCTCCGCGGCGGCTTCGCGGGATGAGTTCTGTGCGCGTTATTATGCAATAAAGTGTCCCTTCTTCAGCGAAGTGTCCGTGTTAACTGCCTGAACTGCGGACTTAACGCAGCAGGGCTACAAAACACAGCTGGTGCCCGACGTGGTTTTAACAAGAAAGTGCTTTGTGCCAGCGTCCACCAAGAAATCTGTGACTTACTTCCGTAACGGAAACAGATGTTAGAAAAAATAAACACGCATTCAAGATAGAAAAAGTACTTCTCGCAGGGTTTCGAATCCAGAACCAGCCATGGTGTCACGGCATGAGCGAGAAGCACTACCACCACACCACCAAAAGACTTGCATTACGGAGGAAAAAAATTGGCAGATCCCAGGTGCAGTGGGAATCAAGGAAATGCGAAGCACGCATAAGGAACGTAAAATGGATTTGCAATGTTGTCTCGCTATACCGAGTTTGGTACATATGAAGTTAACGAAACGGCCGCAAGAGCACCATGACTGTGGCATGTATACCATGCTGCTCATACACGCATGTCATGATTCTAACGTTATGACCTGTCTTTTACGTTCGTGGTGCAGTCGTGTTGCTCCGTGGCAGTTTTGGTATACATCGCTTTAAGGAAACGAGTGGCATGTAGATCATTCCGCTAATGACATGCATGTCACGATTTTCATCTTATGACCTGTCATTTATGATCGTCATGCAGTCATGTTGTGCCAAACCAATTTTCGTATATGCTCCGTGCAGTCGAGTTTTCCATGTGCGACATCAGCGCCAGAATGCGCTGCCTGGCGGAGAGAAGAAGCAAAATTGGGCAGAGTGTGACAGGGAAATACGCGAATGCGATGCGCGTCTCCGACTCTATAGCAGCAGCGACCGCCCGTCCCACCTTCTTTCGTTTCATTTCCTTTGAGACGCGCGCTCCAAACCTGCGGCAAACTGTTCTAAAGGGCGACGCCGCGAGCGTTCGTGTGGTTCGCAGCACGCCCGGAAAGCAGCGGAGAAACGTGCGCGTCGCTGTCGCCTCGGTTTCCACCATAGAGTTTCTTACTTATAACAAACTCTATGGTTTCCACCGTGCGCGACTGAGCCGTAGCTACGTAGCGCCCTCTGGTCAGTAGACGGAGTCCATACATCCCATCAACGAAACGGCAGTATAGCGCCAGGACCATGACATGTAAATCATGCCGGTCATGACACGCGTGCCATCATTCTAATGTTATGTCCGGTCATTTACGTTCGTCATGCTGTCCTGTTGTGCCATAGCAATTTTGGTATACATCCCATTAACGAAACGCCTGGCATGTAAATCATGCCGCCCATGACATGCATGTTATGCTTTTCATGCTATGACCTGTCATTTATGTTCGTCATGCAGTCATATTGTTGCATACCAATTTTCCTACACATGCCACTAACGAAACGGCCAAGAGAGCACCAAGACAGTGGTATGTAAATTATGTCGCTCATGACATGCATGTCATGATTTTCATGTTATGACCTGCCATTTACGTTCATGATGCAGTCATCTTGTGTCATGCCAACGTTCGTATACATCCCGTTAACGAAACGCGTGGCATGCAATTCATGTCGCCCATGATATGCGTATCATGATTTTCATGTTGTGACCTGTCAGTCATGTTCGCCATGCAGTCATGTCGTGGCATATCAATTTTCGTATACATCCCATTAACTAAACGGCCAGGAAAGCACCAAGACTGTGACATGTAAATCATGCCGCTCATGACATGCATGTCATGATTTTCATGTTATGACCTGCCATTTATGTTCGTCAGGCAGTCATGTTGTGCCATACAAGTTTTCGCATACATCCCATTAGAGAAACAGCTAGGAGAGCACTAAGACCGTGGCATGTAAATCATGCCACTCATGACATGCATATCCTGATTTTCATGTTATGACCTGCCATTTATGTTCGTCAGACAGACATGTTGTTCCATACCAATTTTTTCATACATCCCATTAGCGAAACGGCCAGGAGAGCCCTAAGACGGTGGCCTGTAAATCATGCCGCTCATGACATGCATATCATGATTTTCATGTTATGACCTGTCATTTATGTTCGTCATGTAGTCATGATGGGGCATACCAATTTTCGTAAACATCCGATTAGCGAAACGGCCAGGAGAGCACAAAATCGTAGGCGGCTATATAGATAGATAGATACGCTCAAACTCGCCGAAGTTCGCTAAGAAATGCTTCGCATTTAAAAGGGCCTACACCGCTTTATAATTTGCATCTAAGTGATGTCCGGTTAAAGCAAAGGTATTTATGAAAGAAAATGGCTTTTGAATAAACATCGCCACTTTTTGACAGAACTGTGGGTTCTCAGTGGTGGTACCGCCATCTAGGAACGATGGAGCTAAGTCGTAAATGGTCACGTTAATATGCGAGCGCTACCACCCAGAGTTCGCCGCCATCGCCGGGCAGGATTCGGCGTCCTGTCGGCGTGTTGCTTCAGCCACGGCCGGTACATAGCTTATCTTGTGTGATGCACTACATGATATCCAGTTGCGCTGCGATGCGCTCTCCAGGAACGCAATGACGGCCGCCGAAAAGCAAACGATGCGCCTTCCACATCACGAAGTGTGCGATCACAAAAGGATCCCCTGAGAAACAGTACGGTTTCACTTGCAAGGTTTCACCGTTTGCGGACGCTCCTCTTATATGGAAAGTTCGCGCAGGGCGCTGGCGCTTCATTGCAGCGTCTCCGGAGAAATGTGAGTCGTTCGAGAGCTTTAGCTGCCGAGGATCCCTGTGCAGTGTCGAGGTGCCCCTGATGTGCTCATGCAAGGGGTCCACGTGAGTATCCAACCCATCTCCTTCCCTTCGATTGGCCAGATTGCCGCTTATGTGCGAAGACAGGTTTCACTTTCGCGTTATACCGATTCCTATATGACCGAGCGATCAACGACATTTTTGCTCGCACCAACAAGAACGGCACACCGAGCAGGCGGCGTTTTTATGTTTACTTGCGGAATTTCTAAGTGAGGAGTGCCCAGTATTCCTTTCGTCGTGATGCCCATTGTTGCGTCCTTTGTTGCGCTGTATTGACATGGCGCAGGCGAACAACGTGCAGCTGCGGTCTCTAAATCTGTTGCCTGCTGTCAGCGAGCAGAATCCAGAGATCGAGAATCGAGATAGCTCAGCAGCTTGGGGCACAGCAGTCGCACGCACTGCAGCGTTTTGCTCAGATGTGCAACGCGGTTATAGACCATGTGGTCCCTCAGCCAGCGGAGTCACGGGCGTTGTGTGAGCAGCAGCTTCGACCTCGATTCGATGTGACCACGTACACGGGCTTTTCTTGAGCAGGACACCAAAGCAACTGGCTCCTCAGAAGCATACGTCGTGGTCCGCATCCCA
This sequence comes from Hyalomma asiaticum, assembly GCA_013339685.2. Taxonomy (NCBI): domain Eukaryota; kingdom Metazoa; phylum Arthropoda; class Arachnida; order Ixodida; family Ixodidae; genus Hyalomma; species Hyalomma asiaticum. Next base: position 98,712,226 of record CM023483.1, read on the forward strand.
CCGATAGCCTTGCGGGAAGGCGCAGGCCAGTGGAGTCTAGTCTACGGTCGCCGTTCGCGTCTTGGGAAGATTTTGGAAGCTGCTTCACAGAGGAATTTCTGCCTCCTGGTTACGAGCTACAACTCCAGCGTGAGCTCGAATTGAGAAGTCAGCATGCGGACGAAAGCTTGTTCGAGTACATGTGGACAATGAAGGAACTATGTCGCAGATAGTACCACAGGTGCCCGTGGTTGACAGCTGCTCGTATCATTGGACAGAATACCTCCAGATTTAGGCCATTCTTCTAAGGGACACATTTGGGACCCTTCATCACATTGCAGGGGTATTTGGCAGCTTTCAAGACTTCCTGCTCGTGGAGATCATTTACGCGCCTCCACCGTAGTCATGCGAGATGCTCTCGCACCATCCTTTGGTTGGCGACACCCCCCCCCCCTCCCCTCTTTCTGTCCCTGAATGGATGAGGAGACGAGCTATGTCGTTGCGTCGGACCGTTCTCCATCCGCAATAGACCCCATCTCATAAACATGGGCTGCGCGTTGCGTCAGAAACTAAGCAGTGTTGACACACTTCTCAGAAATGTTTACGGAACGACCGGGGAAGACACGTCCGGGTGTATCGTAATAACGTCGGTGACGCCCGACCTAGGCGTTACAATCCCAGACCACTAAGCCGCCAAAAGCGAGCCCTTCTGGATAAAGGAGATGATTGACGCCAGCGCAGTGCAGCCCTCGGAAGACCCATGGGCCTTCCCGACATTCTGGAACTTAAAAGGACGACGGTACCACATGTCTTTTGCGTCAACTACCTCAAACTTAACGCTGTCACAATGAGAGATAATTATCCTTTGCAGGCAATGTAGAGCATACTTATGTGCTGGGAAGCGCAATGTGATTCGTCACTATCGGATTGCTGCCGCGCTTATCTAAAATCGAGGTTCACCCTGACGACGTCCGAGGAACTATCACGTTCCGTAGAGGCGTATTTGAGTTTGTGTGCATCCCTTTTGGTCTTTGCAACAGTTCGAGCTCACATCAGTGCTTGATGATGGGAATCGGACAAGCTTTTAAATTCGGAGCATTTCTTAGCGAACTTTGGCGACATTGAGCGTATCTATCTATCTATCTATCTATCTATCTATCTATCTATCTATCTATCTATCTATCTATCTATCTATCTATCTATCTATCTATCTAGCCATCTAGCCGCCTACTATTTCGTGCTCTCCTGGCCGTTTCGCTAATGGGATGTTTACGAAAATTGGTATGCCACAACACGACTGCATGAAGAACATAAACGACAGGTCGTAACATGAAAATCATGACATGCATGCAATGAGCGGCATGATTTACATGGCACGGTCTTGGTGCTCTCCTGGCCGTTTCGCTAATGGGATGTATGCGAAAATTGGTATGGCACAACACGACTGCCTGACGAACATAGATGGCAGGTCGTAAGATGAAAATCATCATGTGCATGTCATGAGCGGCTTGATTTACATGCCCCGGTCTTAGGGCTCTGCTGGCTCTTTCGTTAATGGGATGTATGCGAAAATCGGTATGCCACAACATCACGGCACGACGAACATAAGTGACAGATTATAACATGAAAAGCATGACATGCATGTCATGAGCGGCATGATTTACATGACACGGTCTTGGTGCTCTCCTGGCGGTTTCGTTAATGGGATGTGTACGAAAATTGGTTTACCACAATGTGATGCACGATGAGCATAACTGACAGGTCATAACACGAAAATCATGAAATGCATGTCATGAGCGACATGATTTACATGCCACGCGTTTCGGTAATGGAATGTACACGAAAATTGGCGTGCCACAATATCACGGCATGAGGAACATAAATGACAGGTCATAACATGAAAATCATGACAGGCATGTCATGAGCGACATGACTTACATGTCATGGTCTTGGTGCTCTCCTGGCCGTTTCGTTAATGGGACGTATACGAAAATTGGTATGCCACAACATGACTGCATGACGAACGTAAATGACAAGGTCATAACATGAAAATCACAATATGCATGTCATGAGCGACATGATTTACATGTTACGGACTGGGTGCTCTCCTGGCCGTTTCATTAATGGAATGTATAAGAAAACCTGTATGCCACAACATGACGGCATGACGAACATAAATGACAGGTTATAACATGTAAAGCATGACATGCATGTCATGAGCGGCATGATTTACATGCCACGCGTTTCGTTAATGGGATGTATGACAAATTTACTATGGTACAACACGAGTGCATGACTATCATAAATGACAGGTCATAACATGAACATCATGACATGCATGTCATGAGCGGCCTGATTTACATGCCACGGTCCTGGCGCTATGCTGCCGTTTCGTTAATGCATTAATGCATACGAAAATTGGTATGGAACAAGACAGCATGACGATCATAAATGACAGGTCATAACGTTAAAATCGTGACAAACATATCAGGAGGGGCATGATTTACATGCCACACGTTTCGTTAATGGGATGTATACGAAAATTGCTATGGCACAACAAAACTGCATGACGAACGTAAATGGCAGGCCATAACATCAGAGTCATGATATGCGGGTATGAGCGGCATGGTTGAGTCTTGATGCTCTTGCGGGCGTTTCGTTAACTTCATATGCACCAAACTCAGTATAGCAAGGCAAGAATGCCAAATCCATTTTACGTGCCTGACACGTGCTTCGCATTTCCCTGATTCCCACCGCAAGTGGGATCTGACAATTTTTTTTTTGGTTGAAATGGTTGCCTCACACTTCGGGACGATTGGCTCAATGGGCGCTTACCTTGCAGCGCTAAGACTACGTCATCGAGTACAAGGCCAATATTAAGTCATTTGTTGATGCAATTGCACGTGTAGATTGAATCGCAAGTTTAAGCAGAAGCAGTGTGCGCAGCTGCCACACCACCTGTGATGCTGAAGTAACGCTGGGCTGCTTTGGTGACTAAACAAGAGCTTCTTGGAGCGCAGCAGAGTGACGGACTCTCTCGCAAGGTATCGGAAAAAAATTCACAGCATATCCACGGAGTGAATGATGATGAGTGGGCGAAGCTCCGGAGGTTCATCGTAGATAGTGCCGAGTTCCAGATTAATTTAGTTAACGCGCACACTACGAATCCTTCTGGTTCAACTACGCACAAGTGAAATCTCCCACCGGCACTTCATTGCAAGTCAAGATCCAGTGCATATATATATATATATATATATAATATAATAATATATATAATATTATATATATAGATAATATAGATATAAGATATGGGGGGCCGGTGAACGCGGTTCTACCAGCGGCGAGCAGTCGGTATAGTTTTCAATCAAGAAACTCGCCTAGAAGAACGCTGCCTGCGGTCAAGCTTGTCTCTCGTGGGTGAGGGACGCGTGTCTCTCTTCTTTGCGAGCTGGCGCGCCGTTCATCGTATAAAGAGCCGTTTCCATAGTCAACGCGCGCCTTTCGCCCTCTCAGTCTCTCTCTCTCACAAGACAGCAGTGGAAGAGTGAGAGAGCTCGCGCGCCGGGAGGCACGCGCCGAGGGCGCGCCTCCAACGCCCCTCGTGGCGCGTTCCACACGCGCCCTCCTAGTAGCGCGTTTGTGAAACGCACACCGCGACCCTCCTTAGGAGCCGGTAAACAGTAGCCGAAACGCGCGTGCAAGCGCACCAGCAGGACAGCCCAAACCTTAAGGGCTTCGCCCCTGAACAGGCAGCACGTTTGTATGAAATAATGTGGCACCAGCGTAGCGACGAACCGATACTTTGCGCTGGTTGACGCGGGTATGTGGTTACGATACTTCCTCCAGGATGGCGCCACCGTTTCGGGTTTGAATTCCGCGTGAACTGCGGAGGTCGGTTATAGAAAACCACCATGAAAGTGCGTTAGCTGGGCATTCTTCAGGGAGAATACGCAAGAGATACGTCGTGTAGTAACTTGACCAAAAATGAAGCAGGATGTGCTATGGTACGCGTTCATCCGTTTTGTAGGTTAGAACGCGAAACCGCGTGGTGGCTTCACTTCGGAGCAATCCAATCTGTTCAAAGTACGCCGTCTCTGCAAAAAGTTCCGTATGACATAATGGGTCCGCTTCCAATAAGCCCGCGGCGCAAACCAGTACAGTCTTGTTTTCCTTGATAATGTAACAAAATTGATCGAACTGTTCCGTCTGTACAAGCTGAGTACTCAGAGTGCATACGTCCGCCTTGAAACCTCGAAATTCTGGTTTTCTGCGAGCGGATCACATATTGTATAACGCCTTGGGTATTTGCCTCAAGCATAGGTCTGCTTGTCATCCACTAGCTAATAGCATGACCAGGTTAAGCCACCACCTTAAGTCCTTGTTCGTAGTGCGTACTGAGCTTCGCAAAGACTGGGACCTGAAACTAGCACAAATGCCTTTTGAAAGAGCAACCGTGACTTGTTCAACGCCGTTCACTCCCGCCTTCCATACACTAGGCAGAGAATTGTGTTTCCCGCAGGACAATGCTCTATCCTAAAGTCCTACGCGATACTTGCAGGCGACATGAAGCAGCGTTCGAGACGCTGTAAAGCAAGCGAGAAAACATCTCAACATATCACGAAAACATCTCAACATATCAACATATCACCCTACAATGATGAAATTCATTTATTAATATAAGGAGAACCGAAGGTCACTAGTGAGGAGAGAGGGTAGTGGGGAGGGGTAGGCAAACACTAAATCATGTGCGCCAGGCCGCCAGGAACTCGAAAATTGGCTTTTGTGACGAATGATCAGGCTGTTCGCCTATTTCCTGTTGCAGAGCACCCAGGTCTGAGCGTAAGAATATATCGGTTTTTTCGATGAGGGTGAAAAGCAGGGCAGTGGAGAACGAGGTGGTCGATTTTTTGTGCAGAAACTGAGGCAAAAAATGCATACGCAGCGGATAGATGTGTTGATGCCCCTCTCTTTATCAGCGACAGTCTACCATTTACGGATTATGGTCCGGAGTAGTGGCTGTGTTTGCCAGTACTGTGTTTATAAATATTTCTTTGGACTGACTGAGGGCAAGGTCCTTGAAAATGAGAGGAGGCGTGACGTCTTTGAGTATCGCGATTAAGGAATCTAGGAAAGCTTCGCGGATGTGCATTGTAAAAGTGGGAGTTCGGCTTCGCATTCACGAATGGGTGGTCGACTAGACTGGCAGCCCCGCGCAGGAGAGGTTGGAGATCATGAGGCAGAAGTCCAGCGTTTGAGGCGGGAGGACTGTGTGCCACCTCGTTATCTCCCCCTTGGGTTCCCACGTGTCCCGGCCTCCAGACAACCCTAGCATGGATGCCATTCTACTATTTGTGTTGGAGACGCTGATGGATTCGCAGAGCACCCATAATATCTTCTGTATTAGTATTCTCGACTTCCTCCAGTGCATTTAAATAAGTCCGTGTAGATAGTTGATGGCGCCGGGTTGTCCTGTGAGGAGGTCCAAATGGCCAAAAGCTCCGCATGTGTAGGCGTTGCATGGTCCAATATGCATATGTAGTGCATAGCTTCACCTGTCGAAGGGTTGTACCACGCCAGGGCCTAATGCTCTCCGCTTTGCGCGGTGTCACTGAATATCGCATCGTTGCTGCATTGACTGTGCCAGCGAAAAAGTCGCTGTCTAGCTGCAGAGGCGCCACTCGCTATAGGAGTGGATGTCTTGAAGGGGAAGAGGCGAGTGAAGTGAAGGGAGTTGCGCCCATTTGCGGTGCGACATGGATCTGTGTGAATTCGTCTGGAGTCCCAAAGCAGGTTGCCCGGTCCCTGTATTGTGAGGAGCAAATGATTATGTAATGATGTCCGAGCATTTCTCAGGATATCTTTGATGGGCGGCATAGGCGCTAACTGTTCCACCTTTTGTATGTTCGTGCGCTGCGCGAGAACTGTGATATATATAGTCCTCAGAACATGTCGGTGGACTCTCTGCCCGCTGTCGGCACAACATGCCGGCAGCGGGCAGAGAGTAGCCTGCACGGGAAGGGAAGGCTGCCGCCATTTTATCGCTGCCGGCGAAGCGTGTCCGTGGTTCCGCCCGTGTCACTGGAGGGCCCGTTGACATACGCTGCCGCTTCGCGGTGCGCCTTCGGCGCTCTCACTATTTTGCTCGTGTCACTACTGCCAGAGCCAGGCTCGTCAGCGACGGGCGCTGGCGCGCCCGCCGCTGAGACCAACGCGATTGCGGCTCCTTCGGAGCAGTTGTGTTTACCGGAAATGCGTAGCGGCGGCTCCCACGACGGCGGCCCTCGCGTGCGGCCAATGGCGGCGCAGAACGCGTCCTGTGCATTGCTCCGGATATGTTAAGGCATTACGCGTCCGGGGAACGAGACATCGGTGAAGCCCCCCGTCAGGTTTGCGCCGGTGTTTTCTGGGCCTAATTCACTTGCGGCATTATAAGCGCCACCGATGCCGTTGCAGAAACTTCTTTCCCCTTTGGCACACCACCTCACTGAGAGGGGGGGGGGGGGGGTGGAGTGTCGGAACTACGTGTGACAGCTACCCCAAAATAGCGCATCGCGCTGCGCAGTGGCGGTGCGCATGAACCACTGGTGTCTTTTAAAGGTGGTAGCCTACGTGCTACCAGGTGGGTTGCGCAATGCGTGCACGATGTCCTAGTGGCTCCCCTACTGTTCCTGCCGAGATCTCGTGACGCCGCTGGTGGCCCATGATGTTTCCTGGCTGGCTACTGTTGCCGCGGTGGCGGATTCGCGGCGTGAGTTATCTGCGCGTTATCATACAATCAATTGTTGATTATGTAAAGAACAGGCGTGCAAAACACGGACACAAGGGAAGAGGAGTGGACTTCACGAACGCCCAATATCAACTGAAGAACAGCATTTAGGCGAAAAAACAAAGATAGACAATTTATCCAAGCATGCTCAGGAAAGGTACAGCCGCCGGTGAAACATTGTACACGTGTCGGTTTACGCGAGAGACTCTTTTCTCTGTGCTAATCGATGACTCAATCACGCACGCGCTTTCCCCTATATAGATGTCTCAGGCCTCGACTATTAAACGCGGTTCTTCATTTTTAACCCCGTACAGGATCACGTATTCTTCTAACTTGTACGTGCAGCTTTAGTCCCGGCTGTGCAATGATAAATTAGACGGCGTTCCTCTGGACAATGACCATGTATGTTAAATTAATGTATGATTATTTCAACGCCCTGTGTGCCCTACGTAGTAGTAGTACACAAATTTATTTAGAAAACCGCCAGGTTTGCCGCCTACGTAGAACAGTCTACGTAGCGAAACGAAATCCTATAAGCCACACCAATGCGACCGATGGTAAAATTATTGTTAGTAGTGTGCTTAAGCGGACATCGATCTGCTCGATTTTTTCTTTCACCTGCTCATTTTTCTATGCACGGCAGCACATATAACTAGTCTCTTGGAAGCCGCAAAAAGAAAAAAAAAAAGGTTATCACCTTATCTTCTTCCTAGTTTCTTAAGCCTGTGCGAAATGGAGTGGACATACGGAACACTCACGAATCTTGTTATTGCTGTCTGTTACGACGCGCGTTAAGGTCGAAATCGACTTATTTATGCGTCCTGCTACAGTGGCTACAGCTAATCTAGGGTAACCTGCTTCTAATAGGCGCTTGACCTGCGCGTTAAAGCTCGCTTTCAATCGGTGCACGCATGATTTGGTTAAGGATGACTACAGACACGACATAGCTGTTCCGTTTTTTACTACTTTGGAACGCTTGGAGTGAAGCTTTAACAATGGCTTAGAAGCTCAGGGGAACGCTGCCGACACGCTTGAACTTGTTCAAGTGTCACAGATATGTAGAGTTTGTATTCCGTTTCATTGAGGGAGTTGCTTCGGAAATCGCAAGGCATCTCCATTAAATTTTATTTGTTCGCCTAAAAAGCTGACGCTTTCAAAATCATTCTTACTACGAAAAATCAAGTATCGTCAGCGTAACAAAATACCACAATGACGTAGTCACCTGAGGCCTCATTTAAGCGGCTATCAAACTTGCTCAAGTAAAGACCACTAAGAATAGTGGAAATGTTTTAGCATACGCAAATCGCCGATTTCCTCAGAAACACGCCTTCTCTGTGCCCAACCAACGTAGACTTGAGGTACATAGAAATAATTTCTAGAAATGAGCACGTGGAAACTCTGCACCTATCTTAAAAAAACCGACTCTTGCCCTTGTTCTTCGATACACTCTTTTACGTAATTTAGCACGTCATGCAGCAATGAGTAATACAGGTCTTCGACATCCATACTAAAAGCTGTAGAGCCACCAGGGTCCCCTTCTCTTAAAAACTGAACTAGAGCCTGAGTAATACGTGCGCGAAAGGAGTCAGGAAACATGGAGATTTTAAGCACTTCTGCGGGTAGCTAGATACAAGCTTACCACGTTCCTATCTCTGGAACAGTTAACTGAAAGGGAATTTTTCGCTTGTGAGTTTTTGCCGATAAAAATATTTCTAAGGTGAACGATTTCGCCTGTTGGCACTAGGACCTATCCTGTCCAGGTTATGTTTCAACAGGAGAGCGACAGCTCATAGTTTAACTACGCAATGCATAAATTTTAGAGGCCGGAAGTTCTTTTCCGTAGCTGCTAACGCTCTTTCTGAAAACGTGTTTTCCGGCATGATTACAACAGAGCCTTAGTTATCGGATTATGCTAGTCGAAGATTATGCTCCGAATAATAATTAACCAATGGTCGGTAGGGTCAGAAGCCCTAACGCGATCGTGTGATTGGTTAACGCTAGCGATGCAGTCATAAGAATAGCGCCACCTTCCTTCTTCCGAAGTACTGCTTTCAGCCAAACATAAAACCACTTGACGTTTTAAGCTTGCCGCTATCCACAACTATGGTTCTCTCGGAAGAATTCTCGCACTGTATTTCCAACTGCAACCTCACCATACGCTGACCGCGGCAACGTTCTTTAACACGTTGGTGTAAATCAAGCCTGCCATGATTCTTACGAAACCATTACTCACGCGTGGTCAACGTGCTTGTCGTCGTGGTCGGTGGTTCTGACATGGCCTCGGAGCTTGTAGGAAAAGTTACCTCTGAGCTCGTTTCACGGTATGTCATTGCATCGGAGCTCACTGCGCGGGTGGTTGTAACTGCGGGGATGGTTGCGGGGATGGTCCGGGTTTCAGAGCTCTTTGACTGATCTCTGCTTGTAGATAAGATTGGCGTTGTTTCCTTCTGCATGGGTGTCGAGGGCAGCAGGCTTGGCGTTTTCTCTGCGTTGCGATAAGAGATGCAAAACTATTGATGTAATCGGTCGCTTTGGAGGAAAACTGCTCGAAGTCAATATCCTTATAACAGCATGTATGAAGCATCACACCGCAATAGGCAAGGTTAGCAATAATTCTGCCGTCTTTAGCCAGACCTATGCATCCTCAGTCGATATAACCCATATCTTAGTCAACATGACGCAGCGCTGCTACTGTACCAATGAATGGGTAGTCAAGCACTATCAGCATTACCTAACGCGCATTGTACAAAGTGCGCATGGAAACGCCTCTTGGATGGATTGTGCTTAAAATAGTATAAATGCAAGCCATGCTCTCTGAAATTTCAATATAGCGTCAAGACAGGGACTGGTTTTCTGTCGATGTCGATTTTCTTTTGTTTCTTTTGTAAAGTGGACCAGCACGTAACGGAATATGCCTTGGTGTTTTGCAGAATCATTAACAAAACTGATGGCACTGGTCGTTTAATAGGGACAGATCGGTCAGCTTTAGACAGGCGTGACAAACAGTTGATATGTGTCATTCGATAGTGATATTATATGTGTAAAAACTGGGTGCTCTAGGGCACCCAGTTTTTACACATATACTATCGCTCTGTAACTGCCGCCCTGACGAAGATAAGTCCACGTGTCGAAGCGTTAGCTCCTGCGACTATTCCTTGTTCTAAATCGTACCTTGCGATTGTTTTTCTTTTAAATAAATGTAATTTAAGGAGAGGTTGGTCCCCTCTGTAACAAGACGGTCCAAGTTTATCTCCTTTCATGCGCTTCTCACAAGCCATATTTTAAATACAGGTTCAGAAGAATAAGCTACACACTTGTGGAGACTACAGTCTCCGAGTAACAGTTATATTTTCGCAGCACACTATGCAGCTACGGTGACCGTGAGAAGAGATGCAACAGGAACACGTGCTGGTTGAAAAGCTGTAGAAGTTGTATTTTGTTTCAAATGCACATTTTCGATCCTTAAAAAAGCAGCAGAAAAATTACTTGTTTGCTTGAGTATTATTTTTGCGCTTCAATAAATAGAACAGCTCATTTGGCACCCTAATTATCATTCTTTCTACACTCAGAGTGCGAAAAATGTAAGCTTATTCGTCGTTATGAAGGAACCTGTACTACTTAAGACAGGGTACATACGGGTCAACAATTACGAAAGCGTAGTGATTCATTCAGCTGCAAGTTGTGCTGTGGCAACGTTTATTGCAGGCAATTACTTGCATGCACAGACACACAGCGTTCTATTTACCACACAAGTATACTCACACAGTTATCTTACACGATGTGAGATTTTTGTACTCTATGCACGAACATCACTTTGTTGCTTACCGTTGGGAGAGCCAATTCGTAGAACGACGTGCATGGGTGAGGAACGCCCGCTGCTGCTAGCGTCACCAGCGCGATCATTCCCGTCTGTCCCGGTGGACTGGGTATCTCCGATGGCTGCGCGGAGTGTGTCGTACACGGGGTTGTCATTCCATTACCTGTCCCTTTACTTGTACTTTTCACAAGTGTCGTACACGGGGTTGTCATTCCATTACCTATCCCTTTACTTGTACTTTTCACAATAGTCCCGAAAGGAGCAAACTGATATTATCTCCCTTTTCCCCTACTTTTTCTTTTAGTTATTGTTTCCTAGATAGAAATACTGAAACGGGCCGGACTTATAAGCAGTAGGCGCAAAAAACATAGATTAGCTTGTTTACATTTCTTTCTGCAGTACCGAAGAAAACGGAAAATTCGCCGTTGGCCACGGAACGCGAAATTTTTATCGCAGCTTTAAGTGCCCCTAGAACATGAGCAACAGCTGTTACAGGCGGCCAATTATGCGAGAAGAGCGTGAGAACGGACCTATTCAGTCTTGATAGCGCATCAAACAAAAAATGAGTGCGCCTACTCCTTTTTGCTTGTGTAATCCGTTTTATCGAGCTTGCTTACTGAACATTTTTGACCCATTTGGAGCACGATGGCTTCGAAACCGGATGGCCTGGGTGCCAGTTGAATACCGACCATTTTTTGCGCTCGTCTCTATCCAGCTATGCTAGCCTTGTTTCGCCGGCGTTTATTCCTTGCAGTGCCGGCGCCAAGTTGTATAATACAAATGTTCTTCATTCCTTAAAATGTCTTCTTAATGGAACATGAACGGAGAAACAAATTTCCTGCAGCAATGAACGCAAGAATGGCGTTTCTGCTGCACCAGAAGCGCTGGTAACACCACGGCAATTTTCTTTGGCTAGGAAAGACAAAGACAAAAAAAAATGATGAATGACATGTCTGGCAAATGAGTTCTGCGGAAACCCGCAAGGCGCAGTAACGTTTACGAAAGTGAAAATGAGCATCCACCCGGCGTTGTGGTGGATGCTAAACGGGTGGAGGCTAATTATCTCTTTCAAGGACAGGTCTGACGCCGCCGTGATGTTTTCCAGAACAGCGGGATGTTTCCCGGCATTTTCCGTGATGTTTGCGTGGGTGCTTTTAACTATTTATCAGTAAAAAAGGGCAATGGCGTTTTTAAGGGACCACGAAACGCAACGTGATACATGCTGGGAAACGTTATTGAGCCATTTACTTAAGTAAAATAAAGGCGAAAATCAAAACGACTGCTTCGAAATCTGCGATGTCAGGAAAACTAGCATGTGTAGTGCCCTAGGCGTGAAATTAGTGAAATGGGCATCTTCCTAATTGCATCTTATTATAATTAGTCTGTCTCTATTCCCAATGTTGAAAAGATGATTTCATTGATTCTAGGGGATTTCCGTCCGAAAATCGGTTGTCATAATGAGAGACAGGGATTCCATCCCGCGACCCTTGGATCCGCTGCCGAGTACCTCGCCACTAGGCCGCCGTGGCAGAACATTGGAAAGGTGGCCTTATGAATTTATTATCAAGAATGTTACGTGTCACTATAATGCCACAGTATTATACAAAAACAAGAAAAATTTGCCCCTTCGAATACATTTCCGAAGGGAAGGATATTCCGTCAAATGGCAAGCAAATGTAAATACCCGCCCTGCTTTCCCGTCCACGAGCTGCTTCGTTTTCCACGGTAGCATTGTACGAAAGCTATTTGCACTGCCATGGTTGGCTAGTGGCTATTGCAATGGGCTGCAGAACCGAACGCCGCGGACTCAAATCACAGCCACAGCGGCTGAATTTCAATGGAGGCGAAATGGTTAGGCCCATGTGCTGTGCAATGTCAGCGCATGTTAAAAGAACCCGAGGTGGTCAAAATTTCTGGCGCCGTGCACTACGACGTATCCCGTAGTCACATCCCGGTTTCAGGACGAAAAACCCCAGAAATAAACCAAACAAATAATCAGGGCAGAGTGAGCAGCGCGCGCTATGTTAACAGTCATCTTCTCGAATGAATTTTGACTTTTCATATGCAATCGCGAAATTTCGCGTGTGTTATACCTGCGGAATATTTGAAGGTGACCTAATGCTGCACATTTCCTACAGGATCAAGGTAAACTTAAGTAATGCGTCCGGAACACACGTGCCCGCGTGATGATTTGTAAGATCTAGTGAGTATCACGTTCCAATTTAAGTAGAACTTATGCCTCTTCCATTGCATAGCGAATGTTGATTTCTCGGCATTTACGAGGCAGAAGAGGTATTTGATTATGAGAGCTGCCGTAGTGGAGGGCTCCGGAAATTCAGACGACCTGGGATTTCTTAACGTGCACTGACACCAATACTGTGAAATAGAGTTTGTGCTACTTCTACACGTCACAGTTTACGGCATGGAAAGTGCGTACTTCTTCTTTCTTTCTTTCTTTCTTTCTTTCCTTTTTCCTTTCTTTCTTTCTTTCTTTCCTTCTTTTTTTCTTTCTTTCTTTCTTTCTTTCTTTCTACTTTAAAGAAATAGAAACAATTCTTTCGAATGCAATAACCGTCATTCCGTGGTACCGGCTAACGTGGTTGGCCGAGCGTGATGTCATCACACACCGAAGTTTGTTGTACCGCAACTGCTGCATATGATTACCAGCTGACAGAGCGGCCAAATATTTCTGAGAAACCAGCAGGCAAGGTATGTCGACAGGATGTGCGAAGGTAGGGACTATCGTTTGATGATAGCACAACTTTTTTTCATTTTTTCATTTCAGAAAAGAGGTGATCCAATGTAACCCAGTCATCTTCAAACACATCATCGAAGAGCTGTTTTACTAGATATAAGGCCACCCCTGCTGTAAACCCCTTCCCCCAGGGGCCTTTGAGGCATTACTAATAAATAAATGATTACTGTTTTATTTAAAGGATGTTACAGAATCTTGGAGCAGAATAATCCAAGAATGAACGGGCCGTTATACTGCCCATGAACGAATACTTCTAGGCTAGTGTGTTGTTGTAGCCAATTTTTCAGAAGCGACCGCGTGGCGTAGTGTTTGCATATACTTCACTTACTATTTCTGATGACGCCAAACAATAGGAAGACCAGGATGATAAGGAACAACATGCAGACTGCAATCAGGACGAACCAATGGATGGCTTCAGGCCTTGGAAGAAAAATGGCCATTCATTAGGAACACCGACGTCTAGAAGTCATTCGTGGCCGCTTATACGTAATCAAACCCTGTGCTTTAACGTCGCAAAATCAAGGTGTTATTGTGTGAAAGGCCATAGTGGAGGGCAAAAAAAATTCGGCCACGTAGGCCTCCTGAGCGTATATTGACATCGCACACTCATAGCCACCTAAATATACTATGCCTGCCGGATTATCGGCGATTCCATGGAAACCGGACATAGTCAGAACTATGGCATTGCCGCCACTTACGTAGCTTAAAACAAACGTTTCTGTGTTTTGGTCTTGTACACGACAAAATACCCGTAAAGATAAAAAAATGTGTAAGTACACATTTTTCTTGCTGTCATATGAATACAGCAATTGAAAGCAGTTGCAGGCTGAGTTTTTGATGGGGGTGCCACTTACGTATGGGTCTGGAAAGGGAGGCCACGGTGTAAGTGCCGGATAAGCGTTGTCGCTCCCTCTCACAGACTCAAGAGTGCTGACTCTTACCTTACGTAGGCGGCGCCACTATGGACGACGCGCTTTTCGTGCTTATCCAATAGGAATAGTTTATATAGGTTGCTATGGCGCAGTACATGATCCTCAGCTATTTTCCTCCATCGAAATGCAGACGCCGCGGCCGAGCCCAGCTAGCACACAAGACCAAAAAGACGTCTGTAACAGATACAATGAGCATGAATGCTAGCTGAGCTCTAAGATAGCTGGCGCATCAACTTAAACACGAAGCAATGCAACTGTTTTTTTGTTATTCAGATTCCCGTGTATGAATGCATTCTGAAGCTTTGTTAGGGCTATGTGCGTGTTTAGCCCGATTACAGAGTAATGAGTGTAGTGGCTTCGTTCCCACCATCCTGCCATTTGGCCGTTACGGGTAATGAGTACAGCACCTGTGCAACTGTGTGGGATTAACGCCTTAGTTCGCGTGGTTGACGTCTCAAAGACGTCGCGAGCGGGACCGACATCGAAGGGACGATGAAGGTGTCTCCAAAACGTTCTCGCGCGACCGAAAGTAAGCGTGGAAAAATACTGCCAGCTTGTCCCCACCCACCCCCTCCCTCGCCAGCGGAGTTGCGAACGCAGGGCTTGGCTTAAAGGGTCGGCGGCCATCTTCACTGTGCTTGGCGCCGAGATGTCACCGGCTGCCATGGGCCCAGGAGAGAGGTGTCAGAATATCTGGCTCCTTCTCTCGCTGGCCGCCGAGGAGAAGAGGCGAGAGGGCGCAGGCTGGCGCAGACGCGAAGCAAAGCCAGCGAAGCGCGTATGGGTGGTTGGCGGTGGCGTCAATGTAGTTAAGTTATTGACGGCTGGCTCGTCATTTGTTTGTTTCTGGAGAAATTTCGGTTACCGTAGTGCAACTACTGCGTGTGTTTGTGTGCTGGCACTTTGTCCTATTTTTCTCCTTGCCCTGGTTCAGTCCCGGCGCTTCTGTGACTGGATCCTGTAATGTCAACGTCTCGCCGAAAATAAATGTACCACATTTGAATGGCGTAGCAGGATTCCTGTGAGATCACTCATGTGCTCCGCGGATATGGCAATTCGGTCTGTAACAGATAGAATGAGCATGAATGCAATGTAAGCTCTAAGATAGTTCCCGCATCAACTGAAACACGCAGCATTACAACTGTGTTTTTATTATTCAGATCACCGTGTATGAATGCATTCTGAAACTTTGTTAGGTCTATGTGCGTGTTTAGCCCGATTACAGAGTAATTAGTGCAGTGGCTTCGTTCTCACCATCCTGTCATTTGACAGTTACGGGTAATGAGTACAGCGTCCGTACAACTGTGTGGTAGTGCAGTAATTTACTCGTGTCTTACACAGATGAATACATGCATGTGATATCGCGTGTTGTAGGGCAATCACTGTCACGCGTTCATTCAATGTGGCATCGCAGTCATGACTTCAGGGCTGTGATATTTACGTGCATGCTTGAGCAATTGCGCACCATTTGTTGCGGCATGTCAGCAGAACTGCCGCAGGCAATCATGACGTCTTGTGGTGGTGGAATGACTTCACACAGCTCAGCATTCATCTGAGCATGAGTGTCACTGTGCGCGTTCTCGGTCCGTGACTCTTTTGCGAATGTTCATTATTATTTCTCATTGAACACGCTGTTGCGGTTTTCTTTATTTCGGGGTTCGTCATTCATGCAGACCACAAATACCAAAAAAATTACACGACCTGTTATCTGGTTCCATAGTATTGTTACAGGGACGCTGTTGTGCACAGTAGACTTATGGCATGCCATGAGATGTCCAGTGTTTCACGTGGAACGGACTAAGGAGTAAAGGCTTGAACCAGGATAGTGCAAGACAGAGATGATGACGTGACGAACAACAAACTAAATTAATACGTCAAGCTATAGGTGAGCTCTGTGTGTCGATGACCTATATATGCATGTTTGGATGCATTTTCTTTATTTTTCATTATATATTACGAGGGCTGCCAGCTTGTCCGGTGCAGAGATCTTGCGGTGCTTCGCCGTCAGGCGCCTCCAGTGTGTGTGTTTGTGTACGACGGCTGCTTTATTTTTTTCAAGCTCCGCTTTATCGTCAAGTCACAGCCACTGTGCATTCAACAGTTTTCTGCGGAACGTTTTACACTTTCCTGCTAGGCCGCTACATACTCGTTGCCCCAATTGAGCCATATTTCGTTGCATTGTACTAACTTAACCATTACGCATGGAAGGCAGTACGTGTAGGCGAAATGGAAGTCACAGCGAAAATTTGTTGAAGCTATGCGCAGTTGTGGTGCGCAGTCCTTGTATGGTGTGGCGTGCCCGTCGTTCGAGTAAAGTCCCATGTACTAAAGGAGCACTGCAACATTCGCAATCTCGATAGCAAACGATGCCGAACAGACATGGAGGCTATAGCGAACGTGTGACCTACATATTATTGAGCTGCGTGCACCAGGGAATTTTTGATTCGCCTTCAAACAGAGCACTAATACACCTGCTTTTCTTTCCAACGAATGTCAATAGCCCGACGACTACTTTGCCCAAGGCAGATGTAGCATTGGCTGAACTTACGATCACGGAAAGGTAGTCTGGAAATATATATTTGTTCATTTTTCATAGAAAAATAAAGGCAATCTGAGCACCTGTCTTTAAAAACACTGAGGTGAGCGAAGGGACCTAGCCGTTGGCGCCAGTGACGTTACTTGTTGAAAGAAGAGCAGGCAACTCGTGGGTCGGTGCCGCTAGTGACGTCACTTGTTGGAAAAATAGCAGACGATTGCATGATGTATTTAAAATGAAACTCCAAATCGACTGCTGCTTGCAGCACAATAATATTTGGCTCACACGTTCACGGAAGCCTCAACGACTGATTGGCACCGTTTTCTCAGTGTGTTCAAAAAGTGTTCCAGGGTCCCTTCACACTGAGTGCGCAGTGAGCACGTAAGCACGCCTCGAACAATTGTCTTACCCTCTAATTGTGAAGCATGTGTGTTGCTCGATATCTACATGCTGTTTATGGGAATGCATCCAAAATAACCGACGAATGAATAATATGTGTAGGGTAACGTTCACGAGTGACATAATATTACGGCAGTGCATCGGCAGCTGCGTCAAGTTTCCTGAAGAGACGGCCCGAACACCACCATATATTTAAAGGAGACATAGACAAAGCGCCTTTGCCGCAGGCTGGCTGTTCTATTCCGACTTCTTCCTTCACTTCCTTTGGCTCTCTGGGCACCTAGCACGAGCGTCCAAGCTTCGGCGGAGCTCACTGACCTTTGTATATATGCGCATAGATATATGTACAGCCGCCCGATTTTTTAACCTGAACACGCGAGCGTCGACCGCCGAGATGATCAGCGCCACAGAGCGCAGCGCGGCGTTGAAATGAACGAGAATGCGCGCATGCGTGCTTTGAGCAGTCCTGGGAAGCTGTCGTCTGCTAGGCTTTTCCGGGAACCGGACACCACGCCCGATATTTCTTTGGGATGTGGCCTTCAACGACATCCGTATTGTAGCTACTCTTTTCCTCAGGGACCCGAGCTGGCATCACTAAAACTACGGAAAGCGCATTCTCGAGAAGGCAGGTAAAGGGCGTTATAACCGCGAAGTGCGATATCGCGTCTGATCGGAATATCTCGCTTATCACCTCACGCCTTTCAGCAAACAAAGCAAAGGAAGGTCGTATCTTGTTGCACTTTCCATTCTTTTTCCAGCGGTATTTCGAAGAGACAGCAAAAAGCGATAACCGATGAAAACAATGTAAGCAGCGTGCACTAGTGTTGCAAGATGGAATTAACCACGGAGCGTGTCGCTCACCTAGCTTATTAGTAAGCTTTTAATTAACACGTTCCCAAATTAGCATAATTTGAACTACAATGATCTTAATTGAAATGTTCTGAAATAGCAAGGTCCCCGAGATGCAGGCCCTAATTAGGATGGTTCTAATTAACATGCGGCTAATTAGCAAGAATTTAACAGTAAGTTCGTAATTCACTTGATCATAATTAGCAATGATCTAATTAGCCATGACATCATTACCGTGATTTTAGCGAGTGTGTGTATGACATCAACTGCTTATTTAGAACGGGTAGGCTTAATTGGCTTGAATAAGCATGAACTAAAACTACGAAGAAGAAGACGAAGAGAGCCAGAGCGCGCGCCGGCCGCTGATGAATCTCTTCGACTCCGCATGAACTAAAAGCTTAACCACTCCGGTGTAAAAGTGCTGATGCGGACGCGCCAGCGCAGTTAGGGGGTGTAATTATATTTCTTCCATCGGAAGCATGACCACTTGACCTTTCCATTACAACTGAATAGCAGCGTTCAGAATACAAAAAAAAAGAAGAAGAATGACGATACCGGTGCTCAGAAAAAGCGGGCGTGGTGTCTGGTTCCCGGAAAAGCCTAGCAGACGACCGCTGCCGAGAACTGCTCAAAGCGCGCATGCGCGTATTCTCGTTCATTTCAACGCCGCGCTCCGCTCTGTGGCGCTGAACAGCTCGGCGGTCGACGCTCGCGTGTTCAGGTTAAAAAAATGGGCGGCTGTACATACAATCCTAAGTGTTAGAACGTATATGCATATATACCCAATAAAGTGGACGGGGGAAGACCGCCTTGGTAGCTCAGCGATAAAGCATCGGACGCATTATCCGAAGGTCGTGGGATTGATCCCCGCCGAAGTCAGGTTCGTCTTTCAGTCCACTTTAATGCCTTTCTACTTACTCCACAATTATATTACTACAATTAAGAACCGCATTACCTTCCTCTATGTTTTCCTAGGCTTCGCAGTTTGTTGGTTCATTAAATTATATATATATATATATATATATATATATATATATATATATATATATATATATATATATATTTGATGGAGGCAGGCACTCGAATAAAATTCATTTTGAGTGTTTATCTATTGCAAGTTGCAGGATATTATCAGCTCTTCCTGTAAAGGGCGCAATGTGTATGACAGAGATGCATTTCAAATTTTGTTCCTCAAAACCCAGTTGCAGAACAGCCTTATGGGAAAAATTGGCCCCATTTTTTTCCCCTTTGCAGGAATGCATAAGGTTTAAGCGGTTGCATGGATAATCTTATTCCGTGTACCAACTGCGATCTACTGCGGCCCGACTGAGGTTCTACATTGAAAGCATTTCCGCTACGGGGGTTCACTGTGTGATATGATGTTAGTAGGATTGTGTACATCAGCTGCACTAAGTCTGGACACTACAACTAGCTTTTGAAGACGGTAAACGTGAACTAGTTACGCGTTTTGTAGAGGTGTGCATGCTCAAAAGAGTCGGTCATTCGAGATGTTTTGTTTAGTGACTAGGTATGGTGTGACAGTCTTTTTTTTTAATGTGAAACAGGGTAATATTCGGAGACTCTGAGACTGATCCCGCACATGTAGACCTGTTGGTTATTTGAAGGCCTTCTTTAGGAGTAGATTCATGCGTTGTGCCAAAATCTTCTTTGTTTTCCTTTTTTTGGTTTCCAAATGACGCTTGCCAGTGTGATAGCCATTCATATCAGATTTCCATAGATATGCATAATACAGTGCTTTGTAGATATCCATATTTTTATTTTGTATATGTAAGTGAGAATATTGGTCTTGTTTTCGTCGCCCCACAGCTTTCTGCGGTGTATTCGACTTGAAGTACGTCAGTATGTAGCTTTATTAGGAAACTGAGGTTGCTTCGATGTAACGTTGCTCGATGTGACAAACTGTGTACTGCATTGTGATGTTGATCATTATACCGATTTTATCATTTCATGCGCTACTTTCCTTGAAGATCACTTTGGTCAGTATTCATTCTGACTTGAATGATGTTTTTACTGTCTTTTAAAGATTGCCTCGTTACATCAGCTGAGGTCCTAGGCAAATTATCACTTTCATATCTGAGTCATATTTGAGTTCGGATGTTTACATTCATTGATTTTATGTCGGGAAGATATTGCATAACATGATCGAAAGCAGCTGTCACATAGTCATCCATTGTTCTATCTGTGCTCATAAAACAGGATGCGCCGCTCTCATGCTGAAAAGCGCCTAATCGTTTGGCTGTTGATTATTGTGTGACTACTAGTGCTCTTTCTGTAAGCCTCTAGACGTTAATAAGTTCTAAATATTTTGAAAATAAGTCTTCCGCAACTGCTTTTGAATATTTGTGGTTTTACTTCCTCGCTTTTCTCGCTTTCTTTTCTTTTTAACATGCACAAGTCTCAGTAAAATATTGATGTAGCAGTGTTTTGACTTCATAATCATTGGTACAACGGCCTCCTTGTTAAGTCGCTTGCCAAGAAACTGTCTATCCTTCACTGTAGAAAGTTATGTTTACTATTTTTGGCAGGTCTGCTTCATACTATAAAACGCACAGGCTACATTAATTTTTGTATGCATGAAAACTAATAGTGACTTAAGTGCTAAGACTGATGAAGCGCTTGCAGGCAAGTGTTTGCCTACATTATTGCACTATTATTGCTCTGTCGCACTCAATCGTGATGCGTTGACCCACCGCAAAAAAAAAGTTCCAGGCAAGTGTGATGCCAGGACTTCTTCCTAGGACGCAACTACGAAAGTATTCAGCTCGCACTACCCCCCGCTCTGCAGCACCGAAAAGCTTATGGTGCAGCTGGTAACATAGCAGGTCGCAGGTACTACCACAAAGGCAGGGACGCCTCTGCGGATAGGGGGTGCCCCCAAAATTATTATCCTGTTGACACCTTCAGAACCGCACAGTTAATACCTTAGGGGATCAAAAAATTCCTTGGGTTAATTGGAACTCCTAAGGCATTAGCTGCAAGGTCAGAATATCAGTTATATATTCTGACGGTGGCAACCCGATCAAAATATTGTTGGGCGCGCCCGTTCCCGAGCCCGATTACTGGTTCTTTTTCACATTACAGCTAACGTTTCAGGAACAGCTTTTTCATGACGTGTTTGGTAAATCTTTATACGGATTCAGAAATCCGGGAAAATGGGCTTATCGGAGTCTGCTCTAAGCCGTCGAAAAGACCAGCTCATAGATGACGTTTCGAAGACGTTAACGAAACGTCTCTTTCATGTGCA
This sequence comes from Hyalomma asiaticum, assembly GCA_013339685.2. Taxonomy (NCBI): domain Eukaryota; kingdom Metazoa; phylum Arthropoda; class Arachnida; order Ixodida; family Ixodidae; genus Hyalomma; species Hyalomma asiaticum. Next base: position 98,733,524 of record CM023483.1, read on the forward strand.
AACAGCCGGACAATTCGCCGAAAATACACGACGCATCGTAGGAAACGCTGCTTACTCGTGCGTCTCTGAGCGTCGTACCGTCTAAGATTCCAGTGCAAGCTAGCTTTCCTGCAATGCCGCTTGCCCTACTAATGGCGGCATTGGCAATCTGGCAAACAACGTGTGCAAGCGCAATTTGTTTGCGATAGGGCGTGCAAAATGTCGACCCAGCCCTTCTGATACAAACAACCCCAAAAAACCGGCCGCAGCATGTGCAACTTGACTTTTGACGGCATTTAAAAAAGGCAGCTGTCGCCATTAGTAGGGCAAGTTGCATTGCAGGGAAGCTAGCTTTACAGTTTATGAAAAGGGTCAATAGACCTTAAGTGCGCGTTATAAGGCTTTGAAAGGTCAAGACTGCTCCGAAGTCCCTCCCTATGGTGCACCTAATAATGCTACCGTGGTGTTGGCGGCAATGCTCAGAATAGTATTACTTCTTCCAATAGACGCAAATAGATAACCTTCTCAGAACATGGAGTTCTGCATACTTTGTAATACTCACCCCTCATGTTCAATGTCTTTTCGAAGAAGAATAATTATGCCACAAGATTAATGCAACCAACCGCGGGTATTGAATGCTGTCCAAATGGATGTTGGCACACTAAGTTATTTGAATTTCAACAACGATGTATTCGTGCGCCTGCTTAAGGAGGCTTGCAGTTAGACTTCATATAGTTACTCTAGCGAGTAACCATGTTCTGTTGCTTCGATCTGCGTTAACTGCAACAAAATAATAAATTGCGATGCCTAATGACGATTTGCCTGAAAGCAATAGAAGCCTGTGGAAGTGGGATAGCTGACAAGCTGAAAGTGGAATATCAGGATAGCTTTTCAAAAAACGCAGTGCCGAAACCTTGAACGGTTCCCAAGGGGAGGATTATTGTTTCTATATTTCCCTGTAGCTGACTTTCAGAAGTGCTGCTGCCGCCATTTTATTTCCGGTGTTCATTTTTTTTGTTTTCATGCTCCTTACTCCGTCATACCACATTGTTTTACGGTGTACATTACGTGTTTCCATGAGTTTCTAAAGGCGACTTAGAACAGCGAATTTCGCTGGAACTAATGTTTGGACAAGTGCACTTCTCTTCATCAGGACGTGGTGGCCTGCAGAATACAAGTCACTTGTAGAAACGTTGGCTCCAGCGACATTCTTGTCCAGCGATTTGTCACCGATTTCGCCCTGAGCTTCTCTTGTAGTTTTTGTTTTCATGAACAATTTCTTAGTATGGAAGAATGAGGAATTTGAATAGTCTTCTCTACCGTTGCAACCACTTCGCTTCTGTATTGCCAGCGGTTTTTATATCTATCTATCTATCTATCTATCTATCTATCTATCTATCTATCTATTTATCTATCTGTATATATGTATGTATGTATGTCACCAGTATGGCTAACCAACCCCGTTTAGACCAGATGCCCTCCACTGCCCACCTTTGTTACTGCTAACGTGGACAACTTCTTCTGTCTAGGAATAAAGGCGACATGCAGAAGTTTTCATAAGAATCGCGACATCATCAGAAGAATCACGCGCTCCAGAAATATGAATGCGTGCTTTATTTCTTCCTTGATGCAAATTCAAGTGAGCACGTTGCGCACCATCTTGTAGTCACACTTCGCATCGAGCTCCGCACTGAACGAATATAGATTGGGCTCTACGCGCCCTGCTTCGCAAGTGCGCTGATTAAAGGACTTATGGGCCTTGATCTTGACACCAGCCCTTTCCGGCCTTGACACCAGCCCTTTCACTGGCCTACTATGCTTCACTGTAGGGGAAAGCTCTACTGCGAAGGAGCTAATTTTTGGCGAAGCGTTTTAGCTACTAATGTCCCGACACGTGAGAGCGCCTGCCCAGAAATGAGAGAATGCCCAGAAAAAAAAAAACATGCCTGGTCAAAGTGTTCCGGACACAACCTATTATGCACGGCTCTGCCTTCTTCTTTTCACTGTATTACAATATCTATAAGAGAAACCCTAGTTGCAGCAAGTACAAGATAGAATGTTTGTGTTCGCAGGGAAAAAGAGAAAACGTGGTGCAACATTACTTACTCATCGTCGTAAGCTTCAGAAGAAAAAAAAAACAAGGGATGACGTATAAATGTAGATGTGCTTTTGCAAATCGCCCGCTTTAAAGTTTGACTCAAATTTACAAGAAGGACAAGGGGCCCAATCAAAGAGCCACTCCCAATGCAAAGATGGCGGCGTTGCGGTTTTTTTTTATGAGGAACATACAATTATTGCTCGCAGTTATCGCTCTTCGCTTTAATTACAGAATTTATATTTGAATTCTTGACATTTCAATATCTTTATTTTCTTCAGTAATGAATATTCAGAGTTTTTCTCCTGCTTTTATTTTTTCTCACGTGGCCCTTGCGCGGATCCACACTACCATGGCGCTAAGGATCCAGGTGTATAGAAGCAGGTATTGCGTTGTCATACTGTGTGAACAAATAGCAAGCAAGAGGCGCTGGAACAAATTTCGCTCTTTCAAAGCAATTTCACTGGCTGTAGTTCTCAGGTACAACGAAGAATCCTTGAAGTTTCTAGATGCACTTTACCAAGGAGGTTTGGTATTCACGTGTGCCTCATCGCGACTCGCTGAAATTTTCTGTCAGCGAACAATTTCAGTGCAGTATATCTTTTTGGGGGGTATAAAGGCCCAAGCCATGTACTCAAGAAACTCCGAAGGCGGCCATAGTGCCGAACTAACTAGAGTATGGTGCACTTCTGGTTGGACAAGGTGGGGTTTCGTTTTTGTTTCTTCGCCTTAGGGTAAGCTTATTTGGAGTGCCTCTTGCCTTCATATATAATGCCACTATTTGAGAAACATACATATCGTTTTTCGCCCTCTCTTTCTCGCTCATGAATCGCTAATACCGATATACCCCCCGTACGGGAGTGTGAGGTGGGAGTACAGCCTATTTATTATCGTGATGGTGACATGCCTCTTTCACACAAAAGGTTTACGCTCTGACGTCACACCTATCGTATCTCACTATCTACGTGCCCCCTTGTCGTTTTACTTACACTTAAAGGGCAACTCCGTCGATTTTTCATTTTCTACGGATCTCAGTGAAGCTTAAACGTATGTTGTCATTGGCACTGTAATAACATATGCCAAGTTAGGGAGTTGGAAGTCATATAGTTTTTCTGAAACGAATTTGAAAGTGTTTTTCGCCGATTACCTTGCGGGCCATCTTGTATTTCTGACGTCATTACCCTCAACGCTCTCTATCCGAGCATGTAGGTGGCCAACAGCAAAACGGTGATGTTCACTGCTTCAAATCGTCACTGTAAAGTGTAGGAACACTGGTGTAACTTGATAAATTGTTGGATAATATTGCCGCTTCATTTTTCTGCCACCATCTCCACATTTCTGATGCCCGGAAAGCTGTGACGTGATCGCATACGCTGCACGGCGCATCCACCTGGTTCGGTTTCGGTTTGAACACGTTCTTTATTCGGTTAGTTAAGCCTTGTTGGTGAATTTCTTCACAAATCGAGCCACACTGCCTGCCACAAGACTGTTAGTGCCATGGGAAAACAGCGGTATTAGAATTTGGTAAAAAATCGTTAGAGTTCCCCTTTAAATATTTCTTGTTTCATTTTTATCTCCGGTGATAGGACGAACTGAATCGCATATGCAGTGAAACAAGAGTATCGCCCCGTACACCTGCCGTTAATGAAACTCTGACCTTCGGTTCCTAGCTCCGCCTTTCGTCTACTTATTAATTTCTAGCAATGGGATTGCCGTGGAGGGATCCTTACCATTGTCGTTGCTATCGATCAGCAATCGCTGATCTGCAAGAATAAAAAGAAATAAACGTAAGGAGACGGGAACACCCAATACATGACATTTCTCCTACTCTAACACTACGCGATATCTTTATCGAGTTATATGAAGCCAGTCGCACATAATATATCAATAGGCAACGTGGACATAAGAAGCAGCAGTTGGCAGTACGGTAAACTTCTCATGTCACGCAGTATATATAACAAACCAATGAGATTTAGCGTACGCAAGAAATATGAATACGTCCATAGACTAAAGACGCCAAGGTCTTGCTTGCCTGTTAAATTTGCGTTTTCCGGTTGTGAACCTTGGCGTCTTTACCGCATTTTTGTTCTTACATAAAATGAGGTGAGGAGAGAGTGGGCATAAAACGGACATACGTTAAGCAGTTCAAGCCTGAAGTGGAATTATAAGTCTCCGGTGCGTACATCACGAAGCATATTTAACTGCTGGAGCACACCATGGTCGTCTGCTCATGATGCGCCCCAATGTAAAAAAAAAACAGTAGACCAAAACAGCGCCGAAACATGCTAACAACGGACGAAAACCAGTTAAAATGGATCCAGGTTAAGAATAGTTAAAATAAAGCATAACAATTTAGTAAAACAACAGACACGCATTAAGGGTAATTGCTAGTATAGAGAGGCAAAATTAAGCGAAAATGACTGAAGAACGCCGACGACAAACACAACAAACACGCAAGTAAAACACGGGTGAGTCATTCCTCTACTCTTCGTAGATCTTTCACTGCCAGTTTAATGACTTGTACTTTCTGCGCAATCTTACCAAGATATCCATGTACGACTTCTTAAATGCATGCGGTTTATTGAAAAGCTGGCATAGGTGAAGTCTAGGAACCATTTAATAAAACAAAATCATCAAACAATTAGCAGAGAAAACGAATACCATTCGTGGAGACCATGGAGTAACTGCTGCTTGCGTCTGGAATTCCGACCGGGGTAGCTGGTAAGTAGAGTGACGACATGAGAGAGAGAAAAACAGGCCGTCGCATGAGTGCAAATGCTTCAGCGTGACGAAATTGCCCAGTAAATAGGCGATCTGCCAAGCCGAAAGGTACAGAGGTTGCATAGACCTATTACAGCTCAATGTAGAGATGCGATCGCTATACGCTTGAACGGCTCCTTCTTTTTCAGAACACGGCTGAGAAAAAAAAATACAGCCTTGTTCGGTGGGAAACACGCGAATATGAGAAACCATTCGTGCAGTACTCACATCTAAAGACAGATGATTTCTGAATATTCCTATCTGTTGCGCGCGGGAATTCTTGTACGTATGTTCAGTGTGCCTCTAAAACAGGTTAGGAGCTTTCCAGCGAATCCCGCATCTGAACTGAAAATATGCATTTTCGCCGCAAAAGCGAAGCATGTCGAGCGAAATTTTAGCAACACAATTCAAATTATCGGAAGAGCAAGTACACCAGAAGACATGCATGCGTGTAAGAAAGAAATTTGGTGGCGCTGTGCAGGCATTCGTGGCGAAAAAGGCTCTGCGATACTAATTGAAGGAGTCGATATCTCCTCGAACCTGTGCCGGAGTCAAACGCGCATAGACCGCGCTCGTAAGAATGCAGACAGACAAAGAGAACCTAATCTCACGAGGTCGCGCATATATTTCCATAACGTGGTAGTGCGTTGTTCCTCAATAATACTTTCAAGTGAAACAACGCCGTTAAACTTGTCATCCTTATGACGATGCTTTAACAGAACCCACCACAGTGCCTTCCTTGTTTATGATAATCGTAGCTTCCATTTACGTGGAAGTGCAATCGAAGGAAATGACTGGCATCAAGAAGACAGACAGGAAGATAGTGGCAAAATATTCTTCACTGTGCCTTACGTATCAACACTATGAGGCCAATCTGGTTTTTATTCTCAGCTTTTTATAAATGCTCACGAGCCAAGTGTTGTACTCACCCATGGCATTCCAGGAAAAGTAACCGAATCTCCTTGCAAAGCAAACGGCGAACGGCTCTTCCTTGTGTCTTCTTCTTTCTTTATGTACACCGCGTGCACTTAGCGTTCTTTTTGTAATCGACTAAGTGCAATGCTGCAGATAGCTTCCCCTGGGGTTATTCAGCAAAATTCGTTCTTTCCTGCTTAAGCACGGTAATATTTCTGCGCCATATATATGTTGTTATACACTGCTGTATTTGCTTAACAGTGGAGCAAGAAGTCACTCTATAGAGTAAGGCGGGGTAAAATGAGACACGGCGCAAAGAGCGACAATTTTGTCTTTGCTGTTATTCCTACCGGAAACAACAGGATCCGTCGGATTTAAAGGGGTCGTGAAACGTTTTCTGAACATTTTGTACTAAGTGTGTATTCGGGATCCTGACCCACCAATCAACAATATGCATTGTTCCGTTGCACCGCGTGCGTTGATTTAGGGCGATAAAAAACGCGGTTTCGGTTTCACTGCGCGCGTTCCCCTCAACTCTGCAGATGACGTCATCTTAGTAGCCGTCATACCTCCGAGATTGGCGCGCCCTCGGAGGCCATGAGAAAACAAACCGTGCTGCCGCTTTTCTTCCGAATGGTGACACCGCACGGTTCCAAGTATTTTCTTCCTTTCTAGCTTTTAAGTAAATCGATTCCTTTAGAGCAAACGCGAGTTCACTGTGCCTTTGAACTTAAAAGTATCTTAACTCTACGTCACCAAATAGTACCACGCCGGCCGGTAGTGTCGCATAGTCGTTTCGGCAGCGCAAGAAAGCTGAGATTTAAAACGGGCGTTGTTAAATGTGCACTGAATATTTCGCCGAAATATTTCGGAATCGGCTTGTCGAATGCGTATTGAAGCAATGAAAGTTACAAACCGTCATCTCCAAATTCTTTTCACGACCCCTTTAAGGCGTTATGGCTATCACTGCCAAGAGAAGCAACCAGCGAGTAAATAACCCGTGCCATATATATGGTCGTTTATTAAAGTCTTGCAGGTGCCGTCAACGTCTCCGTGCAAATAGGGGACATTCATAATGCATTGCGATCTGGCAACAATGGGCACGCCAGCCATTTTCTTCGGGGCGCTGTCGAAGAAACGTCTGCTTTCGCTGGCATTTAGAGAGGCTGGGAGACTGTCGCGTACTTTGGGTCAGAGGTAAGCGTTAGAGGATATTCTTGGTTGTCGAGAAGGTGCGAGAGCAGAATGTTTGAGGCAAGCTCGTACGGAAATGTATAGCCCTACCGTATTTATCAATGCGATTCGAAAAGCGAGACAGATGGTTCTGAGAGTCGCTGTGCTGGTTTCCACCTCTCGTTTCTCCAGTTCTCCAGTAGCAGGCATCTCTATGCTTCGCAGTTGCGTGTTTGCTGTTATGGTTTAAAGAACAACTGCATGGACACATAAGGGGTGCGCCAAACGCGTCTCGAAAAGCTACACTATCGCGTTTTTGAGTTTGTATGTGCGACAGGTGTTGCTTCGCTGCTCAAACGCTAGCGTATTTTAGCCACACTACGCCCGCTAATGTGACCAGATAGTCTGCTGAGAGGATTAGAGTATGTAGCAAGTGCGTAGATGTGTCACATGACGAAAACTCGCCAGGCCTCCTCGCCATATGTTTCTTGGTAAAGAATGGAGAGACGCGCGGTGAAAGTACTAACTTTGCTGACAAAATATAAAAAATAATGTTTGACAAGGTCTCCTTAACCGCTACATCTCTCAGCAGCCTTCTTTTTCGGGGAAGTACAGTACATATGTGGCATTATTTTTATAAAACGGCCAAGTCCATATTAAGCAGAACTGAGGAAAATGCACTTATTTTCTACTTGCAGTTTGGCGGAGGCTGTACGAACAGTTTTGTGCCAGTGCGCTAGTGTCACCAAAATACCTCTAAGTTATGTTGCAGCTAAAAAGGATGTAGCCCGCCATCACTATGTTCCGGAAGCAACGCATTGATTTGTCGCTAACAGAAAGATAATGGAGTAAGTGGCTCACTTGGATAGCAACACTTTGTTTACGCTCACATCAGATACTAAAAGAAAATGGCAGATTCTGCGTGCAGTGGGAATCAAGGAAATGCGAAGCACGCATCAGCAACGTAAAATGCATCAGCATTGCTGTCTCGCTATACCGATTTTGGTACATATGAAGTTAACGAAACGGCCGCAAGAGCACAGTGACTGTGGAATGTAAACCATGGCGCTCATGATACGCATGTCACGATTTTAATGTCATGACCTGCCATTTACTTACGTCATGCAGTAGTGTAGTGCCATTGCAATTTTGGCGTACATCCCACTAACGAAACGCGTGGCATGCAAATCACGCCGCTCATGACATGCACGTCACGCATTTCATGTTCTTAGAAAGTGTCACCCATGGTGGTCATAAATTGTTTTCTCTCCATAAAAAGTTTGGTGTATATCAAGTTAACGAAACGGCCGCAAGAGCACCAAGACCTGGTACGCAGATCATGCCGCTCATGATATGCATGTAATTTTTTTATGTTATGACGTGTCATTTATGTTCGGCATGCAGTCATGTTGTTGCATATCAATTTTCGTATACATCCCATTAACGAAACGGCCAAGAGAGCACAAGGTCGTAGGCGGATAGATAGATAGATAGATAGATAGATAGATAGATAGATAGATAGATAGATAGATAGATAGATAGATAGATAGATAGATAGATAGATAGATAGATAGATACGCTCAAAGTCGCCGAAGTTCGCTAAGAAATGCTTCGCATTTAAAATAACGGTGCGAAGCGAACAACGCTTCGCACCGTTATTTGCGAACAGTGACGAAATCCGGGGGGGGGGGCGGCGACACCAACGTCACAGACGCTCTTTTTCCGGACAGTCTCGGTTTCAAGGAGCCTGCCAAGGGGAACTAATTGTTCGCGCAGCACCGACATGCATTCCGCTATTCAAAATGTGATGGATGGGATAGGTGGTGTCGAGGACGGCCTCTAAAGTACTCATTTGCTGTACCCACCAATTACTGATAAAAGAGTTCATTAGCGTAATTTCGCTAATTATGCACACAAGTGCGGAAATTGTTCTGTATCTAAAGGCCGCCATTCCGTAAACTCGAATGGTACACAAGACATTCCCGCGATTTATGTTTCCTAATTTAAAAAAATTTGTTGCAACTAAAAAAAAACACCCTGTATATGCTTTGCTTGGCCTTTGTCTGTTCGCTTCATGCTTCACGACCACTGTCACAGTGCAACGCTGCGTGAAAAGTCTCCGCTTGATAGCTCATGTGCCATATACAGGTTCAAACCAGGCCTCACTTAGTGTCAGCGACACCTGAACAACTGTTAAAACTTGACACCTAATCTCTAACATTATGTGCGTTGTGATCAAATTGACCCGATTCCCAAAACTACGCATCTGAAGACGAAACTATTGCCAACGCAGTAGTCAACCGCGAAAGATCACATCTCTGAATAGGTTTGTGATTGAGCGGAGTTAGATTCGTAAGAACTTTTCTAACTGGAGTTTCTTTCGTGGCGCTGGAAACACTTGTTACCTTCCATTGTCCGGCACCTATATAACTGCTCTCGAATACCTATTACTGTACTTTCGCTCCGTCTCGCCACTATCTTCTAGTACTGCCAGTGCCACGACGTGCGTGTGCGCCTCGTAGCATGTGTAACGTTTCCAATGCTAGGGAAGAAACTCAAAATAAAAAAAGTTCTTACCACTCGCACTCCGCTCATTCAGGAAGCTATTTACAGGAGCTTGTCTTTCGCGGTATACCGCAACCTTAGAAATGATGTTCTTTTTTCATAACCGATATATTGAACGGTACCTCCAACCGCATCCATGACGGATGAAAAATCTTGCGCCTGTGTAAGTATCGTTTATCCAGATTGATGTGTGTAAACAGCACGCGCAACAAGCATGCAGCTGCGCAGGGCAAGCTGGGAGAATTAGGGAACGCAGGAATCAACGCTAAGCTAATTGTATCAAGCTGTCGCGGAGTGAGATGTACATGCGTAGTAGTGCGTACGCTGAAGCGGGGGTGTGGGGATGTACTCAGGGGAGTAGCGCTGGAGTAACACTGCCTTAATTCGTAGAAGCATGATGACGTAGCATCGCGTTCTTCCTCGCTCTATCGCGTAATGGCCCCATGACACGCTATAACATTGCATCGTACTCTAACGATAGGCATACGGCCTATTTGGTTCTTATTAAAGTTCGTGTCTTGTACCTCTGTTATTGTTATGTGGGGTTTACCGTCCCAAAACCAGCTCTGATTATGAGAGACGCCGTATTGGAGGTCTCCGGAAATTGCGACCACCTGGGGCTCTTTAACGTGCACTGATATCGCACAGCACACGGGCCTCAACATTTCGCCTCCATCGAAATGCAGCCGCCGCAGCCAGGATTCTTGTAGCTCCGAGCAATATAGGTAACAAGGATGAATTTCAAATACTAAGAAGCTGTCTAATGCTAACATCGCATAGCTTCTTGAGATGAACTTGTTACGTTTCGCAATCTTGCTCCTGATCATCAGCACGAAAACGACACCTAAAGTTTAAGTAGCTAGTGTGTGAAATGCTGGACTGAATATTCGTATTAAAAATATGCGCGGCATTAAACATATGCACTGACCATGCAGTGAGCGTGCTATATATAGCAACAAGCTTGTCACAGTAATGACGCGAGTTCCGCGCAATTATCGGTTCTATAAATTCCCGTTTCTGTGACCACTGTGCCAGATAATTTGTTGGAACGCTATTCATGGAATAGCCACTCTTCTCGCATTGTACTGTATTGCCTGTCATTCACTGGGAAATGAATGATGTCCAAGCGGTGGCGTGAAGCATACCAACGATTGTTCCTACTGTTTGAACGGTGATAGAGGAGCCCATCATGTGGAAACGCTTGGCGCCATCGTGCGTTAAAGAGCTGCAGCGATTCTTCCTGCGGCTGGGCTGCCGCATGCGTCAATTCTTACAGCCGCCGCAACTAGCTCTTACGGAGGCAAGTTTCTCTGATTCCCCGAGTGCCACTTTTCCGCGAAGCGGCCTGCTTACCTCAGTTTGAGGAAATAGCTGAAAGGACGACAACAAGACACAATTTCCAGAATTTCTAGCGATGGCCTATTCAACATTCCTTTTCAACGAATTCAGCAACGCTCAACTACAAGTTGTTACTGAACAGAGGGACAAGACTGGCTTTCACGCTTACTATCAGGTAAGCAGGAATAGCTTTTTCGGGAGGTTCCATTAAATTAGCTTTCTTAACGTACGCAAACCCTCACTCCTCCGCCCCCCCCCCCCCCCCCTTATGGCTAAAAGGGCGCATCAGAGTCAACACAAGAAACGTGCCTGTAGTGGTGTGTTGTTGATGGTTGCGATCCTTACAAAATCGCGTCCATCTGCGCGGTGCTCGAACCAGGTTGGCCAGTGGAGAGGTTAGGCAGTAAAGACCACGTGACTTTAAAGCAAAAAAGTTTGTTACACGACTACCGGTGACCAGTTCGCCTCAAAGAAGAGTGTAATGTCGTCCAGCAAGCGTATACATTTCGCGTAAGGCCGTAGAGCGACGACTCGGCAGCGGCACCAGGCCTCCTTACACAGGCTCTCACCATTCGAGGCGCCTCCCTTTCCATCTACCGTCACGCTAAGAGGCTTGCCAGGACAAGTCTCATAAGGGCAGCCGCATCGGCACCCGCATTCGCACTCGTCGATGGAAGGGTACGAGCGTTCGAAGGAGAGTACGACTCGCGCGCACCGGACATACACGCAAAATCGGCACGTGTGTGGGACAAGTACGCCCCCGTTAGCGTGATTGCTCGGCTCGGCGAATGATCTCCGAGTTTCGACTTCACCTTGCACATGGCCGCTTCGAGGGAATGGAAGTGTATGCTATAATTAAGGGATGTATTATTAATATGGCGCTCGATGTCTTTCAACGCGTGGATAACGAAACCGACTAACCCAGCACTGAACACTTCTAGTATACCTCGAAAAGCGGTAATGAAAGCGTTGAAATTGTGCGTGGCCTTACCTTAAAGAGATAGAAATGAGGGTAGGTGCCCAGTTACCCTGAAAGAAGTCGCACTGCTTACGGCATGAACTGTGTGTGTTTGTGCGTATGTATATGTGTGCAGTCCTACTGCCGCAATTTCTGAGGCCGTTCTTTTTTAGAATAAAACAACACAAAAGATAAACACGACTTTGGTTTGTTGTTGTTGATACGGTCTGAAAGCAGAGTTATTCATTGCGCTTAGAGATTTCGGAAAATAAGACGTTCTGCGCTCTTACAATAATGCACTTTGCTAACAACACTGTTGGCAACGGAGTAAAATCGACTTTGTACGTCAACGGCACATGCAACAAATTGCAATGAATTTGTACGGAGTAGCCAATGTAAGGACGTATTTCCGCGCTTGAGAAAAAGATGATGTTCGACCTCTAGCTATAACGGCAGTAATGTTTAGTGTGACTTCTCAAATGGCCAATATACATATAGGAAAATAAAGGTGATATTAGTGTGACGATGGCTGTGTAAATTATCAGTACGAAGACATGTGACGCGCATGGCAAGCAGAACTCGTGTTTACGACACTTGGTGCATAAATATTATGCAGAAGTTCTTCTATCAGGTGGCCGCCTCACGAGTTCATAAACAGCTAGCAGTATTCTGAAGGTAGCGAGTAATTTCTCCTTTTACATCCTCTGAAAATGTGCAGTCGTAACCAATCTTACGAAATTTCTACGATGCACACACAAGCATAATTTTTCTGCTCCAGCGCGCTCCCTCTTGAAAGTGTTTCATGAGCGCTACCGAAGGTGAGATGACGAGTCGACCTGCCGTACGACGACGATAAGAAAAATAAAAAGACGAGCCAAAAGGATCAATACTTGTTTTCACGAGCAGCTCGACGCGTCTCCTGGGCGTATATTTTCCCTGCATAAGGAGTTTCGCGACTCATTATATCTTTGAAGGGCGCGACGCTAGGCGGCACAAGAGTCGTGTGCACAAAGCTTGCGTCACGACGAAGGGATGGTCGACGTCGTGGAAATGGCGGCACCGGCTGCAAGCGCTCCAACCGGGCGTTTGGTCGGGCAGGGAGCCGGTGACCTCAGACGTCTGAGTCGGTACAACGAGACAGCATCCGGCTGCTGACACAATAATGGCGACTCGTGGGTGACACCAGCGCGACAATTGCTCGTGTTGCCGCCCGTCCGGTGTTCCCCTCCTACATTTTTCTTCGTGAACTAGGCTTAGCCAGCTGTCCGCCGATTACTTGCAGTAGCGTTAATAAGAGACAGTGCGGTGTTTCTATTGGGTAGTGTACGAGAAATATGCTACAATCCTATGCTTCAATCATGTGCTTCAAACAACAGTGCGGCCCTTTTCTTGGAAGGGTTTACTCGATCTTCTGAGACTTCTCTGCGATTTCGAAGATGTAGCGAGATTTTGTAATGAGAGAAAAGCATCGTAGTAACAACTGATCATTGATTGTGATTGACAAGTACCATCTTTTTTAATTGAATGACTGCATGTGTAGTGAAGTGCTTTTTCTCAGGTCGTTAAATCAGGGGCCGCGCCGCGCTGTCACTGGACTTATGTTGGCGCCTTTCTCAACACATGTATGACCTTGTGCTTTCTTTCTGCTGCAGAATGGATTCGATGACAGGGCCTACACTTGCATCTGTCCCTGGTTTATGAGGAATGGATGTATATTTACTTCGGTTTTCTATTTCCCATCTCAGAAAGGTGCGGGCTTACGGTGAGTGCCTAATTTACTTTCTTTTTCGTGTGACCGCGTACCGTACAGCTGTCCGGCAATTTGAAAAGGTTTCTAAAAAAGCCCGCATATCGCACACAGTATGGGAGTCGGTGTCACGCGAAGCTGTCCGCGAGAAAATTACCCACGGCATTCAGTTATGTGTCACGAGTAAACTCGAGTCTCTTTGCACAGCGCTGGAACGGGCACACGCCTAACGCGGGCTAACAAGGAACGTCAACAGTGCCGTGGCGATTTAATAGCTGCTCGTCGTACGACGTTGTTTCCGTACTCGCGTTAGCGGAGCGCGCAGACATCTATTTTTTCTAAGAAAAACGCAGGCTACGGTGCGCCGATGTGTTTATCATGAGAGCCGTATTTTGAAGCATTCTACGGAATCCAGCAAAGTTTGACAAAAGCATGTCGAGTGGTAGTAGAGCATAGGTGATGTTTATAACATTTCCATTATAGTAGTAAACGCATATTTGAAGCGCCTTGGACGTTACGCAAGCATGATCGTCCCAACTACTTATCCAATACGTTTATTTACTATAGGGCGCGGGAGGAGTCGCCGTAACCTAGTGGTAGCGTGCTTGCTAGGCACCAAGGATTCCTCGGCTCGATGCGCCCCCTCGCCCCTCCACCTTCCTTTTCTCCGATCGGTAGGTTGAATTTGTGCCTGTGTGCTTGTTGAGCCTACTATTAAATCGTAAGTAACAAAAAACGCTATGGTTTTCTCAATTTTAGTGCGCTATAATGAAATGTTGAAGTGTATCCGAGTTGGTCCATTATTGACATGGGTTTATAAAATTCATACACCTATGGCGAACGCAGCCGGTATGAGTCGCGCGTGATTACTGCATCCGTAATCGTGCTGTACGTAACGAATATATCATGTCAGCGATGTCAAGATCAGTCAATCGTGTTTGTCCTAGGTTTATACATTATCTCCTAGGTATTTGTGTGTACTAGGTAAACACGATGACCACGAAAACACGGAGACGTAGGCGACTAGATATACAGCTAGGAATACAGTATAATGCAAAACTGGCTTAAGTTATCAAAGAAATGCTGTGCACTTAAAATTGTTCGTGCGTGAGTTGCCGAGTATTGTATCAAGATGCATTTACGCTTCGCAGAAATACAAGTTCACAAAGAATATTTGACTAGAGAACAAATGTGTAAAGATTGTCTCTTTAGACTAAAGATGCTGAAAAGGCACATTTCCTCGGCAGAATTTCCAAAGGAGTAATACAAAATGTGGTCCCGTGAGGCGGATCTTTAGGCCCCCTAAGTTGGGACGTTTCTCGGACTGCCCATCTGCTGGCTTGGTTGGCCTTGTCAACCGGGAAACCCTCGAGGCTGCACCGAAATTTCGTGGTTCTGTGCGGGGTAAGAAAGACGCTTGTCAATGAAGAACGTCAGGCGTAGCCAGCGCAATTATTACCTCGCTAAGATAGACCGATCTAGGCTGGCACAAGGAAGGGCGCGCCCCTAGAGGGCTAAGCAGCTAAGTTCAGCTCTGCTTCTTAAGTCAACAGAACGTGTTTCACTGTCTCCCCTACTTTGAGATGTCTGGCGCTTCAGCCATGCTCGCGTTCTTTTCCCGTTTCATGTTCTTTTCCCATAGAAGGTGGCTATCAGGTGGAACGCCGTCTAATCTACCTTTTCACTGCCAGGTCTGTAGCTGCACGCCCGGGTTAGACGAAACCGAGATCCTGTACAGACATAAGAATGAAGAGAAGCGTTTATTGGTCGAGGCCTGGCATATCAGTAATAGTGGAAGTGCGTGCGTGAGTCAGCCGTCGATGAGCTTAAACAGATAGAATGCCTTAGCAGTTGTATATCGCGCAGACCGGCACGTGTAACCGTTTGACAGGTGGTGCTACCATTCCGAGCATGCGCAGATAAGCTGTGTGTCTTCTTTCTTTTTCGCCTCTGTGCTCTGCTTCAGTTGTTAGTCGGCGTTCGTGTTGTTCACTTCTCCCCTTGTGTCCGTGTCTTGCACGCCTCTTTTGACTTACCAACTCGCTCAACTTTCTGTCCTTTTGAGATTTTCTCTTGGTGCGTTATGGCGCTCTCCTCGATTGGCTCTCTTCGGGCACTAACTTCGCACCACCTCCATCTCAGATTCGACCTGTGCTATGTCCATTTGGGAGGTTCGCAGCGGTTAATTCGGAGGAAATGATGTGTTCCAGCTTCGCACGGCTCCGCAGTCTAAAAGTCTCGTCAATGTTTCACAGGGAATGAAGCAAATTACGCAAAACAACAAACAGAACGTTTTTCTCCGGAGGCAAAACTAGGGGGTAAACAGGTACTTGTATAGGGCATGCTGGAGATACATCTTTCTCACAGAATGAAAATAAATAAGGAAATCACTGAACATTTAGAAGCCGAACAAAAGACCTAGTATAATACTCATAAAGTTATGAATTTTAAATTGCTAATGTAAGTTACGTTCTGGGCTTTGCATTCGCCATACCGCTTATAAATTACGGCTGACGTATTTCACTGCAATTACACCGTCTATGCATAGTAGCAGGAGTCACTGCAATGAACTGGAATGTATATATTCAGAGTTACTGAAAGGGAGAAATAGAGAGTGACGTTGACATCGAGCAGAGAGATGTTTCGGCTTGTCCTGCCGCGTCTATGAAAGGAACCACGCATCACTGAAATCAAAGAATTTCAATGGAATGTCGTCTATTTCTTAAAGCCGTTGTCAGTTTATTCGTGCCTGCAGCACCATATAGAAGTCACTCCAGGAAGCAAACAAAAACCTCGAACCATTTGATGCAGTTTCAGAGCCTGCACATAAAATTTCAATACTGCATGTGACAACTACTTGATGCCATACGCTCTGGCACCTGCATTTCTGTCTCGCATAAGTGGTGGATGCTTCGAAATAGCAGCGTCAGGACGTTTTTGTGTGAACTGTAGAGAAGCCTTTGTTGGGCGATAGTTAAAGCTTTGACACAGGCAAGTGTGTGATTACTCTCGCACTATACTCCAAGTATTGTTTCAAGCGTTTCATAACAGGTGCTCGGTCTTGCAGCGTTACCTCGAGATAGGATCTGAGACCATGAACTAATGCAATGAGTTGGTGTGTCGGGCTGTAAGGACCGCCTCTTTCTTCAAGGGCGATCAAACCGCTTCGAGTCTCCTTTCGGCTTTCTAACTAAAGCCATGAAGTTCTCCCACACGCACACTCTTCGCTTATCCCCCCCACCCAATGACTGCTATGGCTCGCATATCTGAATTACGGGAAAAGATATGGATAAGGCTTGATAACAAGCAAACTTCTCGCAATGTTCGTTGCTCACGTTTTTAGTCCTCATTCAAGCAAGCGGCTGTTGTGCTCCCCTTCCCTTCGACGGACAGCCCGCGAAAAGGCGGAAGGTGTGGAACTGTTGACATTGCTTGTACTGTATGATACGGATCGTTGAAGTGGCAAGACACACTATAAAATGTACCACGGAGAGCGCCGAAAAAAGAAAGACACTAACTATGTCAACTCTCAGTGCAAGGGAGTGTAATAGGATGCATTTGCAGGCTAGTTGGTCAAGCATCATAGAAAAAACAGCGCGAACACAAGGACGATGAAAAAGGAACACACACCACACCACGGAGCGCTCCGTGGTGTGGTGTGTGCTCCTTTTTCATCGTCCTTGTGTTCGCGCTGTTTTTTCTGTGATGCAACGGAGTGACCAGGACAATTGCTCGACGGCGGCCCGTAAGCAGACAGAGTTGGGCGGAGGATTTGGCACTGACGCGCTAGACATCGAAAGTAAAAGAGGCTCTGCTTAAGACTACCACACCATGATATGTTTTCACTAAATGTGGTTTACTGGTCTGCGTGTGTCCAGAAATTCAATTATTTCGGTGTGGGACACACAGGCCCCCCACGAGAGCCCTGGACTAGCCCCCTCACCTCCTCCCCGCCCCTCCTACTTCGTTTTGATTATACGGCTTGGGGAGTACTGAAAAGTATTTGCTAATAGCGAAGGCATCGCGACCGGAAAGTATCCATTTTCGGTGCAGGAAGTGCACGTCCTAATCGCGCAGCGTCGCCAGGCTTTAACGCCGAACATGGGGCTGATTCTACGCGCAATTTGCAGGAGCTGCCGGTGGCTTTTAGCGGCACATGCTTCAGGCCACCTGCTCACTCGCCGCGTAAGATCAGTGATGTGCTCGCACGATCACTGCATGGTTTCAGTCTTTGGACACGTTGCCTGTTTTCGTTGTCTCAGGCGTAAGGGCTCGGAGGTAGACACACTCATGTCCTCAGCACTCCGCTTGCCTTTTATCTTGCGTATAAGCCAGCACTTGACAAAACCGCCCGATAACCATAGCTAACTAGCCTAATCCCACCTAAAATGTTATTTACTTATTAGTTAGTTACTTTAGATGGGATAATTATCCGGAATAAATCGAACGCGCGGCCTAAAGTAACGCTGCCGCACTTCTTGGACGCATTCATAAAACGTTGTCCATCAGAAGCGGAGGCTTTCTTTAACATATGATCAAAATTTTGCAGAAACCCTCATATTGCAATTCGATGTCAAATTCAGCTGAGCAACACCTACAATCTTTTAAACTAAGGATACTTGTAGACAGACACATTGCAGTATTTTATATGCACAATTTGAGTCGGAGAAATGAACATAATGCATGAAAATACCTTTAATAGGACCGTTAAATGTAAAGTGGAATAGTCGGAGCGCCCAGTGGTATCATTTCTTGATGTGGGTGAGTTAGTCCAAGGTATGCGGGGTCGGCGTGGTGTTGGTCGTGGTGTTGGTGCGAGCACTTCAAAGCGCAGAACGATTCCCCGTACAGCGGTTCGGACCATTGCCACAAACGAGGGACAAAGGCCGGCTCCGCAAGAAGGAAACACGGAAGACCCCACGTAGGGAACAAAAGGCGACCCGGCGGGGGCGCTGTCGGAGGGCAGTGCCGCCTCCGCGCTGGCAACGAAAAAAAGGAGGAGATAAAGAGTTGAATGGGAAGCGAGTCGCGTAGAGGGGGCGAAGCGACGCACCACGAAAAGATCAACTTAGCGCGAAAACACACGGACACAAGAAGAAACGAAACAGACAGGACTCTTGTGTCCGTGTGTTTTCGCGCTAAGTTGAACTTTTCGTGATGGATAACCAACTAGCCCAGCAGTCTGTCCTACTAAAGCGACGCACGACCGCCTGGTTTCAGTCACAGCTTGACATCCGTACGCGTCCTTTGCTACCGCTCTGCCAGATGCGACCGGGAGATGTTTTTGTGTGCAGTCGCATTCTGGTCACAATTACGGCCCTCGCAGGGTGCAGGGTTTTAACGACCGAAGGTCGTTAAAATGACAGATGATGACAGGGCGAGATGACAAATAACACGTCGTTAGTGGCCAGGGCCTGCAAATATTCTCGCCGCTGTGTGGCGGCTTCTTGAAAGACACGTGGTGCGCGGACAGGTTAGCTCGAGCAGGGCGTCCGGCGCTGGCGGTCGTCTGGGCTAATACACAGGCGACAACGTAGACGAGAGGGAAATGACGCGTGTTGCGCAGTGAACGTATCCCCTCGTGTGCTGTAGATTGTGACGTATGTTTGACCAATGCCGTGTGTGTCATAAAAGTGTTTGCGCGATTGGTTTTCGTGATGCCAACCCCCAAGTGTGATTGGCTTGGTGGGGGACTCTGTCGAATCGAGGGTTGAAGTGAGAATGCCTTGGATATCAGAGGGAGTGGAGGTTCAGGCTTGGACCCGGGCAGATGCCTGAGTGTGGAATAAAGCTTCTCTTTACCGGGCAACGGCTCTCCCTTCGCGCTACCACCGTGTACTCGAGCCATCGAGGGGCGCCGATTCGAACCTCAAACACCTTCCCTCCTTAGCTATTGTTGAAGCTAGTGGATCATAGGGAAAGGAAATTAACTGGGTGGGTGGTCAACTTTAGCATCATTCGAACCCAACATCTTCAGTATACCCTAATCTGTCTTTATCCAACGTTGTCCGCCCTAATCGCCGTGATCTATCCTCATCCATATTAAAGGAGTCATTAAAATTTTTAGAGAATCTTTACGAATATTGCAATCGGAATCCCCTACATCCAAAGAGTCATATACATTGCTTCGTTGCACCGTCTGGGTTGATTTAGAGCAGTAAAACACGGTTTCGATTTTACAGTGAGCGCTCCCCTCAGCTTTGCAGCTGACGTCATGTTATTCGCCACCACTGCCTCCGAGGTATGAGCTCTCTTGGAGGCTATGCAAAAACATACCGTGCTCCAGCCTTGCTGCCGTGCTGCGGCACCACACAAGCTCCAACTATTTCCTTCATTTCTAGCTTTCATATCAATCTATTATTTTAGAGCAAACAAAAGTAAGCGACATGTTTCCGTTTTTACACTTCCCAAAGTGACGGCACCTTACATTGATGCCGGCCTATGGTGTGGAATAGGGGCTTTGGGAGCACAAAAAAGCTAGGAATTTAAACGGGTGTTATTAAATATAGACTGAATATTGCGCCGAAGTATTTGCAATCTGCATGTTCCAAGGCCTACTATAGGAGTGAGAGTATTTCCATATTCTTTTAATGCATCTAGAGATGCCTGAAGCATTCTTAGGCTGCCCTAGTCCATCTTAACTAGCCATAATGAATTGCACAGTTGCAGAGCGGCAGTGACCTGACGGGTTACAGGATCCTGCACTGTCGGGTCGTAGAGCACTTTCGCAGTAAACGCGGCAGCCGAGAAAAGACCAGCAGGGAAAGAGGTGCTTGCATGTACAGCGAGGGCTGGCAGTAGAACGAATCCTCTTATCTTTAGGCGTGTTTGGCTGTCTACACGGGGTCGCCCGTGCGGCGGAGATGACCGCGCCGTGGAGATGACCATGGAGGGCACTCTCGGTGCCTCCGGCGATGATGTTTCCGCGTCGCATCCCGAGATCTGTAGCGGAATGCAGGATCTGTTGTACCGTCCCATAGCAAGGCAGTACGGGACGGTCTTTGGTGAAGGGCAGCACTGCACAGGGGCAATATCAAGGCCGTACCCCTCACGAGCTCTGTCGACGCGAAGGGGAATTTCGGTGAAGTGCGCAGCGGTGCCGATGAGTTTAGTTTTGTGCGAGGAAGCATGATGACAACCGCCGTGTGGAGGGCGACCAAAAGCAGCTATAAACTTGGTGCTCCGCTCCAACCAAGACTGTATGTAGCCTCACGTCTTCTTACTTTTGCCATGTCTTGCAGCGTCTCGAAGCCGGTCTGTGGCAACCAGCCATTTTTCCTGGTCCGTCCAGGCATGTCGAGCGCCAAGCGCATGCGTGGATGGTTTCAAACCAGACGTCGGCGTCATCCTCAAAGCCGCAGAACTCGGGCAGTTCCCACGCATCCAGTTGGAGTGGAGCGCCAAACCGGGAGCTCATACCATTGGGTCCCGGAATAGGGATACCACCTACTGTACTGCTCATTGAAGGCTACAGCTCTCTCTCCATTTAAATAAATGTTTTCTTCTTCATCATCATCATCCCAGAGCTCGTTCCCTCTCTGCTAGAAAACTCTTTCTTCTCCAATGCGCTTTAATCGTTCTTCCTTATCAAACTTGATGATGATGAGGCTTACTGCTGTTGTTCATTAAAGGAATGGACGCTCTTTTTTACAGCCCGTGCAGGACCACGGATCACCGCCCGTGGGTTGGGGAAAGAAAGAAGTGAAAAGTCATTAATGATAGGAACGCCGTAGCGAAAGCCTCCGAAACTTTGACGACCTGGGGTTGTATCGCGTGCAAGGGTAATGCACAGTAGACGGGCATCTGCCATTTTAGCTTCCAGCGAAAATGCGACCAACGAAGGCGGGACCGAACCCGGATTTTCAGCAGGGAAGCTTCTTAAGGCAACCATAAAGGCTCTGTAGTGCCACTTTTAACAAGGAAGCTCTTTAAACTAGCCGTAATTTTTCAGGCATCATGCAATACCACGTGACATTCCGTTACGTGATTTGAGGGGGAAAATGTGAACTGACATTTCATTGCCTGATTTTGGATGATCACGTGACTCATTCTCGCCAAAATGACGTAAGACAATGTCACGTGACATGGTCCCGCCAAGCTATCAACCACTCGTATCGCTGTCAAGCGACCTGATTCAGTTAACTATCGGCAGCTTCGCTGTCATCTGGCCTTGGGCGACTTCGCGGAAGCTACACAATTTTTTGAGTTAGCAGCCAAGCACTATAACGACTAAACCACTGCAGGAGACATCGTTAAGCTTATGCTCTCGAATGGTAGCAGTAAGATCCTGCCTCGATCCAACTCTTGCCAAAGAAAATCTGCGACGCCCACGAAATGGAATCCTCGCAGACTCCTCCTTCGTCACCCGATTCTTCTGCGTGGTGCAGAGCTGAGGAGATCGAGTGAGATACGACCTCGCGTTGTGGCACAAAGGTACTTTATGAACGCGCTAAACACAAACGGCGCTCAAAATGTAACGGCACAGACACAAAGTCATGAGAAGTGTCAAAACTGATTAAAAAAAACCGTGATACGTGCTTTCCTGGTCAGGAAGAAGTGCGTGGATTGGCATTCTGTATGAAGCGCGAGGTTGAAGATTAGATGAAGGGGCAGCGGTCTGTTTCTTTCTGCCTCTCGTCTGTTGCCATTTGGCCCTCTGTCGAAACAACTTATCAGTTCTAACGACGGCGCGCAATCGTTCACCACTGTTCTGCTCCTTGAAAAGACACTAAAAAGAGAATATTATGTTAAGCAACATTAACAGATTAGGTTTCTGGGACAACCAATTCGCCAATCCTTGCGAGAGCAGAGCTGTTGTGAGTAAACGAAGAAATTGAGAAATTAGAGTGGCGCCTTCTGCCCTTCTGCCCCACTCTGCGGGTACTTGTTTGAAAGGGTGTAATTTGACCTATTTTGATCAGTAGACTACGAGTAAAGTTGTGTCCGATGGTGCCGAAGGTCCTTCTCCGGGATTCCAGCTCCCCGCTCGGCGTCCTAAACGCACCGTCCGAGACGGCATGGGCGAGTTGGGAAGGAGCTGGCTGCCGCTGGTATGGCGGCGATAGGCTCGCGGGCAAACGTGAAGCGAATGAAGAACGGGCTCAGAGACTTCAGTTTAAAGAAATGGAAATCAAAACTTGTATTTACAGTATAGTATACAAAAGGGAATACAGGGAGTTGACTGGTACATAAAAATAAAGTTGAAGCTGAACTACACGTAGGGCGACCCTACTCCGGCGTAGCCGGCAGTGCGTAGCACTTTTTCCACCCGTTCAGCCTCCCGTTCAGCCTCTCTCGTCCCATGGCGGAGCCATCTTTATTACCACAACCGCTCCGCCTTAACGTCTCAGCCGGCGAATCATCTTAACTTCGCTCTGGCATTGGGCAGCGATTCCACCTTTTGTCCCGCCTCCTCAATTGGGGCGGTCCAATTGGTGAAATCACCACCCAGTCTGTTGACGGTGAGAGGGGTAAGTTCGTACAATAATAAAAAAACACATGCATCAGCACTAAACAACACATACATAAAAGTAAGCAATGCCACCCAAGGTCGAAGGGCGATGGCAAAGATATGGCGCACGTGAAACGCGTTACTTGCGCACGTGTCGCGTCTGCTCGGGCGCTGTTACCGGAAACGAGCAGGCGCCCAAAAGATTCGCCCGAAAGAGTTATTATTTGAAGAAAACCTTCCCATGGGGAAGTTGGACCGTCCGCGCGCCTGCTTCTGGTTATCCCAACAAGCCGAGCCGTACTGGCTCTTACTCAGACCCGTTTAATCGGCACCCCGCTGTGCTTAGACGCATGCTACCCCACGGCGTGCGAGGAAGGAACGCTTGAACCAAAGCCATCCCGCGGCACGCGCGGGCCACAGCCCAGTGACCAAAAACAGGCGTTTCCGACAGCGAACAACAAACGGCTCGCGCGTCTCCGTGGCTGTCACCACCGGCATGTTGCATGCCGACGCCACATTCAGCGTAGCCGCCCCAGGTCGTCGTAATGACGCCCGAGGTGCGGTTAGCAGAACGACCGAAGTGCCGCTATCGCTGCGTGCTCACGCACAAAAGGGGCCCACCCGGGCCTCCGTTCAGGCAAGAGGGGTGGAAGCTTTGTCTCTCCGCGGTGCGGAGCATTGGGAGTGGGCTACCATATCAGCTCGTCCGTCAATTTCGGAAGATCTGCCTTCCGAACCACCGCCCGCTTCCTCCATGCGCGCGCGGGCGCTCACAAGGTCGTGTATACACGTACACCTGGAGCGCCGCGGGGCATCCTAAAGGTCCAGGCCATCTGGGGTCCGCCTGCGTCCCTGCCGCGATCACCGTCCAAGCATCCCCCCTCACAGCCCCGCAGCGGGGTGCCCGAGTCCCCAGAAGACGCGGAGGACACATATGATGAAAGTAAAGAAAATTAACGGATACGGCCGGGGTACGACAAACGAAAAGCCGATGCCGCGAAACGCGCCCCACTGACCGACGTCGCCCGTCGCCGAGTGTTATAAAAAAAATAATAATAAACGCGCCTTGCTAGCGGCAGGCTTACACCCCCCACCCAAGACTTCGCAACGACTTGGTTACAGCGTTGCCGAAGCGGGAACACGATGAAAAAGCCGGCCGCGGTTATCGCGAGAAGGCGTGGTAACCCGAGCGCGGCAAACACAAGAACCGCTAACATTCCCGCCGAGCGCTTAGGCTGCAAGGAGGTTCCCGTCCCCCAGAGCTACTCTCGTTGCTCCCCTAGAACTTGAGATTGAAAAAAAAACTAAAGAAATATAAACAAATCAGCAGCCTAGTTCACTGTACGGGGTAATCCAGCGCGAGAACTCTGGGCCCCACTTCTCATCATACTGTTATTCACGCGACATATTTCATGGTATGCACATTGCAGTAATGCAGTCAAGAATAAAAAAAGAAGGCATGCACACGGGTAGACACTCTACACATAAGCGCCACGGAGTATCCCGGTCTACGCTATAATGATCACTGAATATAAGGCATACTGTGGCGGCAAAAGAGAAAAGAAAGAAAACTTAACTGGTGGTCACACAAAAATGTTCATATGCTGTGCCTCGTAGGGAATACAGTCACTCAAAATACCACTGAGATTTGTTCGTAACGGCACCAGGATCGCCGACTGTGAGTGTTCATGGCTGAAAGTTCGCCGAAAAATCACTATAGTCACTGCACACACGGCACATCACATTTGTCCCCTCTCCTACACTGACCGTCACTGCGGGGTAGCCGGGATGCTAGGCCGACAATGTCTCCCCCCAACATAGATTCGACAGTCGGGAAAGTGCATCGGCGTTAGCGTGCGCCGTGCCCTTCCTATGTTGCACTACTACATCATAGCGCTGCAGAGCCAAAGCCCAGCGTATCAGTTTTGCCCCCTGTGGCACAGACTGAGTGAGGTACGCGAGTGGGTTGTGGTCAGAGACGACAAATATTTTGGCTCCGAACACCCATGTGTCAAATTTCTTTAGTCCCCAAATGACTCCAAACGCTTCGCGTTCGATAGTTGACCACTTCATCTGCGCGGCCGTGAAGCGGTGACTGGCAAAAGCAATTGGGCACTCGGTGCCATCGTCGGCCATCTGGGCCAGGCAAGCGCCTACAGCGATCGCGGACGCATCGGTGAAGAGCCAATATGGTTTGGTCGTGTCGGGAGTGCTCAGCTCGACTGCGCTGCAAAGGGCACTTTTGAGGTTTTCGAACGCCTCGTTGGCTTCTGTTGTCCAGGGGATGCGATTGGGCACGTGTTTACCGGTCAGCTGGGTCAACGGCTTGGCGATAGCGGCAAAGTCCCTAACATAGCTCCGATAATACCCGCAAAGACCCAGGACACTTCTCAGTTCCTTTTTCGTCCGCGGTACCTGTAGCCCTTTAATGGCTTCGAGCTTAGTGGGGTCTGGGCCATGCTTTCCCGATCCGACAATATGTCCGAGATAGCGGATAGAAGAGCCAGCCACTTGGCATTTCTCCAAGTTAGCTACCAATCCAACGGAAGTTAGAGTGGTGAAGACCGCGTGAAGGTGCTCAAGGTGTTCCTGCAGTGACCCACTGAACACCGCGATGTCATCTAAGTACGCGCAGGCGTATTCCTCATGCGGGGACAACAGCTGGTTCATGCTTCGCTGAAAGCTAGCCGCTGCGTTTCTGAGCCCGAAGGGCATCACTTTCCACGCGAACTGGCCGAGGTGAGATACAAACGCCGCCGCCTCCTGCGATTCTTTAGCTAAGGGCACTTGCCAGTATCCGCGCCTGAGGTCTATAAGAGTTATGTAGCTAGCACTTCCCACGTTCATGATCATCTCTTGCGGAAACCCCATCGGGAACGCATCTGGCTCGGTGACCGCGTTTAAGCTCCTGTAATCGACGCACAAACGTACTGTGCCGTCTTTCTTGGGCACGCACACGAGCGGATGCGCGAAGGAGCTCTCGCACCTGTAGATCAATCCCAATGCCAATAACTCGGAGATTTGCTTCGACACCTCCTCCTTCAATGCAACAGGGATGCGATAAGGGCGACAGCGTCTCGGCACGGCCCCGGCAACCAATTTAATGCGGTGCTCGCCTACTTTCGCTATGCCTATATCGCCAGCAAACAGGGCCGCGTGCTGGTCAAACACCGCCCGCACCAGCGCACCATCCGACGGCGTCAAATGTGCCAGGCGTTCAGCCGGTAGGATGGAGACGTCGATGCGAGCAGTGGATGGGCGCGGCGTATACTCTACCTCGCCGAAGTCATGGTCATCATGAAACATGACGCCAATGCCGGCGACGCGGCACCTGTAAGGTCGTAGGTGGTTGGCGTGCACGAGCATACGCTTTCCTTCTGGGGACTCTACATAATAGGAATGCGACCTGTATTTCTCCGTTATGGTGCATGGTCCCACCCACTTAGGCTGCATTTTACCGGAGCGGCTGCTGTCAAACACCAACACTTGATCTCCTCGCTCGAACGCCTTTTCTTTAGCGCGCAAGTTGTACTGTGTGGCGTATGCTCTCTGCTTTTTCGTCGCGACTACGTCAGCGGCCTCCGCGGCAATCTCGAGCTGTCTCTTAAGCTTCCTCATGTATTCGGAGGGCTTTTCGGCGACCGCCCCAGGTATCTCCTGTTCTCCCAACCAAGTCCGCTTTAAGAGCGCAAGCGGCCCGACGGGTTCCCTTCCGTACATCATATGAAACGGTGACACGCCTGTCGTATCGTGGGGAACTTCTCGATACGCCCACAACAGGAATGGCACGAACTTATCCCACTGCCGCCCGTGTTCGCCTATCACGTGGAACAACATGTTCTTAAACACCCGATTCCACCGTTCTACAGCCCCATTGCTTTCCGGATGGTCAGGTGTTGAAAAACGCGGGGAGCAGCCGAGGCGCGCGAGGAACTCGTTCGTAAGCGCGGCGGTGAAGTTCGTCCCGCAGTCAGAGCACACCACCTCTGGTATCCCGGTGCGGCTAAAAATCTCCAACAGTGCATCACACGTAGCCCTGGCCGTTAACGATTTCAGGCATATGACCTCAGGCCAGCGGGTGCACAGGTCTATGACGCAAAGCGCGTAGCGGTGGCCACGGCTGGTCGGGGGATCTATCGGCCCTATAACATCAATATTTATTTTCTGAAATGGGTATCGCGGCCTGACAAGCGGTGTAATGGGCACGCGGTCGGTCCGCCTGCTGTCGGCCCTGATCTGGCACGCGTGACAACTATTACAGTACTCCTGCACGTCCTTTTCGATGCCCGGCCAAAAGAAACTAAGCTTGATCCTTGCTTTCGTCTTGCGACACCCGAGGTGTCCGCCCCAGTACGATTCGTGAGCAAGGCCGAGGACATCGGCGCGACGCTCCGTGGGCAATACAAGTTGTTTTAGCGGCTGCCCTAACACTCTGTCTTGGTGATATAGCAACCCTTCCACCACTATCATACCGCCTTTTCCCTCCTTTGCGTCCTTCCACGCACGGGCGAGTGTCGGGTCGTTCCTTTGCTCTTCCATTAAAGCCGCGGCGTCTCTCCTTACTGCACCCGAACCACCAGGTGTATCCGCGCCCCCATTCTCCATTTCTGCGTGCTCCGTCTCCGTCCTAGAGGTGCCCTCGCTGCGCGTATCTGAGCTAATCGGGTTTGGTGCACCTTCCTCTATTCCCACGGCTGCCACTAGCTCCTCTTCCTCGTTCTGCGAAGCTCTAATGGTTAGCAACCCGCGGCTCGTGCTAACTGTCCCTTCCCCGCCGGTATCAGGCTTTATTAAGCTAGGTACCCCTTCTTCTAACGTCTCGGATGTCTCTAGCTTCTCCGATAGGCATTCGGGAGCTTTAGCGGCTAGTGGCTCGCGGAATTCTTCCTGCTCCTGCTGAAGCGCGTCCCAATCCGCCGCCGAGAGCAGGCAATCGCTTATGCTCAACCTATCGGTTACTGCGCACAACACCGGTGTGGCCTCTGCAACGTTCGTAAACACTGGCTTCCCTTCTTTCAGTGTCAATGGAAGCTCTACCAGCTTAGCTTCAACTCGTTCCCCGAATGCGGCTCGCAGGCACACGCTCCCGTGTGACAGGGTAGCCTCCTCTGGCAGGGCGCTTTCCCGCACCACTGTGATTTCGGCCCCCGTGTCGACTATCGCATTCAGGGTCCTGCCCTTATGGTCGATGGCCACTCTCCACAAGCGGTCTCCTGCCGTTGCCTCATCGATGGAGACTCGAGCCGTGAGTCTCTCAGTTTGACCGGAGGTCGCGGGTGCCTGTGCCAACCTCTCGCGAACGCGCGGGCAATTCGGCCTAATGTGCGTGGTCGACCCACACTCAAAGCAGACGGCCTGCCTCTGCGGCTTTCCAGGGGTGTACGCCGTTTTCGGCTTCGTATTCTGCACCTGACTCTGCCCTAGGCCGCCCCCGGTACGGGTATCGGCGGCCTTTTCCATGTTTTTACCTACGGCGTTACGCGTCTGTTGTCCCCTCGCTGCCTCCGCGCTACCGTGAGCGTCCTCGAAAGTTTGGAGCAGCCTCGCGATTTCGCCGGTCCTGTACCACGCAGCCCCTTCCCGCAGTCTCAGGTATCTCAACGCCTCCTCCGAGAGCGCGGACTTCAGCTGATCAGCAACTAGGAGTTCCATCAAATCAACAAAATTGGCTACATCTCTAGCCGCTACGTAAAAATTTAGGTAGCTGCCTAACCGCGTTGCAAAGCTTTTCCACGTTTCCGACTTCCTTTTGCGCGCTCCCAGGAATCTTTTCTGATACTCCAGAGGCGACAGCTTGAGCTCATCAAGGACAACCTCCTTTAAGGCCTCATAGTCTCGGTGTTGCGCGGGTGTCAAACGAGTAGCCAAATACTCCACACGCTCCGCTAAGAGTGGGAAAATTATTTGACCCCAACAGCTTCGGGGCACCTCGTAGGCCTCTAGCGTATGTTCCACTGACTCGAACCATACTGGCACCTCAGCGTCCGCGGGAAATTTGGGAAACGCTCCGATTAGGATTTTTGCGTATTTACGCCACTCAGAAGTTGCGCTGTGCTCCCCCGCTCTGCCAACGCGCTCCTGGCTGCTCGATGAAGCCGTCGAATGTAATCTGGCGAGTTCTACCTCAAGCTCGAGCGCTTGGCGACGTTCTTGCGCTAGCTTCAAATGGTACTCCATTTGTCGTTCTGACAAAACGTTTCCGTTGCTACTCCCGACCTCACTCACGCTCTCACCACCCTCCATTTCGCAGCGCTTTGTGTTAGCTTATATACCCCGCAGTGGCAATACAGTAATAGGAAAGAAAACTCACAGCTTCGGCGTGTTGGCTCGTGGCTGACGGCCCCGGCGTCGTGGTGTCACCTTGGTTTGGTCGTCGTGTTGCCCTGTTGTCGCTCTTGTCGTAGCCGTCGACTTGCTGCCGTTGCTGCCCGGGCCTCTGTTCCGGGGACTGTGCTTGCGACTGCTCTGGAGGTGCTGCCAGGTGGCCTCTACGGAGGTGATTTCTTCTGAATCTTCGCCGTTTCTTCGCCCCGCGAACCTATCCTGCCGACTGCGCCAGTAAAGTTGTGTCCGATGGTGCCGAAGGTCCTTCTCCGGGATTCCAGCTCCCCGCTCGGCGTCCTAAACGCACCGTCCGAGACGGCATGGGCGAGTTGGGAAGGAGCTGGCTGCCGCTGGTATGGCGGCGATAGGCTCGCGGGCAAACGTGAAGCGAATGAAGAACGGGCTCAGAGACTTCAGTTTAAAGAAATGGAAATCAAAACTTGTATTTACAGTATAGTATACAAAAGAGAATACATGGAGTTGAGTGGTACATAAAAATAAAGTTGAAGCTGAACTATACGTAGGGCGACCCTACTCCGGCGTAGCCGGCAGTGCGTAGCACTTTTTCCACCCGTTCAGCCTCCCGTTCAGCCTCTCTCGTCCCATGGCGGAGCCATCTTTATTACCACAACCGCTCCGCCTTAACGTCTCAGCCGGCGAATCATCTTAACTTCGCTCTGGCATTGGGCAGCGATTCCACCTTTTGTCCCGCCTCCTCAATTGGGGCGGTCCAATTGGTGAAATCACCACCCAGTCTGTTGACGGTGAGAGGGGTAAGTTCGTACAATAATAAAAAAACACATGCATCAGCACTAAACAACACATACATAAAAGTAAGCAATGCCACCCAAGGTCGAAGGGCGATGGCAAAGATATGGCGCACGTGAAACGCGTTACTTGCGCACGTGTCGCGTCTGCTCGGGCGCTGTTACCGGAAACGAGCAGGCGCCCAAAAGATTCGCCCGAAAGAGTTATTATTTGAAGAAAACCTTCCCATGGGGAAGTTGGACCGTCCGCGCGCCTGCTTCTGGTTATCCCAACAAGCCGAGCCGTACTGGCTCTTACTCAGACCCGTTTAATCGGCACCCCGCTGTGCTTAGACGCATGCTACCCCACGGCGTGCGAGGAAGGAACGCTTGAACCAAAGCCATCCCGCGGCACGCGCGGGCCACAGCCCAGTGACCAAAAACAGGCGTTTCCGACAGCGAACAACAAACGGCTCGCGCGTCTCCGTGGCTGTCACCACCGGCATGTTGCATGCCGACGCCACATTCAGCGTAGCCGCCCCAGGTCGTCGTAATGACGCCCGAGGTGCGGTTAGCAGAACGACCGAAGTGCCGCTATCGCTGCGTGCTCACGCACAAAAGGGGCCCACCCGGGCCTCCGTTCAGGCAAGAGGGGTGGAAGCTTTGTCTCTCCGCGGTGCGGAGCATTGGGAGTGGGCTACCATATCAGCTCGTCCGTCAATTTCGGAAGATCTGCCTTCCGAACCACCGCCCGCTTCCTCCATGCGCGCGCGGGCGCTCACAAGGTCGTGTATACACGTACACCTGGAGCGCCGCGGGGCATCCTAAAGGTCCAGGCCATCTGGGGTCCGCCTGCGTCCCTGCCGCGATCACCGTCCAAGCATCCCCCCTCACAGCCCCGCAGCGGGGTGCCCGAGTCCCCAGAAGACGCGGAGGACACATATGATGAAAGTAAAGAAAATTAACGGATACGGCCGGGGTACGACAAACGAAAAGCCGATGCCGCGAAACGCGCCCCACTGACCAACGTCGCCCGTCGCCGAGTGTTATAAAAAAAAATAATAATAAACGCGCCTTGCTAGCGGCAGGCTTACACTACGGATCGCCGTTATAAATAAAAACATAATTACATAAATATCGATTGCAAACTACCGAGCAGTGCGCCACAGTTGTTACTGGCTGCTGCGGCCGTAGAGCTCGGTGCATTTCAGGCATTAGTACGTTCGCATTTGAGAACAGTCCGTTTAATATGGGTCCCCGGCCATAAAGGGTTGCTCCTCAACGAAGTTGATGATTCTTTAGCAAAGGCTGCTCTAGACGGACCGATTCTACCCTACTTTCCTGCGTCCGCTTATGTCACGGCTGCTAGGTTTCGTAGGCGAGTCATAAGGGAAGCGCTGAAAGACTCCGCGTTGACAAACTCTGCAGATTATTGTCACCTTCAATACCCCTGGCGAAGAACAGTATGTCAAACACGTCAACTGGAAGTGTCCCTTACGAGGTTACGCTGCCGTGTACCGAGCCTAAATTTCTATGAGCACAGGTGTGGTCGGGTTCCTTCACCACTGTGTGCATTCTGCGGAGAGCCAGAGACGATACATCATTTCCTTTTGAGCTGTAGACCATTTACCGTGGCCAGGAAAACATGCTTAGGGAATCCTTTGCGAGCTGTTGGAATAGACCTGTCTACGCCCGTGCTTCTGTCTTTTGGTGCCTCCATTTCTGGATATTGCAATACGAACGTTTGCTTGGCCGTGCAAAATTACATTGCTGAAACTGATCGTCTTTAAATAAGCCAGAAATATCGTTATATTTATTCAAATAAACAACTAACGTTCAATACAAATTTTAGTCTTTTTCTATTATTCAATTTTTCATTATGAGAATCATTAGAGTTTTTCCTCCCCCCATATTACATCAATACCACTTCGCCATTTCTCTGTGTAGATTACTGCATTTCTAAATATTAAATTTTTTAGCACCCGATTCTTGGCCAATCCCCCACAGTATAAAGAGTGGGGTGACGCAATAAACGATATCAGTTGAGAGTAGCGCTTTGTCCTGTCCTTCCTTCCTGTGTATTGTTTTTTTGCGCTAAATAAGCACGATGGATTCACACCAACTAGCCCGACAACGCATTGTGTTCCCCCACAGTGGGCGTGAACCATATATTGTCAGGTGAACAAGAACAAGAACAAGCTCAGTGCACGGGCGAGTCAGCGGGCGGTGGTCGTGATGTCAAGCTTCTGTTCTTTTTTTTTTTTTGGCGTCATCATCATCATCAGCCCATCTTATGTCCACTGCAAGACGAAGGCCTTTCCCAATCCTCTCCATGCTTGTCTATCCTGCGCGAGCTGATTCCATTTGGCGCCTGCGAATTTCTTGTTTTCGCCACCCCATCTTACTCTCCGTCGTCCGCGGCTACGCTTGCCCTCTCTTGGTATCCATTCCGTCGTTCTAACTGTCCATCGGTTATCTAGCCTTCTCATCACGTGGCCTGGCCATTCCCATTTTTTTTCCTTAACGTCGGTTGTTATGTGTGCGACTCCTGTATGTTCTCTGACCCACTGGGCTGTCTTTCTATCTCTTAATGTAGCGCCTATCATTTTTCGTTCCATCGCCCGCGGCGCGGTTGTTGACTTCCTCTCGAGCTTCTTAATTCTCCAAGTTTCTTCCCCGTATGTCAGTACTGGCGAAATGCAGTAGTTATATATTTTCTAGCCTAGTTATATAGCTTTCTTTGCTTTAGTCTTCAATCATCTTGTACAATTTCTCGCCAGTCGCCATCATTGCTAAAGAGTACTGTCATCTGCAAATGGTATGTTACTCAGACATTCGCCGTTAATCCTTAGCCCTGTCTCATCCAAGTCTAATCCTTTGAAGATATCTTCCAAACATGCAGTAAACAGTATTGGATCAATTGTAAAGATTGATGATTGATTTGTGGGGTTTAACGTCCCAAAACCAGCTCTGATTATGAGAGACGCCGTAGTGGAGGTGTCCGGAAATTTCGACCACCTGGAGTTCTTTAACGTGCACTGACATCGCACAGCACACGGGCCTCAACATTTCGCCTCCATCGAAATGCAGCCGCCGCGGCCGGGATTCGATCCCGCGGCCTTCGGGTCTGCAGCCGAGTGCCATAACCACTAGACCACCGTGGCGGGGCTTGGATAAATTGTAGGCGTGAGAGATCAAAATGGATAAGCGACACCAGGAACTTTCGACTTCCGGCATGAGTTATCGACGCGAAAACAATTATTTATTGACACGTCGATAGCTCTGATAGACTGTAGTATAGGTAAAAAAAGTGATCTGCCCAAACTTAGTACTTTACTTTCATGCCCATTTAAATTAGTGGCAAATTGCCAAAAGGCTTCTAGGACGATTGTTGAAAAAAACTTTCATTTTTCAGGACGAATTCTGAGCTTGCCCTCGGACGTTTCAACGACCACTTTCGAGACAAGATCAAGGTGTCCTTCGAGCAAACTAAAGCCATGTATTTGCAATATATTCGCGCTAACAGCACACTGGATACTGTTTCTCTGGGTACGAGGAACGTAAGAGGATTCCACGTCCTGCAGTTTGTCAGAGAGAACGATGATATGCAAGTAAGTATGAGCACTTTGTCCCATTGTAGCAATTTAATAAAAGGATCTACGACCGTAGGGCCACATTAAGTGAGAGATGAGAGCTGAGGTACGGGGCAGCATGTTCAATTCAATGGTGATAAAAATTCCTCGGGTGGCTTCTATTATTTTTGCGCTAATAAAAATAAAATGGCAAAAAAATGTTTACTGTGACCATCTCCAATATTTCTGATAGTCGTGCTGCAATTTTGACAAGAAAACCGTAGAAATGTAGTTATGTTCAATAGGGCGCTTTAGCAGCGGAGGAGTACGGTACGGCAAGCACCTTAATATTCTTTCCTTATTGGCTGTGCTTGGCAATTTTCATCCGAAAATCTGTGTCAAGCGCTTGGCACCTTTGATCGATTTACTGTAAGCACAAACCTACCAGTGCAGCTGTTTACGCCTGAAATAGCTACGTGCGGACCGCGCTCTTGCAGTGCCGAGAGCGTGGCAACCTACCATTGCTAAAACTCTAACAGGTGAGACATTTCCATCTTTCCAGGAAGCGCTACAAGTTGCCGATCAGGGTGGCTTGCGAAGAAGACAAGATTCTTTTAACTACTCAGCGAGACGAATTTTCTGAAAGACTTGGCGTATAATCTTCAAACAAAAATTAGTTACTCGGGCGCGTTCTGATGCCATTCTGCGCGAATTCTCTCTTGCTTCAATTTAAAATTTCTAGAGGCCCTGTGTCGCGGGAAAGCTCTATCGAAACCAGAATGAATTAGAAAGCTTATGTAAAGTTTTGCCGGCTGAATGTTCCCATGAACGGTGGCGATGCAAAGCTGCGAAAAATAATCTAGATATTACACGGGGGCAACAACATTTAAAGAGAATTGTTGACACGGGAATGGCGGGCATCAAAAGCAATTGAGCCCAGATGTGTTATATTTAGATCAAACAAAAAGAATGCTAGTGCCATCACGGCGCACATACAAATTCAGCTATTCTAACCAACGTTCTCCATAATCTCGGTATTAGCAGCACTCTATAATTGTAACACTTGAAGCTTTTTAAAAGTCTAACGGTCAACGACATCACAAGTGGCACATAATGCAAAGGAAAGTTAGCGGGTGGGGCTTTGGAAAATATCAACGTCAAAACTGCGGTGACATGATGAGCAACCGGTGAAGTGGCGAAGTGAATGGACGTAATTCTTGAACCCACCGTAAGACATATTGCCAAAGTTACCCAGTGATAGCCATGATTAGCCGGTCTTTCTAACAAATGGCTTGCAACACCAACATTTACATTTCCTCCACACTAATGGTAATGCGTATGTCGCGTTCGGAGTACAGTTTGATTTACTATTGTCACACGTTCCTGTTCTAGCTGCTCACGGGCAGCGTCCTTATCACTTTTTGGTGACGCGCAGCAGAGGTCGCGCTTTCCTTTCATGCATCTTTTCGAATGGTGTCCAACGTTCTACAAACGTCGCATGCCAGGCACCCGTATTTCAATGCCTTCCAGAATATCAGAAACAATACCAGAAAATATTGTGACGATTGGAAAAAAACCAACGCATTTGACAGCTGGTCAGTTTTCATCGTCGAACGGCGACTTTTCGCGGAGCTATCACCATGCTGTGTGATTTTGTTTCCATCGCAGTGCCTAGCCTCATTAAATAGTTCGGTTGTCAGCTCTTTCATTCCTGCTGCGCCCTTCTTCGTCAGGACCACGTGACATTAAGCTACCCTGCATAAATGGTGACCGTTGTGTAATGTGAAGCCTGAGAAAGCGGTTTTATGCTGACTGAATATGCTCGCGGAGTCCCAGTCTGTGCTTTACAGAACGACTAGCGTCCCCCGACTACAGTGCTCTAGTGGTTATGGCACTCAACTGCTGATGCGAAGATCACGAGATCGAATCCTGGTCACGGTGG
The DNA here is from genome assembly GCA_013339685.2 of Hyalomma asiaticum. Lineage (NCBI taxonomy): Eukaryota > Metazoa > Arthropoda > Arachnida > Ixodida > Ixodidae > Hyalomma > Hyalomma asiaticum. Next base: position 98,769,089 of record CM023483.1, read on the forward strand.
CTGAATTTCAATGGAGGCGAAACCATAGTGGAGGCTATGGAGGCACGTTAAAGAATCCCAGGTGGTTGAAATTTCCGGAGACTTCCAATACTGCGTGTTTCATAACTAGAGCTGGTTTTCGAACGTTAAACCCGACATATCAACTATTATTAACGTTAAGGGACAGCTAATGGATCCACCGGAGATGCAGCTTCCGCTATGTCAGGCGCGACCAGATCACAGCAAAGCTTGTCGATAGTTTACTGAAACAGGTCACTTGATAGTCATATATTTTGGGGGAAACATGTCATGGGGCAATGCGTTAATGATTTTTGTTGATCAAGCGACATGGTCTCGCCGAAACCACGTGACGCAATGTCACGTGTCATGTTCCAGCCCAAGCCAAGTAGCGAAATGTTACGTGAGATGTTCGCCCCACAATCTCGTAACCAAATGTCACGTAAGCTGCTTCCGCAAAATTCACGTAACGCAATGCCACCCGACACGTTACCGCCAAATCACTTAACAAATATCACCTGACATGTCCCCCCAAGATCATATAACGAAACGTCATTTGAGATGTTCTTGCATAAGTAACGTAACACAATGTGACGTGACATGTTTCCGCCAAAATCATGTAATGCATTGTGACGTGGCATGTGCTCGCCAACGTAATACATTGTCACATGATACGAACCCGCCAAAATGACGTAACAAATTACACGTTGTATTGCATGATGCTTGACAAATACGGTTAGATTCTTTTCTGAAGAAGCCTGCAAAATGGTTGAGCTGCCGTAGGTAACTGGGGCACGAACTTGCCGTAATAGCTGACAACGCCCAACACAGTTTGAAGCTGCTTCTTCAACTTCGGCTCTGCCGCCTGAGAAGCGCATCAACTTTATCTGAAAATGGGGAAATGGCTTCAGCGCCGCTTTTCTGGCCAAGTTAGTGAAGTTCGCTTTCGAAAAGCGAGCACTTCTCTCTCTTTACCCTGACGCCTCGGCTTTGCAGACGCTCCAGCAGCGCTTCGAGAGTGGCTAAGTGGTCCGAGATTGGTAAGCAGCCAACCAAAGTGTACAAGCCACACTAATATTAACTTTATACATCTTTGGTTAGGATACACATCATGAGCTGTCGGTACAAGCATCGCCGACCGCGTACACTTTCTTTCAAGGGGTATTAGCCAATGCTAAGAACTCTACTGACAAATTGAAATCCTTCCAAACCTCTAAAAGCATGCGGATTTTCGCATTTATAAACGAAGGATGCATACGTGGCATACATATTGACTCCCTACAACTTTGCAATAAAACATCCGCCTTCCATTTGGCAATTGTAAGGTATTTAACATTTATTTTTAAATTCCTCACCTCAATGTCGCTCTGGCAGCGGTAAATTCTTTCCGCCTTTAAGTAGATTTTGTGCACGTGGATGAGAGGCGCCTTTCCGTATTAGCAACAATATTAGCATTTTAGGGGCGAAGCTCCTTAAGGCGTGGGTCGTGCGTCCCCGATGTACGTAGTAGTAGTAGTAGTAGTAGTAGTAGTAGTAGTAGTAGTAGTAGTAGTAGTAGTAGGTAGCCACCGGCACGTGCCTGTCGGGAGGCACGCACGCGCCGAGGGCGAGCGCGTGGCTCCCGGCACGCGCTCGCCCGCGAGAGACAACGTTGGCGCAGGCAGCGTCTCCTAGCGAGTTTCTTGATTGAGAAATGCCGACTGCTCGCTTTGGAGAAGCGTTTACCGGCAACCCATATATATATATATATATATATATATATATATATATATATATATATAGGCACTGCATCTTGACTTGCAATGAAGTGCCGGTGGTGGGAGATTTCACTTGTGCATTGTGCATAGTTGAACCGTGAGGATTCGTAGCGTGCGCGAGATGTTATAAAACTAGACGGCGGTACTTGTAGTTGATGATGAAAGATGCGAGATGTTATAATCCTTACCGATGATTCCCTCCGGAGCTTCGCCCACTCATCATCATTCACCCCGTGGATATGCTGTGATTTTTATAATAAATTTGTGTCATTTAAGAAGCAACACCTTTTAATCCATCATGAGTCCTGTGTACAATTCAAAAGCACGTCACATGTTGTGATAGTTCACTGATTGGGGTATGGCTGAATCTGACACATAAAAAGACCGGTCTGAAGGCAAGTAAAACTAGCGATTACGGAACGCTAGTTTGCAGTTTCTGTGCCCCTTATCTGCACATTGTCTGACTGGGGTAGGCACAACATTTATCCACTGACATATTCTGTCATCCCTTGTTGCGTTATTCATTGTTTCCTGTCATCAAAACACAATTGACACATTGATTTGAAGGATGTATTTCTGCCGCTAAAACATTATAGGTATATTTTGATGGTGAACACAAGCCTTTCACACAAACCAAGCCAACAGGATCCGAGCTTGAGGAATTTGTCGTGTATTACACCCAGGACAGCGACCCCAGGTTCGTCATGGTGGAGTCGCACTACACCATGACCGACACGACATTGATAAGAACCGTGAGTACCATAATAGGTTTTTCTCGTATTTAAGGAGCAAGCGGGTTCATAATATCCGGGTGATGTTTCAAGCTTGGCCTCTAAAAGTAATCTCGTAAACCATGTGCTGCTTTATAATGTCGTAGTCTATATACATTTACAAAGAAACAGACTACGCCTCCTGAAAGGGCCCTCCGACACTTTTTGACCGAGTCATTAGAAGATGCCGGTCGTTGGGAAGGCTGTCGCGAATATGTGAGTCACATATTTTTAGAGTGCGCGCCTCAGGAACATTGCAGGTTTGTTTCAATTGACGGTGTAAGTCAGCCGCTCTTCTTTCAAGAAATTACGTATTAAGAAACACCAACTGCACAAAACGGGGCGCAGCTAGTATCGGCGGATTTCATGACTGCACAAGCAGGCTCAGTAATGCTAATTTTCTTTTCGTTTCGAGTTTAAAAAATAAAGAATATACGCATGTCTGTCTATAAAAGCACAGAAAAAAAGTCGCACGTTCTCGCCGCTTCATCATCATCATCATCATAATCCTGTCTACGCCCACTGCAGGGCGAAGGCCTCTCCCATAGATATCCAGTTCTCCCTGTCCTGTGCTAAATAGGCCCAATTTATCCCTGCAAACATCCGATCTCCTCTACCCACCTAACTTTCTGCCGCCCCCTGCCAGGCTTGACTTCTCTAGGAATCCACTGTTACCCTTAATGACCAACCGTTGTCTTCTCTTGGAATTACATGGCCCACCCATGTCCATTTCTTCTCAATTTCTATTAGAATTTCCCTAACACGCGTTTGTTCCCTAACCCACTCCTCTCTCTTGTCCCTTAATGTGACACATACCATATTCCGTTGCGTCGCTCGCTGCGTGGTCCTTTATTTAAGCTGAACCCTCCAAGTTTCTGCCCCGTAGGTGAGTACCGGTAAGATGCAGCTGTTATACACTTTCTTCTTGAGAGACCAGGTTAAGCTACCATTCAGTATGTGACAACGCTTGCCGAATGCACTCTACCCCATCCTTATCCTCCTAATTATTTCAGCTTGATGTCTGGAATCAGGAATCATTACCTGGCCTAAATAGACATAATCCCTTACCGTTTCCATTGGCTCGCCAGCTATCTCAAACCGCTGCGCTCTGCCAAGGCTGTTGGGCATTACTTGCGTTTCCCGCACTGCAATTTTCAGGCCCGCCATTCTACTTTTGCCTTTTAGGTCAGTAATCATGATTTGCTATTCACCTCCCTAGTAACTTATCAAGGTAATTTCATCAGCGAATCTGAGGCTAATAAGGTATTCCCCGTTAACCTTACACCCACCTGTTTCCTATCCAATAATTCTAAATGCTTCTTGAAAACATGCTGTGAATAACATTGGAGAGATTGTGTCCCCGTGCCTCACGCCCTTCCTTATAGGTATTTTGCTGCTGTCTTTAGGGAGGACTATGGTGGCTACGGAGCAGTTGTAGGTGTCTTCAAGTAGTTTCACGTAGTGCTCGTCTACGCTCTGATTTGGCAATGCCTGCATGACCGCTAACGTATCGACTATGTCAAATGTTTTCTCGTAATCTATGAAGGCTATATATGGGCTCGTTATACTCCACAAATTTCCCTATCACCTGGTCTACTGTTCAGTAACCTTTACGAAACCTTGCTTCTTCGTTCGGTTGACTGAAATCTAATGTGGCACCAATTCTGTTATCGATTATCTTGGTAAATACTTTGTAGACGACTGACAGTAAGCTAATCAGCCCGTAATTTTCAAGTCCTTTGTATCACCATCCTTACGGATTACCATGATGTGCGCATTCTTCGAGGATTCAGGTAGTCGGTGCTTATAGCGACGCAATTGTTGCAGCAAAAATTTATCAGGCGATTTCCAGTTGTGTTGAAATTCTAATAGCCCATCCATCGGTGCGTGCGGTGCCAAAATATTTTGATTCCATGCTCGCACGGGCCTCCACAACCGAACACCATTTTTTTCTGACTATGCTCATGAAGTGTTGGAGGGCCTCCTGAAATACGGAGATGTTGGCGCATGCCAAACACCCAAAATCACCCCCCCTGCCCTTGCTCAGATGTCACTGTATGGGTATACTGTTTTCTCTTCTGATGATAGCGGGGGCGGCAGATGGCTAGCATGCCTTACCATTGGCTATCAGGACTATTCCGTCGCTCTTCCTAGTTCTCGCACACTTCGTGTCGTTTAGTAGAAAGAACGAATCTGTTGAAGGCCATGCTGGCATGCAGTAACCCCCTGTCCCGACATATGCGAATGCCTGTGGCTTGGCGTCAGTGGCAAATTGCGCCAATTTTATACTTTGCTGATGCTCTTTGGCGACGAAAATTTTAGGCAACCTCCCTGCCTGCTGTTTGCTTATATTGCACCCATATCTGGCGAAAAATACTTGTTCCCTGTTTGTTTTTGCACTCAAATTAGCAAGAATACATGAGCAGTGTTCATTTTTCATCGTTCTCTTTCCTCGTTCTGGCCAGTGCGCGCACATGTCATTGCCCTACCCGCGAGCATGGGGCGTACCAAGGCGCACCTACTCGTAATGTGACTGCAAAGATGCTGTGGCGAAGCTTCGGGAATAAAGGCAAACGCGCGGCAAGGTCGCTGCAGGCGCTCGCCTCCACTTATGCTGAACGGGGTGCACTACTTTCGAAAGCTGAAGTACAGCCCTTGTCCTCGTGTGAATCTCACAAATAGAGAAATCAGGTACAAACTGATGCAAGACTGTGAATCTTCCACGAGACTTCACTAACTGAAGCTTGAATGGTATGAAGCGACTCTGCTAATCAATTTCAGCTTACCACTTGAAGGAGATGCTTCGTGGGTGTTTAACGATTAACGAGTCGGCTAGAACGTCCCAAAACTAGTTAGGCAACAACGCTACGTTTTCGCGAAAACATAAGCGCAGGTGCCCTTATCTTCCATATTTATATTTACCTGTGCTTTCTAGAGCAAGCAACAGAAACATTGCTGTTTATTCTCTGCACTGTTATTCAAGATTACATCATTTGTTATCGCAATAACAATCTATTCATATCGCTTCTTCGCCACCTGGCTACAAATAAGGCTTCACGCCTTGTTTGTAGTCAGGTAGACGGCTGAGAATTGGCATGACAATATTAGCTACCTATAGCTTCAATTCTTGCTCCTTTCCAATCTCCAGAACGGCAACCCTGGTCGCTTCACATTGTTTCTGTGGAGCTCCAGGCGCTGAAGTATTACTTAAATTTAGAGTGCCTCGCATGTCGACGCAGTATATAAACCAACAACCAGTGTCTGACCTTTAAAGCCCGCCTCCACCACCGCCACCATCATCTTCCCCTTTTTAGTGCAGTAGAGGACAAGTGCCTCTCCCAGCAATTTTCAATTTGCGTGATCGGGTGTGAGTTGATTTTTCATTGTGCCTGCGAATGTCTAATTTTTTATTCCCACGGAACGTTACTGCCAGCCGTATTTTGCCTGATCGTGTTCCCTCTCTTGATATCCATTCGGTACTCGTTGTCCATCGGCTGTCTGTTCCCCGCATTACGTGTCCTGCCCCCGTCCATCTTGGTTATTTGCTCCCCGCTCTGCATGTACCGCCCACGTACATCTTTTCTTTTGTCAATTGACGCACCAGTTGCCCCTATTCGTTCCCTGAACTATCCCACTCGCTTTTCTTCTATTGACGTGATATGTACCACATTTTGTTCCACTGGACGCTGTGGTGCCGTTAAATTCAACACACGACTTCTTTCTTTCTTGTTATCCTTCTTATGGGGGGCCGCAATGTCAGTAACGAGAAAGTACAAAAAGCCCACAAGCTTCGCTTTAGACACCGTGGGAAGTTCTCGGTCATGGCTGCGAATGTCTGCTATTTGCGTTACGCCGCACTTTATTCTCTGAAGAGCTTCCTATTCATGAATAGGCTATTTTTCTTGCGAGTTTACAATATATACGTATTCGTGCGCAAACTCTCGAGGACGGTTACCAATGATAAAGCTTTGCAATTTAGTCAAGCTGTTGCGGCATGCCTCACTGCCTAGTGATATTTAGTCTTATTTTCACGCTTTCACAACGCAAGTCGTCAATCATCTGTTCTATTTCCAGCCATCATTTTCTAGCAGCAGACTTCGCTAAGTTCACATCTTGCCCATTAATTTAGATTTCCTTCACTTCTCTATCAAGCTCCTTGAACACTTCTAAACGTGAAGTACATCGAAATGGAAAGCAGCTTCAACCCCGAATTACATTAGCCCACTCCAAATGTTTTGTTATACCCCTTGCAGTTTCCGTGGCACAGGCGTTATAGCTTCCAGACCGCGGGCAAATGAAGTTACACGCGCTTGCATAAAGTGAACTCCAGTGACGTACAACTGACTTTAAAGGCTTTGCGCGACTGAGGACGCTTTGCGGCTGTCATATCTAAATTTATACTAGTAAATATAGCCCTATAAAACCTGCACTGAAAAACGAAACGCGCGATCTGTTCTCAAATATACCCCGGTTATATCCGGCACAAACGACCCGTGCGGGTCGTTTGTGCCGGATTCGGCGCATGCGCACTCGGACCATGCAAAAGGCGGATTGGCACAGACGTGAAGTTATCTCTTTTTCCTTATTCAAACTGATATCGCAAACGACGCCGGCCTTGGCGGTATTGATGGTGGCGGACACCGTCGTCACCAATTTCGGTCACTGTTCGAACGCCATAACATTCGGTCACCCTTCCGTCAATTTCGGTCGCAATAACAGCTTACGCGCTAAAGTGGCGATTTGTATGAGAATATCTCACTTTTCCAAACAGATTAAGCATTTCTTCAATCTTCATTGAAGAGAGTAAGTGTTGCACTGTGTTATATTCGGTTGCGATTCGCTCTTTAATACTTCACAAAAATGCGTCGTGCTCACAGTGGATGTGCCCCGGATGTTTTGCAGGCGCCAGCGTTCTTCAACACAGCAACGAACTACTTTTTCTATCACCAACACGTTTTCGTTAGTGTGGGAGGATACGCGCTGTGGAACGGTGTCTGGAAGCCAAACACCAGGTACGTGTCCAGCGTCAAATAAGTCATGGCATCCACGTGCGAACGCGCATTCTTCTATCCAGTGGAAGTCGCTAAGACATTAAAGGGGTAGTTTATATCGAACTGTGCAGAAGGCAATGTATTTGCTGCTCAGCTGATGTGGAGGGCACTAAGTCCTCATCGAAACGCTGGACAGATGTAAACTTCTTGTAGTTTACTGTCATGTTAATAAGAACATGGAAAAATAATGCACAACAAAAATAACGTTGAAACAAAGGTGAAACTAGCGCCGCGTCTGAGTGTTTACGTAATACCTATAATACTTATACGCTCGTCCTTGATTAGAAAATTGATTAGTGACGCCACATTGGCAGTGCCACATACATAACAGTTTTTAGTGGTTCCCGTAGAATGTATGCAAATTTCGTACCACCTTACATAGTTGCATGCAGTTTCAGGTGGCATTTGAAAGTGTTAACGTCAGCCATCTAACATCCTGCAGTCTTGAATCGACCATGAGACAGATTGTGCGGCAATAATTTGGTCGATGTGACGTTGCGGCTGCGGCAAGGGCGCGGGTTAGAGAAGCCTATTTGCCTTACGACATGACGTGTGCGTCCGTTGATGCCAGTGGATACAACGTGCCTCGCTAAAAAGCTGCAGAGCGACGGACCTACGATTCGTGTCGTCGTGATCGTCTGCAGAGCGCTTCAGACCAACCGCATTCCATGGTGTCATCGTGGGAGGGCCATCGGCAATACGCGGAGCCAAGTGGAAGGTTTGGTAACGTGCGTGATGCAACGCTATGCAACTATTCTTGGGTCCGTGAACATGTGGCCCGCTTCTGCTCTGAGCTGCGACGCGCACTATCACTGTCCGACGAGCAACGGCCGGTGTCCCGTCGACGCAACAGCCGGTGCGGTAGTGCTCGTAGGACGGAAGATACATTCTTCGGCAGCGGCTTCCAGTAGCATTCCCGTACACGTCCGTAGGCGACAGTTCCCGACACAACATCTGGAATGACTCGGCTTCCTCCGTACGAAGCTTGACGTCCCCAACTGAACGCCAGCGCCGTTCTTCATCGCCTGGTCACCATGTTAATTCCCCTCCATCTAGAAACTAGGTGGTGCGGCCATTGGAGGTGGGGTCATCAAACATTTCTAATAACATAGAGGCGTGCCTCTACCAGCTTATATGACGCAAAATAAGGTCCATGTGCTCGTACATGGACTTCCTACGATCGCTTTTAAAAAATGGGCAGGGCAAATAGGAGGAAGCTTCCTTGCATCCGTGTACATATAGGTCAGTGGCCTAGAATTAATTACTGCCTCCACGTCTACCAGTATGGTTGTTAGCTCTTCCCTATCGAGTGTGTTTTTTCCAAGTATCTTGCTTAGCGCTGACTTCACTGACTGTATTAATCTCTCCGGCCATTCTCACCATGGTGCACGAGGTACGATAAAGTTTCTCGTGATCCGATGGGAAGCAAAGAAAGTGGCAGAAGGTGAGCTACTCGCAACACTCCAGATTTCTTGCAAATTTCACGATACTCTCTTTAATACCAAGGCATTGTCGGAGGAGATAGAGAGATAGAACTCATGTGCACGATAGGAACCTGCGGAAATTGTGCAATAAAATAGTCGATGGCTGCCCACTGATCAATTCACTGTGTACCGCCCTGGTACTTGCAGAAGTGAAGAGCAAAACAAAGCGTGCCAGACTCACTCTACCTTTGTTTTACGTAGAGTGATGCAGCGAAATCTACTCCCACAAATTCGCATGGCCGTGATATTTTGATCCTGTCTACAGGTATAGGTGCATGCTTCACAGCTGCTGGTTTTGTGCTATGTCGTTTGCATAAATAGCAGACATTGATATCATCTTTGAGCATCATGGCTTGCCCTTATAACCAAGAATGATTGCCTTACTTGTATCATTGTGGTAGACACATTGCCACGTAAAACACGAAAGAACGCATCCGTCATGATTGACCTTGTAAACTGGTGCTCGCATGGATGGGATGTTACTCGTCGTAGGTACCATCTATCCCTTGGAGCCGTCCGCCAAGGCGAAGTTCTCCCTTGGAAAAAAAAAATGCAGATCTCTCAGCACAGAATGCTTCTTAGCGGTGTTTCGGCATGATAATTCACGAATATCTACCTGAAAGCTTCCCTGTCGGTCCGCAGTGTCCAGAATTCTTCAGCCTGTGCAATTTCTACAGCAGGATTTTCTTGAAAGATTTTTTGCTTATGCCACCACTTCTCAGTCAAACCTGACATCAGCCCTATGACTGCCCCGCCACGGTGGTCTACTGGTTATGGCACTCGGCTGTAGATCCCGCCCGCGGCGGCTGCATTTCGATGGAGGCGAAATGTTGAGACCCGTGTGCTGTGCGATGTCAGTGCACGTTAAAGAACCCCAGGTGTTCGACATTTCCGGAGACCTCCACTTCGGCGTCTTTCATAAACAGAGCTGGTTTTCGGACGTTAAACCCCGCAAATCAATCATCCTTACCGCGTACAAGTGCCTCCAAGTTCTTTGCGTGGGTTAGCGCGAATCACTCGGCCGCGGAACGCACTCGACGAAGCTAACTTTACCCAAGAAAGGTTACCGCCTCCTGGACCGCACCCTTAAGGCCTCTGTCCGGGACCACGACACCCGCTGAAAGTGCACGCGGCATTATCGTGAGATCATCTACCAATGCTCTTGCGGTTGCACCCATTCTAAGGAAATGGTCTCACCACGAAGCCTTCTTATCTTAGTCATGGGAAAAACGCAGTTTTTCTTCTTCACGTTAACAATCATCCACTGAAAAACGTCGCGGCGAATGAATTGGCGACACGCTTCAAGTTCATGTTTCGACGGTAGCCTCTGTAGTGTGCGTACTGAACGCCCAGCCCTTCGCTTCACCTCATACAGACTTACCTTGGGAAATGTTCAACTTTGGCCCGAACACTCAAGAAGAGTCTGTAAAGGAACTGCTACGGCTATAACGTTCATGAAGAGCGCTGTCTGCGGAAAAACGCAATTGTACCCCACTTGTGGAGCACCACATTATAACAGAAGGGCATGGACCAATCCGTCATCAGCCATGCCGTGTCGCACCGTCCGAGGGTGTCATTATGCAAGAACACGTGAACGAAACGACCAAGCAGGTGATTATATCCGAATCCTGCAGCCCTTGGTATTCGCCTATCGTCCTTGTAAAGAAGACGGCCGCATTACATTTTGTGCTGGTTACAGAAGACTGAACAGCGTCACGAGAGAGGACATCTACCCTTTGCAACGTCTCAATGGTGCCCTGGACCGTCTAAACGGATTCTCTTATTTCTCGACGCAAGACCTCTTTCACGCTTCGCTGAAGTCGTTTATCTCGACCACGTCGTCATCAAGAACGGCATACGTCCAGATTCTGAAAAGTTACATGGTTGAGCAGATTACAATGTGCCTTGTACGCCAGAGGAACTAAAAGGCTTGTCGGCTTTCGCATATTATTTCTGCCGCTTTATCAACGACTTTGCTTAACGAAGTTTCGTGCTAACAGCCTTGTAAAAAAACATCGCTACGTAACTTCGAGGGCCTGAGAAGCAAGCCGCATTTGCACACCTTTAAAGGTCTTTTCTGCAGCCACCAGTAGCAGCCCATTTCGACAAGTCATGGGCAATGATATTGCACACGGGCGCCCGCCAAGAGGGCCTCGGTACCGTGTTTCAACAAGAGGACTCTTCCGGGATAAACGCGTACTATCTATGCCAGCCGTAAGCTCTCGGATGTGACCGACGTCGGCATTCGTCTACGCTCAAATGTCTGGCAATCAGAATGGCTGTACAGAAATTTCGCCCTTACCTGTTTGGCCGTCACTTTACCGTGGTAACCGATAATAGCACGCTGGTGTGGCTGCTGTCTTCAAACCACATGCCCTCAAAAGTATCCCGGTGGGCTCTATATAACTGCAGATATACAACTTCACGATCGCACATCGAAGTAGAGCAGCGCACAACAACGCCGACTGTCTTTCTCGCCACCGTGCGCCGGCGGGCATCGTTCAAGACTTAAAGAGAGCCCAAAATGGTCACCGAGCGCTTAAGTCAATAAACTATATTCTCTCCGCCGCCGAGTGAAATTATCCGATCTCACGTTACGCACGGGAGTTATAGAGTGGAAGAACCATAGTGATGTGCAAAATACAGTGATTCGCAGTGTAACAGTCAACCCAGTGCTACCTACTCCCTCACGGTCTGCCACGGCCTCTCAACTAGGATACAGGCTTGGAAGCAACATGCCTGATACTGCAGAGAGAACCAATTGACTAACATCATCCTACGGTATGACTCGTTTCTGTGATGCCTCCTTGCATTTTCTGGAAATTAGGAAAGTAATTAAATCATTTTTCGGCTGTAACTGCCTGCTTGTACATTAAAAAACGTACATTCCTGCGTCTGCGGTACTTAAAGGTATGGGCCTCAATTTGATGCCCGCGACTTCTGAAATTCGTAAAAAATTACCCAGGCGGGACGACACCCTCAAGGAAGCTTCGCTCGAAATAACGGGCCTTGTTACTAGTTGTGCGCAAGAGAGTTAGACATAAAAAAGGCAACACTTTGCCACTCATCAATTTACTGCTGAATAGAGGACGGTGCTGGATACCTACAGGCAAAACTAAAGTTATGAGCTTAATGACGAGAAGGAAAAGAAGTTGAGAGGCAATAGTGCATGCACCAGTGTGATAAGCACTAAAAATGCAACGTCTTCGACACAATCGAACTGCGGACACTCTGGGAATATAATAAATATTTCTGGTTGCCGGCTATCAGAAGAGGACTGCAGTGTTCTTTCACGGAATTGGAACTTTCTTCCGGCCACTGGCGGGTGGAAAGAATTTCAACTAAGTAGTGATGTGCACAATATTTAACAAACCACAAGGTTACGCGAATATTTCCACGGTCGATGCGAAACTAACAAGACGCCGCTGTTTTACTCTAAAAACTGGACTCCTTCCCCTCAAATAGACAAATCTTGCGATCTGTACATCAGAGCGGTGCAGCGAAATATACTCCAAGTACACAAACCGCGTTCAGCATTCAGCCGAAACCTCGGCGCAAAACAAAGTGATGCAATCGAAACGTTGCCTAGCCCTGACGACATCGTCATAAAACGCGCTCGTAAGCGTGGTGCAGTCGTCATTATGGACAAAGGTAGTTATATTAGTGAGGCTCATCGACGACTCAATGATCAGTCTTTTTACGGGCACCTGAGCTACGACCCGACCGAGTGATTTAAGACAAATGTAAAGGAAACGTTAGAAGACCTCGTAGAAGAAAATAAAATTAGAGAAGCCGCACTTAAATGATTAGTTCCACTTGGCCCAGTGCTGAGTAGATTGTGTCTGCTCCCTAAAATACACAATAAAAATAACCGAGGCAGACCCATAATTTTAGGAATAATATATATATATGGATTAACTTTACTTACAACAAAAAGAACAGATTTGAACAGGCTGTAACGTAATCAACCGAAAGGTAAAAAGAACAAAGAATATGAAAGAATCTAGCAGAAAAAGTGAGACGTTTGACAAACAAGATGCTTCCTTTCTCCAGAGGACATTGAGTCCTTTTTATATTATTCTCTAGTGCGTTCTTAAAACCAAAGGTGTCAGTGATGCTTACAGAAGAGTTAGCTAAGTTATTTAAGTCGATTGAAGGCGCCGTGGAGAAATGATTGTCACCATGCGAGGGTGTTACGACTGGGCAGGTTAACCTATGCCTGTGTTGTGTATGCACAAAAAGAAGCGTAATAATTCTGCGACAAATATTAGCGCAGAAAGCACGAAACGAATTACATTCAACTTCCTCTCAGTTAGAGCTGAAAAGGCGGGCAGCAGTCCAATAGTATCTCTACATGTAAATAAGGACTCTAAGAGCACACGACGGATTATATCTACCAGGGTATAGCATATATACTTGAGCATTGCTACAAGAAATGCATAACCAGCCAATGCATATCAAAAAATTTGCTGCTGATCCTCTGTTGACAAAATGGCCCAAGTCGAAGCTTGGCATGTCCCTGCCTGGCTTACTACCCCTTCGTTCTTTCTTTACCATTTATTAGCAGACAATCCTAGACAGTATCGCAGTCCAGGTTTGTTCGTATCTCATAAATGTGCCTGTAAGTCTAGTGGTTAGGACCCTTGCATGCAGAGGGTCCTTGCCTGTATGCAGACCGCAACATACGTAGGATATCTTGTCTACTCGAATGCGCCATCTATGGCGCAGAGCCACAAACTAGTGCGTTAGTTTCTTCCAGAAATCCTAAGGGGGCGCCAGACGTTTCGCTTTTTCGGGAGTTTTGACACGACGACGGGGCGAGCCCCGTGTACGCCAACATAGGGCAGATAATAGCAGCTTCACTTCGAAGGTAGTAATGTAATATACGCTTAAATGCCCAGTGCTTTGAGCTTAACCCCGGCCTACGTGCTCTTGGTTCGGGGGAAGAAAAAGTTGTCACTGTCTGCATTACATCTTTACAAAAGAGATGTCATCTCACGACAATATGAATCAAAGGGTTGCTGATTTAAACCCATGATTCCGTATTTTATACATATTCACCTCGTGCTAAAACAAAAATAAACCTAAGCGCTTTCACAATGCGTATTGCCTGAATTTTTTGCAGGGTCTCAGCGAGAGACAACTACGGCGGGCATTTGGCCGAAGAAGTGCAGGTCCCCAACACAGGAACTATGGTGGCGGTGATCAAATTCTACGCCACAGGCTGCGCATTCTACGACGCGAACGACACATCCAAAATGCCAATTATATCGGGTACACGCACGCGCGCTGAACTAAACAACCTTTTCATCAAGCCAGATCCTGAGTCTATAGTGGAGTTCAAATTCGTAAGTCATGCCTACTGCTAGTGTACAATATCCTGAATAGGACTGCAGTATGTATAAACAAATACACGTACTCTAGAACTGTGGAATTCCCGACCTGGAAACATCCGGTCCCTACCACTAAAGCACTTCATAGTTGCAGTCGATGAACATCTTACTAAGGTGTAATCAAATTCATTTTTCATTTTTGATTTGTTACGTGTTTACTTGCTTTGCAACTTGTATTATTTGCTTGCATTTTTTTTCTGTTGCCTGGTATTATATAACTCCCACTCCTGCTATACTATAGTCCTGAGTAGGGCTCCAGCATCTATAAATACATAAAAAAATATTACAAGGTTCGGTTTCCATCCAGTCATAGGTCGATTCTTGTTAGCTCAAAGCACTCGCGCATGTTTAAAGTCGTTTCAAGGAACAAGTACTGTAGATATGACGCCTCATATACTACGCATCAGGGAATTCGCAATTTGATTTCGAACACAGCTGTAAAGTGCCGGCTCCCGTTTCACCAGTTGGCGTCAATAGGTGCGCTGACTAAGGCACTTGAGGCAGAAATAGCATTTACTAACTTTATGGTCGCAGAGAGATAATCTACTATGCTAGATGCGAAGAATTTCTTCTCGTACTTGAGCAACTTCGACCGTATCTATTTATCTACCAAGTAATGTAGCAGCCTAGCTCTCGGCGCTGTTCTCGTTGTTCCATTCACTTGGTATATACTAGGGCTGGGTGGTAGGCTACGAATCAATGACGAACGTGAACGATTGATATAGGAATCATCAAAGTGGTGTAGTCACCACCCAGGTCAAGATTAACTATAATGCGACCTTGTTTGGCTCATATGCGCAGTTCTCAGCCCTAGTTCTGACAGTATTCGCAACAAGTGATTGGCTTTCATCATTTCAGTCTTAACTAATCAAAGGACCACCAGGACAGACTTTCTAAGTTTTCCTAGCGAGCACACCGCGTAGTATATACAAGGGAAACACATAATGCCTGCTGTAGCCGGAAATTGCAAAGTGGACATAGCAAGAGGGCAGAAATAGACAACCATCGAAATACCACCAGTTTGCGGGCAAGGAATCGATCTCGAGAAACCGAGGTTCCGAGTAGGTGTCCTACCTCTATTCTACGGCGGGCCCCCAGAAGCTACACACACCGTGAATATACCTAGATCTATCCGAAGTATGCATCCTATTTGTGGCGCTGCCGCATGCGCTCCCTTTGAACATACATAATGATCCAACCTGGCACAGTTGACTACACGTGCCCCGTAATGTAGCGCAAAGGTAACACACACAGTAAAGAAGGACCACAAACAACAAGGGCGCTACTAACAACTGATTTATTGAAGCTGGTAAACACGGCCTGCGCAGATCTCTGGTTGTATAAAAGCTGTGTTTTGCACCGTCAATAAATCAGTTGTTAGTAGCGCCTTTGTTGTTTGTGGTCCTTCCTTACACTCTCTGTTACCTTTGTGCTAAATTACGATGAACGTGAAGTCTGAACACCAACTAGCCCAACTTCTAACTATTTTAAAACACTTGGCTAAGGGCCGAATATTTTGGCGGAGGCCAATTCCGCAGAGATTGCTATCTTAAGGAACAACAACAAAGCTCGAGTGACATAGTCGGGGCCTCAGTGACGTCATTCCTTGCAGGACACTAGCCTCTTTCACACTGTATTTGAAACCAATTTGAGAATTTCTTGCTGCGTTATGTGCAATATTATGTGACTCACATGTTAATAAGAGCCTACATGGCTGAATAGCGCAGTTTTCTATTTTAAAATGGCTGCAGGAACCCTGTAATGTGGCCATTAGACGAAGAGAACTCGCTGAATAAATTACACCATGGATTGTAATTTTTTCCAGCAGGATCTTTTTGTCACCTTAGCGTACGTTTGACAGCTGTATTTGGCTGCTGAGGTTTAAGCGTTAAAGGTGTAAACCTTCGCACTATGACCAATCAATATTGTTTGTGCATTTTCTGCAGTCAATTTCAAGCCACACAAATTCTGATGTGAGTTTTAGGACCGCTGAAGGCTTTCAGATGGCCTATGCCTGCCCTCGAAATACAACCGATGCGGACAGGAGTCAAATCCACGGCACTCTATTGAATCTCGGACACCAGGGCGTGTCCTCTTCCACGATAATAACCAGATCAAAACAAAAAAGAACATCAGGCGAACAGATTTAAGTCGACATGCTTTAATGTCACATCAGACCTTAATGTAGTTTCATGGTCTGCCGGAATCGGTTTTGATTGAATGGTAACAAGAATGCCATCTGCTGCTGTTTGGTCTCTGTTCTACTATGCGCTCTTTCTAAGTCTTCGTCTTATGCGTATCATTTTTGCTGCGCATGGCACAGTGCGGGTGTTCTTCATTTCTCTTCAAGTTTGGTTATCGCTTTCCATTTAATGTGCGAGTCGTCCGTTATGTAAGCGTGCTCTCAAGGTAGAAAACTACAGCGTTCTAGTAGCGGTCATACTAGCTGTCGGTGCAAAACCCCGTAGGCGAACTCAGCTTCGAACGATCTCCATACAAAGTGTCCGATGAGCATACAAAGGGCCTGTCGCTCTTATTTATTGTATACCTTTGAGCCATATCAGTATAGTGTTGAGAACTGCGTCTTATCTCGATTGTTCTTTGCAGGAGACCGGCGAAATAAGCTACTAACTGGGTGTACACGTGGTGTGCGGTACCAGTGCAGGAGGTCTCGGCGATATCAAGTATTCCATTCATCAGCATCGCAACCTCAATGGCCAGTGTTTCGAAACATCCCTTCCACGTTTATTCTGGACTACAAATTTAACGCACTCGCAAATAATGCTAAATCACTACGTGAGAAAATAAACATTGTTTGGTTCATTTCTGGCTGTGTCTCCATCGCGTAGAGTAATTCCGTCGCGTGGAAGGCATGGTTGCGCAGTTTATTGATTGATTTGATTTATTTGTGGGGTTTTACTTCTCGAAACCAGTTACCATTATCCCCGCCACGGTGGTCTAGTGGTTATGGCGCTCGGCTGCCGATCCGAAGGTCGCAGGATCGAATCCCGGCCGTGGCGGCTGAATTTCGATGGAGGCGAAATGTTGAGGCCCGTGTGCTGTGCGATGTCATTGGCACGTTAAAGAACCCCAGGTGGTCGAAATTCCCGGAGACCTCCACTACGGCGTCTCTCATAATCAGAACTGGTTTTGGGACGTTAAACCCCACAAATCAATCAATCAATCAATCAATCCGGGAATTTCGACCACCTGGGGTTCTTCAATGTGCACTGACATCGCACAGTACACGGGCCTCAACATTGCGCCCCCATCGGAATGCAGACGCCGCAGACGTGATTCGACCCCGCGACCCTCGGATCAGCAGACCAGTACCATAGCCACTGGGGCGGGGCGTTGCGCAGTTCAGCTGCACAATTGGCACAAATAAGTTAAACGAAAGTGACGTCGCCACAGGGTGATGTGAAAGACCGTGTGTTTGCGTCAACACGATCGCAACTAGGTGCTGCTAGTTTTTGGAGTATCAGAAACAGCCACTGCTATGCAAAACTTGTGTCCTGAAATTTGAACAGCATAACGAACTATGAGAGCAGATACCCACTCCTGCACGGATAACAGTAGAAAAGGCTGTTTGAGTAAAAAGGAGAGAAAGTAATATTCAGTGAATCAATCAATTAATCAAATCTTATAATTCCAGAGAAAGCTTTTACAACGAAGTGCAGATATGTTACTGGAATTAATAACCACGAGCTTGTGGTCTGAAGTGAAACTCGTGCCGCGCACAATTAGCGCTGTGTGGCTCTAAAAGAATACTACCGCGCCTAATGCTTTCATGTGCATTAAATGCGTGTGTCTTCGTAGGCACGCTTCATTTCATTTTCATTCAGAGTTTAATACAGGTGATCAAAGAGAGTTCTGTTGCTTTAACACTTATTTGTCCGTAATCTGACATGCGCAGTCTGGCTAGGAATCTGCACAGTCTCTACTCCTCTTCTAAGTTTCAGCCTCCTGCTATGGTATCCTTAGAGTATTCAGTTAAACTAGCTCGAACCCTAACTCGTAAGGTGTAGTTTTCTTAATCTGTAAAATAGCAGCTGTGAAATTGCTGTTTTGTTTGTCTGCGCATGTGCAACACTATTTTTTGGAACCTTTTCACTGTTGCCGGCCTGTAAACACAAGCGAATACCCGTTTGACTGGCTAATCGCATTATTGTGCAATTTAGCGATTGCTACTATATAAAGCAATCAAAGAAACCTGAAAAGTGTTGATTAACTTAACTTTCTACTGGAATAGCGAAATTTAACAAAGGATAATTGACACCATTGCTATGGTTCTGTTGCCTCAGGTGTTCCAAAGTAACTTGAGTTTGATGGTAGCGCACGCTGAACATGTGGAAATGGAAGGCACACTTGATACACCACAGCGCGGTATGCTTCCTTTTGTTCGTGTTCAGCGCGCGCTACCATCAAACTCAAGATGCTCTACCAACAGCCCACATTGCCACCCTCATCGATTCCAAAGTAATGCCATGTGGCCACAGATCTTCTGTCTCTCTCTTTCTCTCTTGGGAGCTTGGTAAGCCTAGTTCGAACCCGAGATTGTGTGACACAGGTTACTTGTGTTGATTTGTTTATAGCTTTATGTCTCTTGTTGTTGCCTTTCATTCTTCCCGTCGTTCTTTCTTTTCTTTTCCTTCGTTACTCGCTAGAATATACAAGCCATTCTTTTGGTTTACATAATGTATTCGGAGCTCGCAAGCGTGGTGTGTAATGCGTTGTCCAAGACACTTGCCTCCAGAGAGTAGGGTCCATTCTTGAGCCACGGCAACAGACTTCGTTTTATTTTTCTTTTCTTCTTCCCCTCCAGCTTCTCGGGACGTAACGTAATTTTGGCGAACCCCAACGACAATTACACAAGCTGAACATAGAAGTTAACCATTTTCGGTGTAAGAGTGTGTTTAAGATTATCTTGAAAAAAAATTTGAAAATTTAAAGCTCATAACGGTACTTGTCCTCATTGACGGCGGCCTACTGCACTCACACTGCTTGAGGCTATGTTTTTTCCTTAGAGTCTGTCACGGGGATACCGTCACAGAGGCATGTTTCTGCGGGCCTCCTGAGTCTGGGTGTTATGTGCGCTACGAGTGTGGCGGGGAGTTCTCATGTTTACTTTTGTTAGTATAAGCATGACAGCTTTTTGTTTCTTCTACATGTGTAATTCTTCTTGCGCGTGCGTGTGCAGCACTGGTTAGGCGTACTCCAGAAGAGGTGGTACTATTTCTTTTTGCTTTCCAGAGCATTTTCTTCCCTTTCATTGCCAAAACATGTTTCCCGCAGTGTATCTGTGCTTACTATTAGTAATGCGCGCGGATAGGTTGAACTAGCTGGAAAACCTTACCCCCTGTCTACATATTCCTAATTCAAAACTTCAGAGATTACAATGCCGAGAAGAAAGTAAGCTAAATCAGGAAATTCCTTCGCGGTAATTCTTAAAGGGCCCCTAAACCACCAACAGGTCGAAATTTAGTTGTGGCGTTGCTTTTGTGCCGGTGTCCGCAACAAACACGTAGCCGCAAGAATTTTTCGAAACGGTGCCGAAATAGCCGAGTTACACCCGTTTGATTATTAAAAGGCGGCGCTTGCTTGTTTCACTCTCTCCTGCACCCGCCGGCCGCTTGCCAGTACCACCTCCTCGCCGAGTGCTCCTCCGAATGTCACGTGACGTACATCGCCGATGACGCGCATCCGGTTGACGTGCCTCCGCCGTGTTCCCGCGTTCGCGCAAATGTCTCGTTGGTGCTGTGCCAACGCTCTATGTTAGCGCTATCCATCGTATTCTGAGAGTTGCTGCAGTTTCTAGTCGGCTGTACCTCACTTGCACTTGCGTAGCGTAGCGCATTTACGAATTCACACGCGAACACCACACGAACGACACACGACGAGGAAAACAAACAGGCAGGGAGCGCGTGCATTTACTAGCAGACTAACCGGAAGTCGACGTCCTCCTTCGACCAATAAGCGGAGCTCGGACTCTTTTGACGTCACCAAAAACCACAATGTCGTCACGGCTAACTCTGGCATGCCGGAACTGGCCGGAGAGGCGCACGGGATTGTTTTTCGAGTTTGTGGCGCGCCCGCGGCGCGTAGCGCTGCCGCGTTTGACATCGTTCATCGTGACGGCATTTTCAACTTGATGCGCGTGCTAACTTGAAATGTTCAAAAAAATGTCGGGGGTGGTTTAGGGGCCCTTTAAGAGTCCATAGTGCTTATTTAGCGTAAAAAAAACAATACACAGGAAGGAAGGACAGGACAAAGCGCTATTCTCAACTGATATCGTTTATTGCGTCACCCCACTCTTTATACCACCCAGATACTGGAAGGACATGCGTGGTAACACCAAGCGCGGCAACCACCCCAACTTCATCATCCGAGCACACTCATGATAGCGCTTCCAAAAAAATAAAATTCATGGCTAAACAAGGTCAAGGAAGGCACACTAATACACTGGGAACCCAAGGACTTTATGTAAAACGCTTCTGATAATTCTCGGGCGGTGGTGTCACCGGTCTTCTTTAAAATACTAGTCTGTCTAAACAAGGCTTGACATTTACACTTTTTGCAATGTTGAGCTAAATGGGAGCCTGTACCGGTTGGCAGGGATCGCTCATGTTCTTTGAGGCGCTCAATGACACAGCGGCCTGACAGACCTACATACACCTTGCCACAAGAGAGTGGAATCTTGTAGACCACACCTACGCTGCATTCTACAAAGTTGAAATGTTCCTTTTCACATTGCGGCTTATTGTTTTCTTTACCGATACGCGAGCACAGCAATGACAGTTTCCGGGGGGGCAGAAAACACTACTAAAATTTGGTACCTGGCAGCCACATTCTTAAGATTGTGAGCCACTTTGTGGCAATATGGCACAACTAGAGGCCTCTTCTTCTCTGTGTCATTGTTACACCTCTGGCGCTTGCCTTTCAGCTTTTGAAGCAACACCTCGGAGACCGACGTCACTACCGCACTTGGGTATCGCGCTTCCTGCAGTCGTTTTAGCTGCGCGTTAAAGCTCTCGTTCGCAGTGTGAAGGCACGACTTCATTAAAGATGATTCTAAGCACATCATGGCAATGGCGCGTTTCACAATTTTTGAGTGTGCAGACTCGTAAGGCAAGAGACCCTTACGCGCACGTGGCGAGTACATCCAACAGACGTGACCTGCTTGTAAGGACAATTGTAAATCAAGAAACTGCAATTTACCGTCCCTTGTGAGCTCATGTGTGAAAGTTAAACCCTTGCCATTGTCAGTGAATATAGTTAGAATATCTGCTACTGCGACAGAGCCTTCGTGGTTAAATTGTTTTATCACAACAAGAAAATCGTCAATGTATCTAAAGATCTGCACGAGGTCACTGTCTAAAACACTCTTAAGAGCGCGGTCAACGAAAGATAAAAAAATATCACAAAGAGCAGGCGCCACACACGAACCAATACACACACCCTTTTCTGAATAAAAAGCTTATTTTCGAAGGAGATAAAAGTTGCACTAAGGTAAAACTCAAGAAGGGACAAGAATTGTTCTGAGGACATCCCAGTAGCATTGCGAAAATCCAACTCGCCATTTTCCTCGATGCACGTCATCACACAACGAAATAGCTCATCGTGCGGTTCAACTGTTTCTGCAAAAAACGGCTAACTAAGATCTGCCAACTATTATTTTCACTTACTATTGTGCGGAATGGCAAATCAGGTTTGTGAGTCTTAGCAGTGAAAAAAACTTCAAGACCGAGCACCTTACATTGTTTCACTCTTTTTGCAAGTTTGGTGAGGCCTATATTGTCCAACAAGGAAACGGCTTTGCTTTTTACCTTGAGAGCTTTCACAGTCGACGGAAAGAAGTTCTTGTTGACTGCCCGGATGGCTTTATCCTTGAACACTGCAGACGGAGCAACTACAAAATTACCCTCCTTGTCACTTAGTAGCAAACGAAGTTCATTGTCCTTGAAGAACGATACCGTTTTCTTGATCAGAGCCGACGAAGTTGGGGAGTTCTTGGTGACTGCATCCACCAGAATTCAGTAGTCTGAGCTGCTAGATGTTTGTAGCACCCAAAATTCTTCTCGGCCACGGTAGAAGTGTCCCGAGAGTAGCATATAGCCCTCATTCAATCGTACAGAAGACGTACCTGCCGCCAAAAGACGTACCTGCCGCCATACATGAGCTCCCAAGGGACGGTAAATTGCAGTTTCTTGATTTACAATTGCCCTTACAAGCAGGTCACGTCTGTTGGATGTACTCGCCACGTGCGCGTAAGGGTCTCTTGCCTTACGAGTCTGCGCACTCAAAAATTGTGAAACGCGCCATTGCCATGATGTGCTTAGAATCATCTTTAATGAAGTCGTGCCATCACACTGCGAACGAGAGCTTTAACGCGCAGCTAAAACGACTGCAGGAAGCGCGATACCTAAGTGCGGTAGTGACGTCGGTCTCCGAGGTGTTGCTTCAAAAGTCGAAAGGCAACCGCCAAAGGTGTAACAATGACACACAGAAGAAGGGGCCTCTAGTTGTGCCATATTGCCACAAAGTGGCTCACAATCTTAAGAGTGTGGCTGCCAGGTACCAAATTCCAGTAATGTTTTCTTCCCCCCCGGAAACTGTCAATGCTGTGCTCGCGTATCGGTAAAGAAAACAATAAGCCGCAATGTGAAATGCAACATTTCAACTTTGTAGAATGCAGCGTAGGTGTGGTCTACAAGATTCCGCTCTCTTGTGGCAAGGTGTATGTAGGCCAGTCAGGCCGCTGTGTCAATGAGCGCCTCAAAGAACATGAGCGATCCCTGCCAACCGGTACAGGCTCCCATTTAGCTCAACATTGCAAAAAGTGTAAATGTCAAGCCTTGTTTAGACAGACTAGTATTTTAAAGAAGACCGGTGACACCACCGCTCGAGAATTATCAGAAGCGTTTTACATAAAGTCCGTGGATTCCCAGTGTATTAGTGTGCCTTCCTTGACCTTGCTTAGCAATGAATTTTCTTTTTTGGAAGAGCTATCATGAGTGTGCTCGGACGATGAAGTTGTGGTGGTTGCCGCGCTTGGTGTTACCACGCATGTCCTTCCAGTATCTGGGTGGTATAAAGAGTGGGGTGACGCAATAAACGATATCAGTTGAGAGTAGTGCTTTGTCCTGTCCTTCCTTCCTGTGTATTGTTTTTTTGCGCTAAATAAGCACTATTGATTCACACCAACTAGCCCGACAACGCATTGTGTTGAATTCTTAAGAGTGTTTATTTTAAAATTTGCGCTCAAATACCAAGTTCAGAAACTACGCATTAAAACTAAACATTGCAATTGCAACATATTTGTCATTATATTATTACGAAATGTCAACAATACACATTGGTTTGTGAATTATTTAACGAGCGCATCTAATTCACTCTCAGTCATTATGATCAATAGCGAAAGAAGCGCACTTTGTCACGGAACGCAGAAGTACGGCATGAGCATGCTTGCAGGCATTTATTGGCGAACATAAGCAGCTGTTACCGTATCTATCTATCTATCTATCTATCTATCTATCTATCTATCTATCTATCTATCTATCTATCTATCTATCTATCTATCTATCTATCTATCTATCTATCTATCTATCTATCTATCTATCTATCTATCTATCTAGCTGTCTGCGTCTCCGCGTTTTCCTGGTTGTCTTCTTCAGCTGGCACACGGGGTGGCAATGTTTCAAACTGCGATAAACATGAGTGATTGCTCTAAACACCACTAAAATAATATATGATCCTCAGGTAGGTCACAATGAAACAGAACACTATCACGTGTGCCTGATAACTGCAGTGTTCGGCCTGCGTTATCGCGGTGCACACCACAGCTAGCATTGCGGCTTATGATGAGCAAAGAATACTCAAAATATACTTTCAAATTTTCATGAAAACACAGCGAGTTAAACAAGAGAAAGTTAGTTGAAGCATTCGAGTGGAACGTAGACACGACAAGAGAACAGACGCAGACAAGCGTCAACGTACCACGCAATAGGGTGGGAGGAATCGAAAGAAGGGCTCCGGGGGGCCAAGGAAGCATGCTATACCACTAGTCCACAGGTGCTCTTCACACGCCTCGCATACGCCAATCATTCCTATCCCATCAGAAATTGTGGTGCTTGTGCTCCGTTTGCACAAAGCAGTTCATCATAGTCGCAGCACTTGGACGAGTGTCAGATAGCTCTGCGTAGGAAAATTTCTCGCTATTTGCATCACATGATATCGATTTCCACAATGCGTGGCATCAGCCGACTTATTTAAAGGGCAACTCCGGCGTCTCAACATCCCCGCCATCAGAAATATGGAGATGGTTCCAGAAAAATGATCGTGGCGATGACATCCAACGATGTACTGAGCTCTTCTGAACTTGACAGCGACGATTTCAGCGCTGAAGAATCGCCGTTTTGCTTTAAACGGCCCGCCTGCTCTGGTAGGCAGTGTTGCAGGTAATGGAGTCAAGAACACAGGGTGGCTCGCGTGTGAATTCGTTAAAAAGTTTTTAAATTCATCTTCAGGAAAACTGAATAACTTGCAACCGCCTGGGTTGGCATAGCTGCAGCAATGAGGGGAACATGTAATGAAAATTTGATTGGCATCAGTGAACAGTGAAAAATCACCGGAGTTGCCCTTTCAGGTTTCTTTATAAAGTGTTAACTAGCTAAGAACAGTGCGTAATCACCACAATCCTAGAATGTCAAGCATGTATATGGATGATAGTTAACAACACACAGGTAGTAGAAACTTCCTCTTAGAAATATATGACTTCATTGGCACTCTCTTCTTCTCAACCGCCTGATTGCTTACAAATAGTGTAGAAAATATATAATGCAACGGTCGCAACAAAAACACGTCAGAATGAAGCCGACAGAACCGCATATAAGCGGGTGTTACACTAAAATACGATTGCTAACAATACAAATAACTTGAAATGAAGTCGTTTTAGCAATGCTGACTCATTAACTGATGTACGTGAAATACTTTCCATGTAAGCAAGAGACTGAGGAATAAGAAGTTGCAAGAAACCAACACTCCATAACTTCACCGCATGATAAACACGATAAACACTCAGGAATGAAAGCAAACGGAGAAGCATCATTAAACAGTAAATGACGCTGTTTCCCTGGCCTCCATTCCTGACCATGGTTATTTTGCTTTCATTTTTGTTTACCTCGAATGTCCATGAGGAATTTTGAGGGTTGAGGGTGGGGGAGGGTACTGAGTGATTTCTAGGGTTTTACGTTCCATGTCCCAAAATCACGATATGTGTATTAGAGACGGTGTAGTTGAGGGCTCCGGAAATTTCTACCACCTTGGGCTCTTTCACCTGAATTCTCACCGGAAAGCACACGGCCCTCAAGATTTCCCTTCCATCGCATTGTAGCCGCCGATGCCGGGATGTGTTTCGGGGGGGGGGGGGGGGGGGGTAGATGCAAAAGAACCAAGGGCTATATACACATCAAAGATACAGCGGTGCTAATGCCACTTTCGTAGACACTCTTGCATAAAGCAGTGTGTGCCAAAAAGACAGAAAATAATTTACAGAATTCACTTATACAAGAACATTAGAATTCTTCCAAAAAGGTTGAATTGTGTAATCGAAAGGCAAAAACAAAAAAACAGGGAAAATATTTACAGAAAGCAATACAGCAAATCGCACTGGCGATTGTGAAGCGCAGGGTAACTTGCCTTCTATACAATGTCGCAGAACAGCTGATGCGCTCCGCAATGAATTTCACAGAAGGGAGAAAAAGACAAAAAAATATGACATTTTGCTGTTAATGCTACTAAAGCATGGTTTCGTTATGATTCCCTCTTCGAATTCCATCGTATCTAGTTGCAGGAGAGGGCTACTGCCGTTTTTTTTTTTCGTTTGGTCTAATTGAACCTGTCCTTGAGGCAAGTTTCACTCTAGAGGTAAATCTAGAAAGGGATACCTAGGTTCTATATTATATACAAGTCTACAGTGCGGCACTTCATCCAATGCCCAGCTGGGTGTAAACAGCACCACGCCTGTTTTCCCGGACATATGCAGCACACGAGAAGTTCATGTACAGAAGCAAACATCCGCGCAGCCGTGAAAAGCCGCTGAATAAGCACTAGTTACTTTTCAGAATAAGAATGTTTTCATTATTGAAAGAAATCATCGACGATCCGGCACTAATATCCCGAGGCATTTTGCAACAGCCTATTTCTGAATTCATATCCATACGCAGTTTTTGCAAGTATGTCATGAAAAACAAGAGCTATATGCACACAACACAAAATACAGCGGTGCTAATACCACCTGCGCAGGCGCTTCACTTGCGTAGACCCTTGAGTAGACACCTCTATTGCATAAACTCGAACTGTACGTTGAGGCGAAATTATATCGCTTGAGTCAGAATTATATACTTAAAAAATTTGCGTAATTAACTGCTCAGGAGGCGGTTTCCGGACATCTATTAATGCCGCAACGCTGTAGGGCGTAAGCATTTAACATATACAACTTATTTAAATGCAGGCCATGGCGATATCGAAACTGAGCGCCATTGAGTTATAACACCGCCATTGAAATTAGGAAGAAGCAAACATGGCTCGGCTTAATTGATATTATCAGAAAGAGAACGCATATCAAGTAAGAAATAGGTGGCCTATTTGCGTAGCTCAGGCGACTCGTCGTTTCATCTTACCATGTTTTCCTAGAAGCGTTGGTATTGACATTTCGTAAGTACTCCGTGAGAGGGCTCTCGGCCAGCGTAACAGACCGGCTGAATATGTGCGCGTCAGGACTTCTGCGATAAAACCTGCAACGGTGGCCAAAGTATTCACTCAAGCTTCCCGATATGAAAAGATCACCTGGACTTATGACGTGAACGCACGTTGCTTCCTTTCGTCGCAGCACGTACTACAATATTGAAACGATTCTGCGCCAACATAAGATCTAAGCGGAGGCTTCATAAGTGTAAACTAGCATAAACAAAGTAGATGAATGTAATTTAGTTGGTGGAAAGAGCGATGGTTTGTCAGGAAGGACTTTGTGCATGGCATTCTAATGGGAAACTATTTAAACGAGCTAAAAACACTGGTGATAAACTTATAAGGGTAGTCACGAGCAAAATGACAGAGCTAGAGAATGAGAATGAAGTTGATTGATAGCATGCATCGGTGATTGATGGCATGCAATTGGACTCAATGGGACGCAGCAGAATGTTGCAGAATAGTACATCTCTTCCGTTCATAGAAGCTTTTATATTAGGAATACTTACCTCCTCATACACTTTCTTGATTGTTTTTTGTATTGACCACTTGCACCAAAATAAGAAACTTGAATCGAATGTGGTAAATGGACGTGTTTTAGAAGCCTTAGGCAGCTACAGTAATGACACTCAGCGAGTACATTCTCGTACACAATTGCGGAATCTGATTATTCTAATGACGTTTTGTTTGTTGGCCTGCTTCAATATTATCGGTAAAACCATGCGCAAAACAGCCCTGACTTCACAAAGAATTACTACAGAGAATTACAGAGAATGATAACATTTGTGTGATAAGGATCTTGCAACACGTGGCAGGGACCCCGTCTGCTTTTGTAAGATTTCAACCCTCCTCTGTCAGGAGGAGTAGAAGTGCTGACCGATTTTTTAGGGGCGAAGCTCCTTAAGGTTTGGGTCTGTCCGTCCGAACAAGAAAATAACTTGAATCCGACAGCACTATGAAACAAGGCCAGGACCTGAACATTGACCTAAGAATTCTTCTAAAAGCAAGCATCTGATGGCACCTGGTAATGAATTCCATTTTTGTATAGTGTGCGGAAAGAAGCTGAACTTGAATAGGTTAGAACGTGGTTTAAATGGAGCAGGGTTAAGCTTGTGGCTACTTCGAGTAGGTTGCATTTTAGCAGGAGACAGTTGTTAGTTAATGAGTAGCGTTGAGTATTAACGAGAATGTGCAGAAATTTCAAGCATTCGAGATCGCGTCGCTCGTTCAGGGACATGGGGCTTGGGACATGCGCTACATTCATGCGGCTAATAAAGGTCGGAGCAATCAATGTATAACATGTTCTCTCTGTCGGCAACATTTATTATCCGAAGAAGAATAACGTAACCACGTTTTTTTTTTTTTGGTGAATAGCACGAAAGACCAGCCAATTTTATTCCCGTCTTTTGGAATGAAGTTTCGGTTCACATAATTAGAGTAATGAAAGCCACATAATTTATAACGTAATATAGTTACGTTATATATATTATGATAATAATATATATAACGTTATATATATTACGTTATAACGTAATATATATAACGTAATAATTGCCTACGACAAAGTTTTATTATATGCAGAATTTCCTCGCAGAAGAACCGCCATCGTCTGTCGCTAGGTTACCAACCATCGAATCTTGTTATGGGCATGCCGAAGAAGTTTATAAGGAAAGCTTCAGTGACCGAAAAAGGACCGAGCAATATATTTGTTAACGTTACCAAACCTACCGCACGTCGCCTCTGGAAATGTCAAATGTGTGCGGAAATTGTACGACGCTGCGAAACTTAAAATCGCGTGCATGGCAGCATTCAGCATACCGACCCATAGCTTTTCCGCAATGGTTGTCGACATCATGCAGAACGCCTCTTGCCGCGCGATATCGTCCTTGCGTTTGTTCGCGAGAAGCTCAGAAATTCACTATGTCCTCCAAATGCAGACACTACAGAAAACCTTTCAGGACAGTCGCACGCCGCTTCGGCTTTAGAAGCCAGAGTGAAGCATCTGCACAATTTTACCGGGGTGGACTTAAGCCGTGAGCAGTGTTTCGCGCCTACGCGGAAAGATGTAAATGGCACGTTGAAAGTCACTAGCCCTCAGTACCACTTCGGTACGTTACAATGCTTGCTTGAAGAAACGCGAATACCTCTGACAGGCGAATAAACATGGCACACACAGATGCAACTTTCAGATTTCCTTCGATTCAAGGAAGCAACAGCTAGCCAAGGATAAAGCAACGAAAAATAAAAAAGCCTTATTGCTGTGTCCAGGATAATTGTTTTTTTAGGTGTACGTCACGGAGTCCAATAGTAAGCAGCGTTCTTTTCCTCCAGTGCAATACCCTGATGTAAAGTCATCATACCTCCTTCGTAAGATGGAGAACGCATATAACTTCACACATTCCGCGCTTGGGCCGGTCACGATGCCAACCGT
Organism: Hyalomma asiaticum; assembly: GCA_013339685.2. Taxonomy (NCBI): domain Eukaryota; kingdom Metazoa; phylum Arthropoda; class Arachnida; order Ixodida; family Ixodidae; genus Hyalomma; species Hyalomma asiaticum. The sequence continues at coordinate 98,798,719 of CM023483.1, forward strand.
AGATGTGTCAGGTATCTTGTATGGTGGCAGCCACCGATCATCTATCAACAAGGACCTTGTAAAATATTTATAGCGAAGGATAGTTAGGGAGACTACAACCGCATTCCATGTTTTCGGAACAACCACTCCATCTAGAGCGGACCAGCACAAGATCGTGGAAGTTCCACCACACACTCATCGCAACTCTAAAAGTCATCATGGTGCACGTCATCTGCCACGGTATTTCAACACCTACCCACGACAGCAGATGTCTCACTACCTGCGATATGAAGGCAAAGCATTCTAGGATGAATGATGCTTCCTTGGAGCGGACGTTGAAGCCGGACTGCCTTCCCTGATGGGGTCAGATCAACCTTGGAAGCTATTGAGTGGTGGGATGGGATGCAGTATAGATATGGGATGCGTAGCTGATAGTTCTATATTTGGATATGCATAATATCTAAGGAGCAGCTCAATGGAAAGCATCCATCGAATGCAACACGAATTTGGTTCTCTGGACCCTAGTGCAGCGCTTTTTCATGACAGAGCAGTATCGCCGATTTCACAGTATCCTTTGCAACACGAACCGCGGACTATATCTCAGCACATTAACCCCACCGATTTCAAGACTTTTCCCAGGTTACGAGAGATGGCCAAGGAATCATGAACGACGGCATCAGCTGCACCGCCATGGAAGAACATGATCACTTCGACAGCTACCACTGCAACACACTTCACACTCGACAACAGAGGTCAGTGAAAGGGTTATCGCTAAATAACGGAGAATTTCAGCGATGTGACAAGGTCATACAGGGGAATTCTTTGCTAAGCCAAGTGTACTTAGGGCCGGCATGCTTTCCTTCTGGCCAAGCCGGTTACCGCATGCCTCAGATAGAAGGAACCGGAGTAGAATAATTTGCTTAAATGCTTAGAGTGGTGGCGGCCGCATCGTCCCGTGCGCAGCATATCCCATTTCGAAATGATTACCTTTACAAATTTTTGGTGGTGAGAATGAACGACGACGAAGTGCTTCTCTTGTAGAACACATTTAACCCGGCTCTCTGTTTTTCTGGACTTCTCGCTACGTTTGCGGTGTCCACCACCCGCTACATCGCGGTGATGGACGTACAACTTCCCGAGGCCCCATCCGGTTCCGGTTCTTCTGCGGGAATCGCTTCGAGGAAGCGTGGAAGCCCATCGAGCGACAGCGAGGACACGGGGCTGTACTCCGCCTCAGGTGACGAGTCCTCGGAAGACGGCTTTGAACCTGTCTTGCACCGCAAGGCCAAACGAAGAGCTATTAACACATCTTCGGCGTCAAGTTCGGCTACTGTAAAAACCAGGCCTCAGTGATGGCCTCACTCCATTCTGTTCGTGCCAGAGAACGCTGCTGAAATCTGCGCGTCCTGAACAGGCAAGCACTTTCTTTATATCTTGAAAACGCCGTGCCCAACGAGATCAAGGACGTCCGACTAAACACAAGGAGCAACATCTTGGCCATCGATGTGATGAACCCGTCCGCGCTGAACACCTTGCAGCGTGTGACGCAGCTGGGTAACATCAAGGTACGATCTATCGTGCCAGCGGGGGGCGCCACGGTGACAGGTGTCGTCTATGACATTGACACTGAATAACCCAACGCCGACCTTCCGCTTCTCATCAAACCAGCCAGTGAACACAACGTCATTGTGCGGGTCGGCCGCCTCGGTAATACACGCTGTGTGAGGATAACGTTCAAAGGTGACTGTCTTCCTTCCTACGTGAAGGTTGGCCACTTTCGCCATCAGGTACGAGCCTTTATTCCGAGGCCTGTGCAGTGCTTCAACTGCCAGAAGATTGGCCACGTGAAAGGTGTTTGCACAAATGCCGCGGTGTGCCCACGATGCGCCGAGTCTCACTCAGAAGACAACTGCAGTGCAACTACGATGAAGTGTCCCAACTGTAAGGGAGATCACAGTCCCTCCTCCAAGGACTGGCCCCGCATCAAGAAAGAGATCACAGTCCTCAAACAAATGGTCAGAGACAGCTCGATCGAGCCACAGAGAAGCGGCTGAAAAAGTCCGGCGAAGAAGACGTCGACGTCGAAGATCATCCCGACGACAATCATCATCTTTTCAAGAGAACCGTCAAACAGACCCATCATCACAAGCACACCAGACGCACGTTTCCAGCACCCCAAAGACCGATGTTGGAAAGGGAAAATCTGGACGGCCTCTGTCTACAACGGAATGGCCACCGCTGTCGCCTCTACAACCTGCGGCAGAGCTACCACAGAGGTCGCCAACAGTGCAACACAGCGTGGCATCTGAGAAGTCGCAGAATACAGATAAGCAAGTTATCGCTCTTCTAAGACCCTTAATTAATGCCATTCGCGTGTTGCTGAGCAACGTGCATACGCCGTCTGCCAGAAGTGCTCTTCAAGTGCTGGACGCTCTGAGTCCGGTGCTAGCAGCCCTTGAATAGACCCATCATGGCCCATCAGCCACTGTTCTTCAGGAATGAGGTCCGAAATCCAGCAATTTTTCAGTGGAATGCCCGCGGTCTTAGATCGCGCATTTCAGACTTCCGTCGCTATGTGTACGTCAATAAGTTTCCCATTATAGTCATTTGCGAACCGAACGTACGGAAGCCCCGCCACGGTGGTCTAGTGGCTATGGTACTCGGCTGCAGATCCGAGGGTCGCTGGATCGAATCACGGCTGTGGCGGCTGCATTTCGATGGAGGCGAAATGTTGAGGCCCGTGTGCTGTGCGATGTCAGTGCATGTTAAAGAACCCCAGGTGGTCCAAATTTCCGGAGCCCTCCTCTACGGCTTCTCTCATAATCAGAGCTGGTTTTGGGACGTTAAACCCCACACAACAACAACAACGAACTTACGAAAGTCGATAAGGCTATCTGGATGTGAATCATTCTCTTCGTCGACTGTCGTAGAAAACAGCAAGGTTTTGGTGTTTATTCGACGTGACCTCACCTATATTCTTCAACCAGTACCAGCTAACGACGAAAATCAATACGTATGCTTAACAGTAAAGAAGAAGTATTTTACATTCACTGTTGTGGGCGCCTACTTATCGCCGTCAAGTCGATTTGACCACAAACGACTACGTGATATACTGTCCTCATCCTCTGGTCCGTGGGTCGTCATCGGAGATTTCAACGCACATCATACACTCTGGGGAAGTTCGAAGATCAACGCGAGAGCCAGAGCTCTGGTATCTTTCGCATCCAGTAAGGAGCTATGGCTGTTGAACGACGGAAGTCCTACGTTCCTACGTGACGCCACGTACAGCAGCTCTCTTGACTTGGCATTTGTCTCACGAAGCCTTGTCAGACGTGTTAGGTGGTTTGCGGACATAGAGACGCACGGAAGTGACCATATCCCGACATATATCACGATCAAAGGATTGGCTCCTACTAAAACGCGGGATACAATTCAAAGAGTGGACTGGACCAAATTTCAATCCATCATGGAAGAACGCTGCGAAACCAATACACAGTTTGACTTGGAGGAGGAAATAACTGCAATGCACGACAATGTGCGTACTCTCGCATGCTGCTTAAAACCGACGCAGTTCGATTTTGAATTGGAAAGACTTCGAGCAATTCGGCGGCGTGCTGAAAGAAGGTACCGACGTACGAAAGCAATAGAGGATTTACGTACCGCCAGACGCACGCAAAAGAAGATTCAGCGGCGGTTAGACAAGCTCGCATCGCAACATTGGACTGCCTTCTGTGAGTTACTAGATCCTCGCGAACCTTTGTCACAGCTGTGGAGGACAGTGCGAGGTCTCCGGACACCACCTGCGCAGCGGTTCCCATTCAAGGCCCTAGCCCTCTCACAAAAGAGACTAGACGCTGACGTGGCAGAAGAGTTTTGTACCAGATTAGCTGGCCAACCTCTTGCTCCCAGCAATATACCGCCTTTGAGGAGCTGTCCCCCACCAGGTGATCACCGCATGGACCTACCATTCTCAATGCACGAACTTCAGGCTGCCTTATCTGCGGACGCACATCAGCACCTGCACCTGACGGCATTTCCTACCGAGCTCTCTGTGATTTAGGTGCGTGAGCGAGACTTGTTCTCCTTGACCTCTACAATAGCTCCTGGAGAGATGGTACTCTTCCCATCAGCTGGTAGACAAGCCGCCTTGTGCCACTGCTGAAGCCTGGCAAGTCACCACTAGAACTCTCATCCTACCGCCCGATCGCTTCATGGAGAGGATGGTCCTAGGACGTCTGGAGTGGTACTTGGGGCACAACAACTGCTACCCAGATGCCATGGCGGGTTTTCGTCGAGGCCTATCGTCGATAGACAACGTCGTCGATCTGGTCACATACGTTCAGCATGAGAAAAGCCGTAAGCGTCTCTGCGCTTCCTTATTCCTCGACGTCAAAGGGGCATATGACAATGTTACCCATGAAGCAATCCTCTCTGCTCTCGAAGAGGTAGGAGTGGGTGGTCGGACGTTTCGCTGGATACGGAGCTATCTCTCTATGCGTTCCTTTTTTGTAAGCACCGATGATGGCAGCACTTCTCTACATTATAGCTGCCGGGGTGTTCTCCAGGGCGGTGTACTTAGCCCTGTGCTATTTAATATCACCTTAATTTCTTTGTTTCAGCACGTTTCCAACACGGTCATGCTGTCAATGTACGCTGATGACATCTGCGTATGGACGTCAGCAGTGACGCGGTTACAGTTGCGAGCAAGAATTCAAAGAGCTGCTAATGAAGCTGCTATCCACCTCCGTAGTGGAGGCCTAGAAATTTCCTCCGAGAAATGTGCACTGATGCCCTTTACGCGCAAATCTATGACTCACTACACCTTAATGATAAGTGGCCAAATCATACCCTACGTTCGAAGATATAAATTTCTTGGTGTCATAGTTGACAGAGATTTGTCATGGAGCCCTCATGTAACGTACATGAAAAAGAGGTTGACGGGCATCTGTCACTTGTTCAAGTTCTTCTGTGGAAAAGCATGGGGAATGTCAACACGTGCTATGCTGCAGCTATACAGGGCGCTTTTTCTCGGCTTTCTGCGATACAGCTTGCCAGCTATAACGAACACGAGCAAAACAAGTCTACGTACAATACAGAGTGTGCTGGCTCAGGCGCTCCGGATCTGCCTAGGCCTACCACAGAGTGCATCAACAGTGGCGACAAAAGCAATCGCAGGAGACCCCCTCATCAAGACCCAAATTGACATGGAACCGCTGAGGACACATATCAGGCACCTTGCCAGGACCCCTCGGCACCAACTCTCTTCTTTTCCAGTGGACAGACCACGCACCTCTTTCAGCAAAACGATAACGGCACATGGTGACTCATTACCAACTTCTTTCACCCCTGCTGCGAGACCTTCAATTCCTCCATGGTGTCTCGCTCAGCCGGAAATCAACCTGACAATTGCTGGAATTAAAAAAAAATCCGCTTTATCATCACCAGCGCTTAAACAGCTCACGTTACTTCTATTGTACGAAAAGTACCGGGACTCTACGCATATCTACACGGACGGATCAGTACTCCCAGACAGTTCCGCTGTAGCAGTCGTGATAACCGCGAAAGTTAAAACCTCAAAATTTAAGACGACTCATCCGACAACATCGACGGCTGCTGAGCTCGCAGCGATCCTTACTGCCCTTCATTTCATCAGAGATGAAGCGCCACACAAATGGACGCTTTTCTGCGACTCCAAGCCGGCATTGCCGTACCTAGTGTCTCCTCTACGCCGCGGACCACATGAACAGCTGGTGTTCCAGGTTACAGAGATGCTGCAACATACAGGGAAGGCAGGCCACAAAATATCTTTTCAGTGGCTTCCAAGTCACTGCGGGATTATAGGCAATGAACGGGCCGATCAAGCCGCCCGTTCTGCACATAATATGGACCAACAAGTACCCATACCATTGTCAAGGACGGACGCGGCACGGATGCTCCATCTGCTTGCTCGCCAGCGTACTTTATCGCAATGGGGTGGCACACATTTCACGCATTCCCGACTTCACTCTTTCGATCCGACGTTAAGCCTTCGAGTCCCACCCAAGACTTGCCGAGGAGAAGCCACGCTCCTATACCCACTATGGTTGGGCGTCGCTTTCACAAAGGCATATGCGTTCCGCATAGGGATGGCCGACACCGCAGCCTGTGACCACTGCGGTCACGAAGAGTCAATTGGGCACATTTTGTGTGACTGCCCACGGTATAGTGCAGAGAGGCAATTCCTTCAGCATGCACTAAACAAGCTGGACGACCAACCACTGTTGGAAGAAGGCGTCCTGTGCCATCGTCTAGAGCTCACGTCGCAGAAGAAGGCCGTGCAAGCGCTGCTGCGCTTCTTGACATCTATCGGCCTTCGCGAACGTCTCTAAGTGGAACGTTCTTTGTGTGTGTGTTTTATTTGTTGTGCTTGTCTGTAATCATGTACCCTCTCTCGCTGTCATCTTTCTAACCCCCTGCCCCTTCTCCCCAGTGCAGGGTAGCAAACCGGAGTCTAGTATCTGGTTAACATCCCTGCCTCTCTCTTCATTTCTCTCTCTCTCTCTCTCTCTTTACAAATGCGAAAATCTGAGTTCAGGATTGCTGACGTTACGACAGCGCGTGAAAAATTAAGCAGCAAAGCTCGCCGTCCCGACTAGCGTGGAGGCATCGCGTGGCTGTCTATGTGATGACAATCCGTCATTATTCTTGACTTAGGGCTATGCGCTGAAGTTTCACGGTAAACAATCAACTTGCGAATGGTTCCAGAAAGATTGGGACAGCAGAAATCTATATTTTGTGCTAAACAAAAGCATATCCCACTCCTAGCAAGGTATTCGAGCCTACGTGGGAAATGCCAGGCGTTGTACTCCAGGCACAGCCTCCAGAAGAAATTCTGATGGACATAACCGATTTCAGTGATTTACAAAAACTTCTGGGTCTAAAAACTTGGCTTGTCGGGGTTGTGGACGGGTCGTAGTGGTCACAAATTAATGCAGAAATATACCAAGAGATTGCCATAAATATCACCTGAAACACTACATGATTGTCACGTCCAACGAGGGATTTACCTCGCGGATCTATAGAGAATTTGGAGCGGAGAGTCGGCGTAAGCACGGAGTTTCAAGTGGTCGTTACCATGCTTTCAATAGCTCGAACATGTTCGACTCGCGGGCCGAATTCCCAGAGAGAAAATTCTACAACTTTGAGATTGCCTGCAACTCCTTGGGGCGGGAGGATGTAGAAAAAGAATAAACGTGCGCAGGCTGGGGTTCCGAGAGAAGGGGAGAATTACGCTCTTCTGTTGCAACATCTATATTGGATTCATGAATGTTCGATTGATAAATTCGTACTCTTTACAATTAGATCCGTTCTGATTGTTGTATCCCCACTGAAATTTACAGTGTTTATGGGGTAAATGTTTATGCTTTTCGCATCCTGGCCTATACCCCAGGGTGGGTATGTGCCAGAGCAAGGGCTACAACAACAACAACAGCTCTGGGCAATGTCCTACGTAGCGTGATTTCTACCAGTCGCTCAGAGGTTTGCTACAGGGAAAAAGAAAAATAATATTTGTCGATTTAGGGACCTCTGTAAAACACGTGTTCGCACTGAGTATGACTGGTGCAAGGGCTCGTACTCGGGAGTCCCTTCCGCGCTCCTTTTCGTTATGAACGCCTGGAGCCTAGAGGCGTCGTATCGCCTATTATTTTGCTTTCTCTCAACCTTTAGCTTCGTGCTTGATTTTGCTCAACCAGATACAATGACATGTTTTCGGGCTATATTACTCTGCATCGTAAACAAACTCATTATACATTCAGCACATGCATACATAAGCATTGCTCAAGTAATGCAAATACGCCAATTACGGAATATTTCTAAGCTGTAAATGACGTCCTGGACGATCTAATGATGCCGCTTAGTGCTTCTACTAAAACGTAAGCTCACAGAAACATGTTTCACTGCATGAAGTCTTCCAAATGACTGCACACTACTTTCTAACTTGATGCGAGGATAAGCCACCCTTATTACCATGAAGTGTCTTTACAGCTGGCAGTTTCATGTCGTTCCCACAGAAATTAATTTTCGTGAATATAGATAAGAAATGCGCACAGCGTCACACACCGAGTGAAGTCTGAAACACACGGCTTAGATTTGTCTATTCATTGAGCAATAAAATAAAATTCAAATAAAATGTTCCAAACAGTTAATTTCGATGCCCCTGTGAATACTGATCTCATCCCCGGCTTCAGAGGCCTTAATAATTGTTAATTTCTTAGGAGAACAAGAAAACTAAAATGATCCCTTCACCGTTGTGTAGTGTCTACGGCATTCGGCTGCCGATCCGAAGGTAGCGCGACCGAATCCCTGCAGAGGCGGCTGCCTTTCGCTGGAGCCAAAATGTTCAGGACCCTGCAATGTGCGATATCAGAGCGCGTTTAAGCACTCCAGCTGGATGAAATTGCCGGAGTCCTTCATTGCTGCGTTTCTCAAAATCACGTCGTCGTTTTGGAACGTAAAACCCAATGAATCTTAAAGGCTAGTCCACTGCGGGACGAAGGTCTCTCCCAAGGATTTCCAAGTTACCCTATCTCGAGCAAGTTGTTCCTACCTTATGCCCGCGAATTACTTAATTTCATCTTTCCGTCTAAAGTCATGCTTGCTTCTGTTACGTTTTGCTTCTCTTCGTGTGCATTGCGTCGCTCATACTATCCACCTTTTATCTGTCGTCCTCATGATATGCCCTATCCAGGTCCATATTTTTCTTGTAATTAATATAATATCAGTTACTTCTGTCTGTTCTCTGATGCACTCCGCTCGTTTTTTATCTCTTAGCGTTACACCGATCATCTTTCTTTTCATTGCACGCTGCGTGCTCATTAATTTCATCACTAGTTTTTAGGTATCCTTCATGTATCTGCACCATACGTTAGCACGGGGAGAATGTAGTTATTAAATGTTTTCGCTTTAGTCAAAGAGGCAAGTTTGCAGTCATGGTTTGCGAATGTCTCCAGAGTGCTCTCCATCCTAGTCTTATCCTACGGAGGATTTCCTTTCCCTGGGCAGGTGTCCTTGGTAGCAACTGACCCAGCTATACGCATTCGTTATTCGTTGACACATCCTGAGTTCGTTGTTAATTTTAAATTCCTGTACCATAGCTAGGCTCTTGAGCATAATTTTTATGGGTTCCCTATTTTAAGGCTTTTTTCCGTTTGCCTATTTTAGGTCCTATTTGAAGACTTTGCCCATTTAGGTCCTAAAAATGTTTTGTAGTTCGTTACCACAATTCGACAAGAGCACAACGCCCTCTGGGAACCTTAAATGTGTATTATATTTGCCGTCTATTATAATTCCCTTTCCTCCCCAGTCTAGAAGTTTGAACATTTTTAGGCGTGCAGTGAATAACTTCGGGGAGATCGTATCCTCTTGTGTGACGCCTATCTTCATCGAATTTTTTCTGCTAGTCTCGTATAGGAGTACCTTGCCTGTGTAATCTTTGCATATGTTATGCGTGGCTTGCTCATATACGCCAAGTACCCCTTCAACGCAAAGCTTCTGGATCTGCTTCTATTTGTATGAAACCAAACGTCATCTCGTAGCCTTTCAAGGCCATATAAAGGCCATATAGCTCTTTCTGGCACCTCCTTTGCTTATAGGAACAGTTTTGCAAGTTTTTGACGGGCTCGTAATTCAGGATCTGAGCATGGCCACCGTTTTGACGCTGCTCTGCCGGCGCAGTACTCGGGGTCGCTCTGCTATCGCATGGCGCTTGCTCTTCATCTGGAGTGACGCACTTCCTTGGTAACTCCATATCCACCACGACGTGCTCGGCGCGGAGTAGCGGATCCTTCTGTCACAGCAGCCGCAACATGGCGATTTTATTACGAGTATCAATGCTATACAGTCTCCTACGCATCCCCAGTAGTGGCGACACTCCATGCGGAAGGCATCGGCGCCTCCGCCCTCCGAAGCTACGCAGAGCTGCTGCGCTGTCATTTTGCTACAGTTTGTGATCAAGCCCGTCCACCATTATGCATTAATGAGTTCAAGGCGTGAACGCAAGAGAAGAAACGAGTGCGCGTGGAAATCTGCACAGTGGGCATTTGATGCAAGTGCCCTGGCAATTATTTCATGGTTAGTGCATGATAATCACCCTTTTCAGTGGACGTGTGGGCGCCTACCGCCGTCTTAAAGAGTGAAACTAGAGTGAAAAACAATCTTTCTTGCATTAGTGCGTTCGCATTTCACAATGCCAAAAGCACGACTCTTCCTAGAAGACCGAGGGCAAGCTAGCAAACCCGCAAGAAAAAAAAACGAACGGCGGCGCCGCTTTGAAGTTCGAGCACTAAAAGGCATGACTTCAGAGATATTTGACAGCGTATGCTAAGGGCCACGTATAATATATCGGAAAGAAATGCCTACATAATGTTTTGAGGCAGCTAACGACTTAATACAAGGCTTCATTATATTTTACGGAGAGGATTTAGCGGGAATACTAAAAACAAAGAAAAACGGGCCTTCAGACGTCATTGGGTTCATTTTGTTTACTTAAGGATCACGTTAAAATCTCCACTTTACGAAATTCGAGTTCTCTAATATAACGTGCCATTCTTAAGCACTGCACCTGTTCATTCTAGTCTCCTTAAATAGCTTCGCTGTCAAGAGCGTACGATACGTCGTAGTAATTTGGAGTACCACATTTTTGCAAATGTAGAACATGTTAAATATTAAAGGAAGTTATTTATGAAATCGCAAATAATGTTTTCTTGCGGGCGATGATTTACCAAGGACATTTATGAAGTAACCGGGTGCGTCAAGGTGGGGTGCTGATTTACACTCTTTTTATGTGAAATAAATAAGTGTGCCTCTGCTATCGCAAAAACAAGTTATTACCAGCACATGTAAAGGAGCTTAGGGAAGCACTGCAAGGTTAATCACAGAGAAACGGACGTTTAGCTAAGCCGCCTCAAACTTATGCTGCGCTTCATTGGCCACGCTTACGCAAACACCACCAAAGGATCACTTCTCATGGAAACCAAATGCCTATTTTGTGTACACAAATTTGCCCATTTCGTTCACTCATTTCACTATCATTTGTTTTTGTCCCTCTCTTCCTATGTCTTCTTCCTCTCCTAGACCACCCCCTTTTGCTTTATTTCTTCCTCTCATTTCGTGTCAATTTGTTTATTTCTCTGTCTCTCAGTTTATGTTTCATTCGTCCATAGAAATGTGTGTCACAATCGTCGCTAAAACGCAGTAACATGGCTCACATAAATACATATTATACAGGCGTGCACGTTTAGCGCAGTGGTTATGATGCTCCCCTGCTCACTATGGGCACACAGGTTTCAATCCCACTTCACCGAGAAATTTTAGTTATTAGGGGCGAAGCTCCTTCAGCTGTGGGTCGGTTGTCACGCGTCGTATCGTGTAACCTACATCACTCACAGTACCATGTAACGCCATGCAACGCCGGGAGGCTCGCGCTCGCCCTCGGTGCGTGCCTCCAGGCGCGCGAGCTCTCTCACTCTTCCCTCTGCTGTCTTGTGAGGGAGAGAGAGAGAGAGAGCGAAAGGAGCGCGTTGACTATGGAAACGCTCTTTCTTAGATGAACGCTCTACTAGCTGGCAAAGGAGAACGTGCCCTCACCCGCGAGAGACGACGTTGGCGCAGGCAGCGTCTTCTAGCGAGTTTCTTGATTGAGAAATACCGACTGCTCGCGCTGGAGAACAGTTCACCGGCCACCCATATATATATATATATATGCACTGGATCTTAACTTGCAATGAAGTGCCGGTGGGAGATTTCACTTGTGCGTAGTTGAACCATAAGGATTCGTAGCGTGCGCGTTAACTAAATCAATCCGGAATTCGGCACGATCTACGATGAACCTCCCGAGCTTCGCCCACTCAACATCATTCACTCCGTGGATATGCTGTGAATTTTTTTATTTCTTCATCTCGCTCCCTGTCTATCTTTCCCGCCACATGGAATAACAGTCCTCACTTCGCATTCTCGCCACTCGGCTAGATGCTGTAAAAGCGCTCCCCTGTCGCTCCACCCAGGCAGTTGTGTATCTCGCTGCTTCCCCTATCTGCCGACCCTGCCGCACCACGCCTTCCACCTTTCTTATCTTCACCCGCCCCTCTTCGCCGATTCTTTGGATCTAAGGGCTGGTGGCACAGCCGGAGCTCAAGCTTCATTAGGTCCAGCGATAAAATGAACTCATTGTGTTCGAATCTGTACGAGAGCCGGAATATTTATAAGAGCCTGGTGTGGTTATGATAAGACTGCGGGATATAGTGGACCATTTTGCGGCGCCAAGCGCCTTGAAGTTGCTAGACATTCGTCTTTCTACGAGTCAATTTCGCACAAGCTCCATACATAGCCTGTACGTTGATCCGACTACGCGGTCACTCCACTGGCAGAGATCGTTCATATCGTTTGTTTATTTCCTGAAAGCAAATGCGAAGAGCAGATATCCCAAACACAATATTGCGAACGATTTCTTCAGGTGCCAAAATTTTCGAAACCGTCCTGCCCTGACGAAGCCCTAACCACAGTGCGTAGTAAAACTTCCCAAAGAGATAGATAGGTCTATATTTTCATGAAATTCGTGTTATGGTTCTTGTCATAGAGCTTGTACCGTGAAGTGGCAGCTCAAACATTATGACATGCCCTTCGTGCATTGTACGGAGGACGCGCCTGTCTCACACATCTGTATGCGTTTCCTTGAACAATAGCACATATACCGTTGTCCGGAATTTTTCGCTGCTGCCTTGAAATTGTACACTGGCATGTCTGACAGATGACACGGGCATGTGCAGCCAGCCTTTGCGGACGCCGGCGTTCAACACTAAGGTACCCCGTTTTGACCGTAGAAGCTTATGCTATACTGCGAGCCACTGAGCATATAAACAGCTCAATATATACAAGGCAGTTACTTACACAGACTCCCTTAGAGTTGGCAAAGCTTTCAAAACTCCGAAAAGGTGCAGGAATCCCGTGGGTATGTATACGTAATTGTTCAAGTGATTGTGCGTCGTAGCGCAAAGACGTCTTGTGATAGGCACCATCGCAACTTGTAAATGAAGGTAGTGAGTAAGCTGACAAACAAGCCACATGTGTTCATGCAAAAGCTAGAAATCCATCTGACACTGTGCCTGTTAAAGCTTTAAAGCCTTTCATGAAGAAAGAATCATCAGGCTTACTGCCGAAGATGTGCGAGACGGACACGCACTGTAAGCTACATAGCAAATCACATCTTCGTAATTGGCCACTAGTATCTAAGATACGCCACACGCAAGTAACGCGTTACAGACTTAGGATACACACGCGCACCGATCCACCGAAGTAGGAAAAATGTGGGGAATGAATTAGCGTGCTCTACATCCTGCTACGGTACACTCACTTCGCTCGCAACGTTCATAAAAAAGGCATTTCCGATTAGCGGCAACGTCTTGCACTTCACCATGCCCTCTTCCTAGGCAGTGAATGCGTTTTGAATTATGAATCTCTAGTTCCAACATTAAAATTCATACAAGTTTCTCACGTCTTCATTCCAAGGAATCCGCAGCAATTAAGGCATCCAAACAAACGCGGCCGCTGCGCGTGCCTCGCGGCATTGGCCTCAAATGCCTTAGGAAGTATCCGTGACCTTGTCATACCTGCATGTTTTATCATCAGAAGGAATTTCGGCGCCCTACCGAGCATTTTCTTTTCAGAGGGGTATGTTTGGAAAGTTTACACTAACCAGCAGGAATATGTGGCATGAATGCCACAGCATTTGCAAAGTATTGGAGGAGAATCAACCTCTACGTCCAAAATGCATGAGGAAGTGCGTGATTCGCGTGCGATGACCAGGAAACTTGACAGCTCCGTGGCGACAAAATTATTGCTCACGTTAGGACGAAACATAGGCACTCGCGTTAGTGTAATGCACGAGTATCATTTTGTCGGAGAGAAATGCAGGCTACGGTGCGCTGATGTGTGTGTAATGAGTGTCGTCGCTTGAAGTGTTCGTACACAAACGAGCAAAGCTGGATAAAAGTATGCAGAGTGCCGCTAGACCATATGTATATCCTATTAAATGTATCTGACTGCGCTTAACGCCCTGTGATCACAGGTTCTTTCTCTTACTGACCTCTTTTTGCTTACTCTCTCAGGCGAAGCCTCCGGGAATCCGGAAATGGACAAAGCCGTTCATTACGCTGTCTAACAAAACGCAAAGCTTTTTATATATACAAAAATAAACGAAAACATCAAACTTAGCAGTAGGGGGAAGGACAGAGAACATGCGAACGCTAAGTTCGAACGCAAATCGTTCAGTGGCGAAGGTGGTAGGTAAAGTAGTAAAGAACGTCATCCAGGTTCTTACCAAATCGTCGCTGGGCTTGACTGAGGGGCGGATGAGCAATGTGCAGCAGGCTTGCGAAGAGGACGACGCCGGATGCCTGGTCGCGACGGACTACGTTGGCAGCTAGACGGTCGTTCAGGTTGTAGTGGCATCGTGGCCAGGCATCTGAGCGTGAGCGTAGAACTCGGACCCGTAGCCCGACTATTTGTGCTTCGCTTACGGACACAGAATTCAGTAGGCCCTCGGCTGGAGCTGTGTAGACACAGCTGGAGCGTAGACACAGCTAGGGCGCTGTGTCTACGTCTCTTCCTCAGACCCACAGGCTTTCCGATGACTGGGATAACATTAGCAGGAGGTCCTGGTCGGGTGAAAACTTGGTGGCTCGGGTCCGGAACCCAGCTGCCGTCTTCAACGCCAGGACCGGTTGACCATTTTCTGCCTTCTATCTTCTATCTTCTTCCCTCGCCTTCCCTACGCCAACAACTACTACGGCAGCACCCAGACCAGCGTGTTGCCAGCGGATAGTTCCCTCCCTGTGTTCGGGGCCGTGGCTTGTCTCGTCGCGCGAGAGCATTGCTCCGTAAGTTGAGGGTTGGTTGTGTTCTTGGGCCCAATCGCTTACCCCGTCAAGGCCGCGTGGACAGTCCGTCATGCCCATCCTGTGGTTCCAGTGAGACACTTGGACATCTTATTTTAGAGTGTGCCGCATACATTTCGCTGCGTACATCGCTATTTAAGGAGTATAGACGTCTTAGTGTGCAGTGCGCGACCGTTGACGATACCTGTTCCCAAAGCGGAGTGCTTCTTGACGGCACCAGTCCCGTCGAGTATTATTGAATATTGTGGACGCTACTGGTTTGGCGTTGCGTTCAGACATATTTTGTTTTTGTCGTGTTTTGTCTGTGTGTAATATATGTTATTACTTTCTATTTCCTTCATCTTTCTTTCCCCTTCCCATCTGCCCCTTTTCCTTCTCTCAAAAGAGTAGGCAGGGATTGTGCCCCTACCGGTGGCAGTTGTCAGCCCGCTCTATTGTCATGTCCTTGTGCCTTACATGCTTACATGCCAAATAATAACAATAATAATAAGAACCGCCTGCCTGGAACTCCCTGAGAATCAGACGCCGCAATCTATTCCTCTTCAGCTCATTTGTTTTTTCTTATCTGCGACCGCTTTCCTTGTGTTCCACATTAGCTATTGTACGCTCGAAACTGCGTGGTTCTTCCTGGTTGGGCCTTTTTTCATTTTATTTGCCAGCGCCACTTCGTTTCCGTTCTTCTTCGTCGTCTTCTTTATTCACAGTTGTTTTCTCGTGCGCTACAGTCCGTCCGTTGTTGTTTTTGTTTTTCTTTAGGTCACTCACTTTTTGAATGCGCGGTTTGAAAAGTGCGCATTTTCTCGACGCACCCCTTAAGAAATGCGCACTTCACTGCACCACCCATCACATGCCCACTACGAGCGCAATCTACGTTGCACAGGAACCGCCATCACAACTGTTGGTGCATTGAGTCTATTACCATAGTTAGGTGTGGGAGGAGCTGCCGTAGTCTAGCGGTAGCGTGCCTGGTGGGCACTTCGGAGGACCTGGTTCGATGCCCGCCTAGCGCTTCGTTTGGTAGGTTGCTTTCGGATGTCAGAGCCTTCTTGTATGTCTGTGATTTGTTGTCTTCATTTCAAACCGGTGCTGAGAGTAACGGTATGCATTTACTTTCAGCTGTGTTCAAATGCTGTGTTGTCTATTTTTTGTTCCGAGATGACATGGGCTCTATAAATTTCGAACACCTGTAGTGAATTCCACTGGCCGAACATTACGGGTATGAACCACAGGTGATTGCACTATCAATAATTGTTATTTATTTATTTATTTGGTGATACTGTTAACCCTCTCTTGAGGGTTGCTACAGGAAGGGCACAATGAATAACACTTCATACACTTACATGGAGCAACGGCCAATTAACAAGCAACACCATAGCTATTACAAATGTCTATCTAACAATACTTGAAAATCGGATACATCATTTGTTTGTACAGCTTCCTCTGGCAAACTGTTCCACAAGGTAATGACATCAGGGAAAAATGAAAAACGAAATAAATCAGAACGGGTCTGTATTGGTTGCACAATCAGGGGATGTGTTGTTCGCAGAGGCGGTTTTTCAAGCAGCTGTTTTATATATGCATCTCTGTTCACTTTTACCTTTCCATGTAATATCTGAAAGAATAATTTCAATCGACACTTCTGTCTTCTCCCTTCTAACAGTTCCAAATCACATGCCTTTAACAAGTACGTTACCGAGTCTGTTCGCCTGTATTTCGAACAAATAAAGCGTACTGACAGTCTCTGAATACGCTCCAATTTTTTCTTAAGAACCTTCTGATGCAGGCTCTAAACTGCGCTAGCATATTCTAGAATGGGACGTATATAAGTTTTATATGCCAATAATTTCACCGCTCTCGTTGCTTTCGGTATTTTTTTCCTCAAGAAACACAATTCTTGGTATGCTGACGAACATATTGTTACGGTTGAAAGATCGAGCGAAGGTTTATTTACAGGCGAGCGCGGAGCGCTAGGTAGCTGGTACAGCCGAGGTAAGATGGCGTCCAAACGCTAGACAAGAGATCGTCCTCGTCATCTTCCACCCTTGCTTGGCTCATACCTTAAATGCCCGCCTGATGCCGTAGCACTCCCCGGCTGACAGACGAAGCCCGCTGGGCAAGTCCAAATCACCGAAAAACAGCAGGATGAAACCGCTTGAGACGCGCGATGTGTGTAACCTGCGTTCGGCTGGAACGACGACCAGCTGACGTTAAACGGGCCACCACGTACGTTAAGTCGCTCAACCGATCCACAATCACGAAAGGTCCAGCATACTGGGGCAAAAACTTTTGGCATAATCCACGTTTACGCTGTGGGGTCCACACCCATACCAAGTCCCCTTTGCTGTACAAGACAGACTGGTGTCGGCTGTCATAGCGCTCCTTAGAACGGTGCTGTGAGGCCACGGTACGAAGTCGAGCGAGCCGGCGTGCTTCTTCTGCAAGGCACAGCGTCTTGGCAACCGAGTACTCACTGTGGGAGCCAAACGGCAGTATTGTATCAATACTCCTTAGCGGTAGACGTGCGTACAGCAGATAAAAAGGACTGTAATCCGTCGTCTCATGCCTTGCGGTATTATACGCATATGTGATGAATGGGAGCACGTCATCCCAGTCTTTGTGGTCGGACGAGACATACATTGCCAGCATGTTGGTAAGAGTCCTGTTTGTACGCTCTACAAGGCCGTTGGTTTGAGGATGGTAAGGTGTTGAATGCCGGAACTTCGAGCTGCAGAGACGAAGTAATTCTTCAACGGCGTCCGCAACAAACTGCCGACCACGATCACTAATTATCACACGGGGGGAGCCGTGCCTGAGGATAACAAACCGCAGCAAGAATGTGGCAACGCATGTAGCTGTTGAAGATGGTATGGCCGCAGTTTCTGCATAACGGGTCAGGTGGTCTACACATACGATAACCCACCGATTGTCGTTATAAGATCGTGGAAATGGCCCCAAGAGATCAACGCCTACTTGTTCAAACGGCAGACAAGGTGGTGGCAGAGGCTGGAGAAGACCCGGCGGAGTAGTCGTAGGACGCTTATGGCGTTGGCATTTATCGCAACCGCTGACGTACTGCTTGATAGTGTCTCGCATTTTGGGCCAGTAAAAACGCTCCTGTGTTCGGTTGAGTGTTCTTATGAAGCCTAGATGGCCAGAGGTTGCGTCATCGTGCATGGCACTCAGTACGTCAGGTCGCAGACTCTGCGGAACCACCAGGAGAAAGCGAGCGCCTTTACCCGAATAATTCGTCTTGTAAAGGAGGTCGTCTCGTACACAAAATCGACCGGTGGCTTGAGGGCGCAGCGCAGCAGCGAAAAGGGGCTCCAGGCTAACATCACTGGCTTGTTCATCCCTAAATCTCGTGGAGTCCGGGAATGTGGCCGAAATAGAAGCAAAGCAGTCATCGAAGTTGTCTTCGTCACACTCCGTAGTCGGTAGAGGAAGGCGGGAAAGGCAGTCGGCATCTGCGTGACGACGACCGGACTTGTAAGAGATGACGAAGTCGTACTCCTGAAGTCGGAGAGCCCAACGTGCCAGTCGACCACTCGGATCACGGAGGTTCACCAACCAGCATAGAGCGTGATGGTCCGTAACTATAGTGAACGGGCGCCCGTAGACGTAGGACCGAAACTTGTGAACCGCGAAAACTGCTGCCAAGCATTCTTGTTCCGTGACTGTGTAATTTCGTTCCGCCTTACTCAGAGATCGACTGGCATAAGCCACAACGTGCTCAGATCCGTGATGACGTTGTACTAGCACAGCTCCGATGCCAATTCCACTGGCATCAGCGTGCACTTCTGTAGGCGAGGAAGCATCGAAGTGGCGTAATATAGGTCCCGATGTCAGTTGAAACTTTAGTTGGCGGAACGCCTCGTCGCAAGCCGACGTCCAGTCAGTGCAGTGCAGTCAGTGCAGTGCAGTGCAGTCCAGTGCAGGTCTCACCTGGGACTTGTGCACGCTGAAGTAACGTCTGCTCCGCCTGTTTCCTTTTCGCGGTGGAATCTCCGAAGCACTCGGTGATGTCGGCGACAAAGCGTTCCCACGTCGTAAGTGTGTCCTCGTGGTTCTCAAACCACAGCAGTGCAGTGTCCGTGAGAAAGAGAACGACGTTCTCTAACTGAGCCGACTGGTTCCATCCGTTGTACTTGCTCACACGCTTGTAATGTGTGAGCCATTGCTCGACGTCCTCACCAGGTTTTCCAGAAAAAGATCGTGGCTCCATCGTGTGCATCCAGACACCAGTTGACCGCACCGGAGAGGACGGGGTTGACGGGTCGTTGCCGTGATGAGACATCTCGAGCGGCGGCAGTCGAGCGAGGCGTCGTTGCTTGGCTCATACCTTAAATGCCCGCCTGATGCCGTAGCAATATGTTATCTACATGATGTGCCCAATTTAATTTATCTGTAATTGTCACACCCAAGTACATAAAGCTTGTAACGTTATCCAGGATTCTGTCCTCAATCTTATATTCAAACAAAAGTGGAGTTTTCTTTTTCGTTATTCGAGTGTACATGGACATTTTGTAATTAATTTCCATCCGCCATTTCCTGCACCACGAACTTAGTGATTGAAGACAGTGATTAATTTTAAGTTGGTCGTCTCTACACGTAACTTGGCAATAAATAAGACAGTCTCCTGCAAAAAGTTTAATTTTTACAGGCGGTTCGAGAACTTCCGCAATGTCGTTTATATATACCAGGAACAAGAGTGGTCCCAAAACGGAGCCCTGCGGTACTCCTGAATAAACCTCTAAATTGCTCAATAAACCAATTTTAACTTTATCAGCTTGTTGCCGGTGTGATAAGAACGCACTATACTCTGGCGCTATACTCTGTATACGACGATTAAATCATGTTTGTAGTGTAAAGATTATTCACCTATGTTCTTCACACAACGCAACCTACCATGGGAACGTTGGTGTATGTCGGGTGATCGAGACCGCCTGAGGAGCAACGAGATGTAGGTGGATAGATAGATACGGTTAAAAGTTGCTCAAGTTCGCCAAGAGGTGCTTCGAATTTAAAGTCACACTGTACGAAAAACTTTGCAACTGGCGCTTGCTCTTCGGCTGAATAAAAAACTATTAATTGCGAAGCATTTCTTAGCGAACTTCGGCGAGGTTGAGGGCATCTATCTATCTATCTATCTATCTATCCATCTATCTATCTATCTATCTATCTATCTATCTATCTATCTATCTATCTATCTATCTAGCCGCCTGCGATTTCGTGCTCTCCTGGCCGTTTCGCTAATGGGATGTTTACGAAATTGGTATGCCAACACATGACTACATGACGAACATAAATGACAGCTCATAACATGATAATCATGATACGCATGTCATGAGCGGCATGATTTACATGCCACGGCCTTGGTGCACTCCAGGCCGTTTCGCTAATGGGATGTATGTGAAAATTGGTATGGTACAACATGACTACATGACTAACATAAATGACAGGTCATAACATGAAAATCATGACATGTATGTCATGAGCGGCATGATTTACATGGCACGGTCTTGGTGCTCTCCTGACCGTTTCGCTAATGGGATGTCTACGAAAATTGGTATGCCACAAAATGACTACACGACGAACATAAATGACAGGTGATAACATAAAAATCAAGACATGCATGTCATGAATGGCATGATTTACATGCCACGGTCTTGATGCTTTCCTGCTCGTTTCGTTAATGTGCGTATACAAAGATTGGTATGCAACAATATGACTGGATGGCGAACACAAATGACAGGTCATAAGATGAAAATCATGATATGCATGTCATAAGCGGCATGATTCACATGCCAAGCATTTCGTTAACGGGATGTATACGAAAATTGGCATGCCACGACATGACTGCATCACGAACGTAAATGACAGCTCATAACATGAAAACCATGACATGCATGTTATGAGCGACAGGATTTACATGCCACGGTCTTGGTCCTCTCTTGGCCGTTTCGTAAGAGGGATGTATAGGAAAAGTGTTATACAACAACATGACAGCATGACGAACATAAATGACAGGTCATAACATGAAAAGCATGACACGCATGTCATGGGCGGCATGATTTACATGCCACGCGTTTCGTTAATGGGATGTACACCAAAATTGCTATGGCACAACACGACAGCATGACGAACGTAAATGACAGGTCATAACATTAGAATCATGGCACGCGTGTCATGGGCAGCATGGTTTACATGCCACAATCTTGGTGCTCTTGCGGCCGTTTCGTTAAAGGAATATATACGGAAATTGCTATGGCACAACACGACTCCATGACTATCATAAATGACAGGTCATAACATGAAAATCATGACATGCATGTCATGATTTTAATGTTATATGTCATGACCGGCATGATTTACATGTCATTGTCCTGGCGCTATACTGCCGTTTCGCAAACGGGATGTATACGAAAATTGGTTTGGCACAACATGACTGCATGACAGTCATATATGACAGGTCATAATATGAAAATCGTGATATGCTTGTCATGATAGGCATGATCTATATGCCACTCGTTTCGTTAATGGGATGTATACCAAAATTGCTGTGGCACAACACGACTGCATGACGAACGTAAATGACAGGTCATAACGTTAGAATCATGACATGCGTGTATGAGCGGCATGGTTTACATGCCACAGTCATGGTGCTCTTGCGGCCGTTTCGTTAACTTCATATGTACTAAACTCGGTATAGCGAGACAACAATGCAAATCCGTTTTACGTTCCTGATGCATGCTTCGCATTTCCTTGATTCCCACTGCACGGGGATCTGCCAATTTTATCCTTAAAGAATTCAACTACGATAAATTGGGGTGGCGGAATCAGGCCTTCTAGACCACCCGTACCCCTCCCCCCCCCCTTATATTTATGGCCGCGATTACTTGTCATACGCCCAGAGTCAATAGTCTGCCCCATGTGTTACTGCAGCGGTTTAATGAGACGGGTCTTTTTACGGTCTCGTACAATGCCATGATTTTAGGATACTTGACAGCCACGCTACATCATATTATCGGGTCTTAGGTCCAGGTATAGCAGAGTGACATTTATACGGCTGAACGTGTAGTGTATCGCCATGCATCAAAGATCGAACGCTCTCAGGCCATGCCTGGCAGTAGCACCGAAAAACGCCACCATCATCCGAGAGGTGACGGAATTACCCAAAATGCCTCATAGTGGCCTCATTGCATACATGATGGCGCTGTTGACTCACGGTGCCCCGTCAGTAGCACTTTATTATCTTCCTCGCAGTCAACGTGGAATTCCGCCATACCAAAGAGCTGTGGCCCTCATGCAGTGCCCTCATGTGGTCACCCAATATGCAGAACCAAATGAAAGAATCCTTAATGTAGTGATGTTATTTTGTGGGATGATGTATGTAGCTCTGTGGACACAAATGAAGACGTACGTTTACGAATGTTTTCTTTGTTCTCTGCACACCTATGACGACAAATTCGCGATAATCTTGGTCTGCCACACATGGCTTGATCTTAACGGTGATCGACCAGTAAATCCACTTGGTGATTTTTCCCGCGAATTGTAGCACAGAGTAGTACAAAAAAATATAGCAGCCACTGATGCTAAAAGATATTCAAAAATAATTTTAATTATTGTGCCCTCAATTTACCTACCATGCCGCGCTCCCATTCACGCGAAAATGCCAAGCGAACAATGCACGCCTCGAATTCATTATAGTAAAGCACGATATTTTTCAGCAAGTTAATTAGCAGCGCTTCATTCTGCTTGCTGAAATTTACTGAGAATCCACTACAGCATCCAGAGAGATTGTTGCGTACTGCCTAATATGCTAGTGACCTACAAGGCGGCAAGTTTCGGAGAAGCAAAAGTGAAAACTAAAAATTTCAGTGCTGCTGAGGCAAAAGAAAATTTACATGAAGCGGTCCTTTAAAAGACCTTCAGTCGTTTCATTTGCTCCGTGTCTCTCAAAAAGATCTAAGTTAGTGATTGAGCCGTACCAATGCGTTGCTTCGCAATAATTTGTCTTCTTGAACTTGTTGCAGGCAGCTATGATTACGGAGGTCGGGCTTCAGTACAGGACGTAATGTCTGTAAGTCCTTCGTCTTCTGCTTCTATAACGCTTCCAGAGAAAGTAATTTGCGATTGAGAAGGAAGGAGGCAGTAATTTGCGTTTTGAAAAGAATTTCCCATATAGTTAAATTTTCGTTTCTAAATATTGTGTGTCCAATGAGTTGTGAAAAGCAATCAGTGGACTCCTCCCGAGGGTTAGTTACGCTTGGTTCGATGTGCTAATGAATTAACGCACCTCGTAAACTGTATCCGTTGGCTTAGATTTTTTTTATGTTTCGTTCCTTACAATACTGCCGGCGACGCGTAAGAGAAATAATAGGCCCCTCTCACAGCCCTTTGAGCCTATGCTGCTGCTCATCACTGAATCTGCGTGTCAGGTGTTCTTTACATATGCAATTAAAGAAGGCAATGCAAATATCAATGCAGAAGAAGAGATTAAAGGCGAAATGAAGCGAAATCAATACTTGCATTATTTACGTGGTCTCACTATGTGTACCTAGAACCAGCTCAGCAGCCTCTCCTATTAAGATCATGCTCAGTGCAGCACATAGTGCTCGCACTTCCTGTTCAATCCATCATCATCATTATCATCATCATCAGCCTGTTTAGGTCCACTGCAGGACGAAGGCCTCTCCCAGCGATTTCCAATCCACCTTATCCTGAGCGAGTTGGTTCCACTTTGTGCCCGCAAACTTTTTAATTTCATCGCTCCATCTAACCTTTTGCCTGCCTCTGTTGCGTTTTCCCTCTCTTGGTATCCATTCCGTTGCTCTTACTGTCCATCTGTTATCTTTCCTCCTCATGACATGTCCTGCCCAGGTCCACTTCTTTCTTTTAATTGATATAATAATGTCGGCTATTCCTGTCTGTTCTCTGATCCATTCCGCTCGTTTTTTATCTCTTAGCGTTACCCCCAACATTTTTCTTTCCATTGCGCGTTGCGTGCTCCTTAGTTTCATCTCTAGTTTTTTCGTTATCCTCCACGTTTCTGCACCGTACGTTAGCACTGGGAGAATGCAGTGATTGAATACTTTTCACTTTAGTGAGAGCGGTAAGTTTCCAGTCATGATTTCGTAATGCCTTCCGAATGCGCTCCAGCCCATCCTTATTCTACGGAGAATTTCTTTTTCATGGTTAGGAGTTCCTGTTATTAACTGTCCCAGGTATACGTGTTCGTTTACACATTGTAAGGGTTCATTGTTGATTTTAAATTCCTGTTCCTTAGCTAGGCTATTGAGCATAACTTTGGTCTTTTGTCTATTCATTCTTAATCCAATTTTAATACTTTCCCTCTTTAGATCATCAATCATGTTTTGTAGTTCGTCTCCATCATTGCTAAAGAATACAATGTCGTCTGCAAATCTTAAATTGCTGAGATATTCTCCATCTATTCGAATTCCCTTGTCTTCCCAGTCTAGACGTTTAAAGATTTCCTCTAAACATGCAGTGAATAGCATCTGGGATATCGTATCTCCCTGTCCCACACCTCTCCCGATCGGGATTTTTCTGCTTCTCTCATGTAGGAGTAGTGTGGCTGTGCATTCTTTGTATATGTTGTTGATGGTTTCCACGTATATGTCAGGTACCCCTTGTCTACGTAGAGCTTCTAGAACTGCTTGTATATCTACCGAGTCAAATGCTTTCTCGTAGTAGATAAACGCCATATAAAGAGGTTTGTTATATTCCGCGTACTTCTCAATTACTAGGTTGATAGCGTGGCTGTGGTCCATTGTCGAGTAACCTTTCCTAAAACCAGCTTGTTCTCTCGGTTGATTAAAGTCGAGTGTTTCTCTTATCTTCGTAGAAATTACTTTTGTAAATAGCTTGTATATTACTGGGAGTAGGCTAATTGGTCTGTAATTCTTTAACTCCTGTATGTCACCTTTCTTGTGGATAAGGATTATATTCGCATTTTTCCAACTGCGTGGTGTACTACATGTCTTGACACATTTCGTGAAGAGCGATGCAAGTTTTTCAAGTACAATATCTCCTCCGTCTTTAATCAAGTCGGCTGTTATACCATCTTCACCAGCTGCTTTACCGCGGGACATGCCTTTGACAGCTTTTTTGGCTTCGTCAGCGGTTATACATGGAATTTCAGTGTCCTCCTCAGATTCTATTTCTATTAAGGTTGTATGGTGTGTCTGGGAACTGTACAGTTTAGAGTAGAAATCGTCTGCTACTTTTACTATTTCGTTGAAACTGTTGTTAACGTTACCTTGTTTATCTTTTAACGCACGCATTTTGTTTTGCCCTAAGTGCAGTTTCTTTTTGACCGTTTAAATGCTGGTGCCGTTCTCTGCAGCTTCTCTATTTCTCTCGTGTTAAAGTTTCTTACATCTCTTTGCCTGGCTTTACTGATCAATTTTGATAGTTCTGCGAATTCAATCTTATCCTTTGGCGAAGTTACTTTCATTTGTTGCCCCGCCACGGTGGTCTAGTGGTTATGGCACTCGGCTGCAGATCCGAAGGTCGCGGGATCGAATCCCGGCCGCGGCGGCTGCATTTCGATGGAGGCGAAATGTTGAGGCCCGTGTGCTGTGCGGTGTCAGTGCACGTTAAAGAACCCCAGGTGGTCAAAATTTCCGGAGCCCTCCACTACGGCGTCTCTCATAATCAGAGCTGGTTTTGGGACGTTAAACCCCACATAACAACAACAACAACTTTCATTTGTTGGCGTTTTTTTATTAAGTCCTTGGTAGATTGGGGCAACTTAGTTGTTGTTTGCATAGTTGTTTTACGCCCGACTTCTATCGCTGTTTCGAGGATTGTTTTCGTTATGGTTTTGTTCATTTCTTCTACATCGTCACGGTTTTGGCCTAAGGCCTCGAACTTGTTGCTTAGGGCCACTTTAAATTCTTCGTTCTTCGCTCTGATTATCTCTAGATCGCATTTTCTTCTAGTAAATAATTTAGTTCTTGTTTTCTTTAGGTTAAGTACAACCTTTGCCCTTACTAATCTGTGATCGCTGCATTTTATCTTCCCCACTACTTCTGTGTCTTGAATTATACTTACTTGTTCGCACATTATGAAGTCGATTTCATT
The DNA here is from genome assembly GCA_013339685.2 of Hyalomma asiaticum. NCBI lineage: Eukaryota > Metazoa > Arthropoda > Arachnida > Ixodida > Ixodidae > Hyalomma > Hyalomma asiaticum. The sequence goes on from CM023483.1 coordinate 98,824,734, forward strand.
CTTTGTTTCCCCGTTTGGGCTTTTCCGCGTCCACTTCCTATTCTTGTGTTTCTTGAAAAACGTGTTCATTATTCGGAGTCGGTTTCTTTCGGCAAATTGTACTAGCATTTCCCCACGGTTATTCCTATGGCCGACGCCGTAGTTGCCAATCGCCTGCTCTCCCCTTTGTTGTGCCCCTACTTTTGCGTTGAAATCCCCCATGACTACTGTGTATTGTGTCCGTACTTTCTTTATTGCTAATTCGATATCCTCGCAGAACTGCTCTACTTGTTCGTCGTCGTAGCTCGTTTTTGGTGCATATTCCTGGATTATCTTAAGTATATACCGCTTATTTAGTGTTATTACGACGCATGCAACCCTTTCGTTAATGCTGTAGAATTCATCTACGTTGCCCGCTATATCTTTGTGAATTACGAACCCAACGCCATATTCCCTCTTTTCGGGTAATCGCAGGACATGTCCATTGTTTAAGACTATGTAAGCTTCACCTGTTCTCCTAACTTTGCTAAGGCAAATGACGTCCCAACTAACTCCCTCTAGTTCCTCGAGTAGTTCTGCTAGTCTAGCTTCGCTGGAGAGTGATCTTGAATTGAACGTTCCAATGTTCAGTTTCCAGTGGCGGCCTGTCTGGGTCCAGTGATTATTACTGCCACCTGCTGCTTCACAGAGCTGACCGCCGCCTTGGACAGATGTTCTGCAGCTGCTGGACACTGAGGGCGAGGGTGTAATTGTAGGCATCGTGTGACAGGTGGTGGCCAAGTACTTCACCAGGGAGGCCAATTCCTCTTCTGGTGTAGGAGTGAGTCGCAAACGGCAATTGAACGACTGAAAGCCTTTCAGGTACCCAACCGTCGCCAGGCCCCCCTACCGACGTAATCTCGAGGAATATATAAAAAAAAAGGGGGGGGGTTGGGCGTCGAACCTGCGACCCTTGGCGGTCCCGGTTGCAGCGGCTCCGCGTCGTTAAACGTATATTCTTTCAAAGCCTTTCATGCGCGGTATCTTCTATCCGCGTTACTATTTTGTACGGTATTTGGTCTCAAATGTCCGCGATCATCTAGTTTTGCTGATCGCGACATCCAGGACGTCAAGGTTCTTAAAATTGCTCTGCAAGCAAGGTCGGCGCGCGTGGAAAATCGTGTTTTAGCGAGTCGTTTCCCTTCTCCGTTCGCGCTATGCAGGTATGCGGCCGCGTGCTTAGTTCCGCGCACTGCCCGACAGTTGTAGAAGTCAGGGTTAAAGAAATTCATTGAAACCTTCCACGTGGTCCCGTACACAGATGCTTTTTTTGCGATGTACGCGCATATGACAAAAAAACAAACAAATTGTTGGTTGTAAGAAATCGCGGTTGCATGATGTGTAATGAGTAATGCAATCTATAGTTTCTTATGCCGGAGTGGATGTGTGAAGACGAAATGGAAATAGATAGGTATCAGGCACACAGCTACATACACACATCTCTATATAATAGTATAAACACGCAAGCATACACCCCAGCAGACACACGCAAACTTTCTATTGTGGTGGTGAAGGCATAGTATCGTGCTCATTCTTATAGGAAGTGAGTTCAAAGTGGTAAGTCCTCATCCAATTTACATCGACCAGCCATGCCCATCCTAAGCGGAACTCCTTGCACATCACGAAACTATGCATTGCTGGATACGCCCACAGAGTGAATATCGTCGATTCATAGGTGGCAAGCACTAGTATTCACGCATTGGTTGTTACATCTCTAAAGGCCATATCCGGATTTAACCAAAACCTGCATTATAATATTGCGCATAGTTTTCGCAGTTCACTTGTGTTAACATAACGCAGATGTTTACTAAAGGATGTTGCTCTTTCGAGGAACTGTTACCACTTGCCACAACTTCCAGTGCACCAGTACTAAGAGAATCGGCTTTCTTACCCAGTGTTGATTAGTGAACGTAGCTTCCATGGACGGCGCAAATTGTCCGTGGATGCAGAATACCTCATCATTTGTTTCCTCGGCGAAAACCATGCCATATGAGGTCATTCAGTCTTTTCAAGCCAGAAAACAGTCGACCCAATTGAGTGCCTGAGGCAGACAGCTATGGCACAACCATCATTATCAACAACATCATCATCATCATCATCATCAGCATCAGCAGCAGCAGCCTGTTTGTGCCAAAAGCAGTGGAAAGGCCTGTCTTATCGATCTCCATCCCTCTCCTGTGCTAAATGACCACTTTACCCTGCAACCTCCTTAATCTCACCTGCCCCCTTGACCTCCTGCCGCCACCTGCCACACTTTCCTTCTCTAGTGGTCAGCTCTGGTACCATATATGACCCACGGTTACCTTGTCTTCGCATTCAGTACCCTGCCCACGCCCATTTTTTTTCCAATTTCTACTGACATGTTGCTAACACGCGTTTTTTTCCCTGACGCACTCCACTCTCGTCTTGTCCCTTAGAATTACATCTAGCATTTTCCATTCCTTTACTCGTTCAGGAGTCCTCAATTTAAGTTCAACCATATTAGTGAGCCTCCAAGTTTCTGTCCCGTAGGTGAACACCAGTAACATGCAGCTCTTGAGCACTTTCCTCTATAAGAACAATGGTAAGCTGCCCGTCATTATGTGGGAATGTATCTCGAATGCATGCCGCACCATTCTTATTCTTCTAATTTATGAGCCCCATGGTGTCGGTGCTTGGCCCAAGTAGATAAATTAGCTTACTGGTCGCAGTGCCTCACCGCCCATCCAAAAACACTACGGTGTTCTAAGGCTATTCAGCATTGCTTTAGTTTCCTGCATATCAAGTCTCGGTCCCACCACTCTACTCTGCCTGCCAGTTCGGTAATCACGGTTTGCAGTTCATCCCCCGAATTACCTAGCAAGACAACACCGTTAGTAAATCTGAGATTGCTGAGGTATTCTGCATGAACCGTTGCTCCCACCTGTTCCCAATGCAATGTCCTCAATACCTCATGTAAACATACTGTGAACAATACTGGAGAGATACAACGATACGCACGTATCTTAAAGAATGTCTGTGTGATGGTTCCTGCTACGATGTCATGCAATGTGGCTGGTCCAGTTATTTTGAGTACCAGTCGACACCTGGGAGAAGGTACCTAACTTATTCGTGAAGGGAAAGATGTTCCTTGCAAGTAGAGGTGCACGTGCTTCATTAAGGGTTTCCGTCATGAGAGGAACCGCTGCCCACGCGCGTTCGGACCGTGATCCCTCAGCCAATCCACAAGCATGACACGTCTTTGGCTAGGCGGAAACATCTCCAGTTACCAGACGAACGGTTTGTGACGAGCCTTTATGTCACCATGGTATCAGAATGACTTATCCAGTGCAGAAAATCTAACACAGTGCATCGTAACGGACGGGGCACGAAAGCACGAGGAAATGTGTGTGATGTGTTCCATGTCGCCAGTTTTGTCGCTCCTGCAGAGGACAATTCCTCAAGCTGAAGACGTGCCTTCATTCTACGTTTGGGGCAGCTGGTTGAAAATCGCCCAAAAAATGAAAGGCCTCTTCTCAGAGGGTGTGATGTCACCCTAGCTGCCCGCCTTTCGTGTTCTGTCTAGAGCACTTCGGTCGGGTGTAAACAGTTTCCCTGCATGCTGTTTGCATTGGGAATTAGAGGGCAACGCAGATCAGCGAGCTGGAGTAGAGGCAGTTTTATTTAAGCCTTGTTGAATGCCACCGTAGTGCCGTGCTGGCTGCACGTGGAGACGACGACTCCTCTCACCACTGGCTCTCCTGGCCTTCCGAGTAGTCAACGTCGTCTCATAAAAACGCAGCGACCAACCTCTTGTTTTTTGGTTTTTTTTTTTTGCTTTTTGTAACCTTTGTGCAGAGGTGGCGTAGAGGCTAAGCATTCGCCTCGCGTGAAGACCGTGGTTCAAATACCGGTGCAGGCGATTCTCCAGCGGAGTAAAAAAATCCACGTAGTGATTTAATTGCAGAAGGAGGCATGAGGTGCGGCCTGATCACGGCGACAATTTCCTGGTAACACACTCCCTCACCAAGAGAGCCACCTTGATGCAGTACGAGCACGGCCCCCCGCGAATACCCCATTTAACCCTCGGGTCTCAGTCCGCAGTGGCTGTGAAGCAAATGACCGCGGCCGTGGTGAGACCTGCGATGCAATAGATGGTGCTTAAGAATCCCTAGATCCGGACAAGCCGCCATTGGAATCTGACCCTGGCACCGTCTAACGCGAGAACTTTATATAGCGAAGGAAGTCTACAAGGCCTGTTCGAGGAACTACCGCACATTAAATGGGATTTAATAGGGCTCAGCGAGGTGACAAAGCCTTTAGAGTACTGAAAAATTGACACGTCCTATGTTACCCTGTTCTAATAGAGAAAAGGGAACTGGGAGTGAGATTCTTCGTCAACCAAATGATAACTGGCAACATCGACAATTAATGGAGCATTAACGAAGGGGCTGAAGCGCTTGTAATTAGGCTCAGTAGGAGCTACAAATTCAAGGCGGTACATTCTTATGCACCTGCATCCGGCCATCACGCCCAGCTAGTTGATTGCTTGTGTGATGATGTGGAATCGGCAACGTCTAAACTAAACACGTAGTACACCGTATTTATGAGAGACTTCAATACCAAAGTAGGCAGGAACCAGGCTAAGACAAGGAGGTTGGGAACTATGGTGTGGTTTGCAAGAATAGCTGAAGGGAATTATGAGTTTGCAGAACGGAATTCCATAACGGAATGCCCCGATTTTATAGAACGCCTGCGAAGTCTGGGTAAAAAGGTGATTGTTGGACCAATGATGTCAATTTGAGCATCGCTATGAGTAGCGGGTGTTGAGGGCAGTACGTAGATAGCGGGACCTAGTTCAGCACGGGCTAGATCTCTTCTTCCTTTCTTTCTGTCTTCCTTTTTCTTCACTCATTATCACTACCACTGCCACAGCCATTAACATGCCGTGTATCACTTCGCTGAGGGCAAGGTTGTGGGTACTGAATTCAAGGCAAGTTGACCTCTGCTTTTTGCTTCTGTTGAACCCGATCCCTTTCTTTTCTTATAATTTCTTTTTCTGATGTCTTTCGCATGTCCCACCCTTCTTATTTTCTTTATCTCTATTGTTCTCTGCATGATCACTGCTGTGTTGGAATTGGGATAGTTGGTCAACTGCTCCAGCGGGTCCCCTTTCTTTTCTGGTAAAAGCTGCGTTGCTAACTCTTAATGCCACCAAGTACTGTTTTACAGCCGTAATTGGCTCAGCTGTTGAAAATAGCTGGAAAGCAAGCACCAATACTTTACGCACACAGATTCAGGTCTCCATGTTTCCTTATGTTCCTCCTTGTGCCATCTTTCTTTCCTTCTGTCTATATTTCTACAGCTTCTTACTTCTCTCTCTCTCTTCTTGCACATCATTATCTTTCTTTTCCTGTTCAACATGTTCTACTTCTCCCTCTATTCTCTTCTTTTATGACACTCTATATAGCAATCTTCACATTTCCTTCATCCTTGCCCTCACATCCCAACTTCTCATCTTTTTTCCTACTACCATTTACTATGGGAACAGCTGCTTATGGCACATCAATGCTGTGTAATTCTCGCGCAATGGCATATATGGCTGTGTCATGATGTACCCCCTTCTGTTCTTTCCTCAGTGTGATGATAATTATGGGCATTCATGGATCCATAGGTTCACAAAATAACCTCCATCTGCGATGCGAGGTTATTCATGTGTTACCGGAATTTATTTCAGTTCTGGCTGACATCAAATTATATACGGTCTTTGTACGCCTGCACCTGCTCCGTGCTTAGCGACGAATCGTACGGGGCTTTTTCAGCTTGATGTCATATTCAATCGTTTTGCATATTCTTTAAAGAGAATGAAATACCACGAAACAAAGAGCGGACGAAAACGTCTGCGGTAGCAACTTCCACGCAGAAAAATGTATTTGCACCATTTAACACACTTCTTACTTGCCTTCAAATGACACTATTCCTCCAACAATCGCGGTGATGTTAGAGCTTCCGCAGGGACGGTCGTGGACTTTAATATATCCACAATGTTCTAAATAGCCCGCGGAGTCACTGTTCTGATTCCCCATAAACAGTCACAACCCAGCATTTCGGGGCGATATGTGAGTGCACATTCGGAAAGCGTACATGTCTTTCTTCGCTGTCACATCACGTATTGAATGACATAATCACGTAGCACTGGATCATAGAAACGGACGATGAAAAAGCGAACATATGAAAACGACGGCCTCCCTGCCTCCATACGTAGTGATGAGGACGCGTCACTGATTATCTTATTTAACAGCGTCGTGCGGGCACTTTTTTTCAGGTGAGGTCTCCTTTAGGTTGCTTAAGTTGTGAACGTAATTCGCATCATTACTGCAACTTCCTATGTCCCTTGCCTGACCGACAAATATTCCTTATTTGCAATGTCGCGGGTGATTACTATTGTAACGCAGCTATTGCAGCCAACCCGCTGGCTTTCTGTAAGTGTCGCCTTTATTTACCCTTTGCGATGGATGCTGTCATGTCAAGGAAATCAATAATACTTGAACAATGATGCATCGAAAACTTAATGCTATGATGAAAGTGGTTTAAAATGGTGAAAAATGTGCTTAGTGTACTTAAACTAGTCATCCCGGAATGATTAGATATCTTCTACGTAACGGAGGTAGGTGCGAGGCTTCGGTGGCGACGATTCCAGAAGCTGTGGTTCTAATTACCCACGGAGATGCTGGCTTAGGTCGAGCAAAAGGAGTTCCCATGCAGGTGCCAAAATTTCGAAGTGGTCGGTCAAGGAAAATTCAAAGTAAATAAGTATAAGGACTAACTTCAGTAATGCGATGTAAACTTAAGCTGCATGTGTTCTATTGCTATCGTGTATTGCCTTCGAGAGCACTTCGACTCATTCTGTGATAGCATATGCGCGTATAAGGAGCAGGCATCCTGGCGCTCAGTCACTCCGTTTTACGGGGGGGGGGTGTATGCGATTGTTTTCCTGTGGGCTGTACCAGTGAGTCGCAGAACATAGTTCTAAAGGTCTGCAGTGAAGGCTGTTTGTCTATCTGTCATCAGGATTGTGGGAGGACCGTCTCTAAGAATGACGTTGTCTATGAAAAATTGAGCCGCTTCGGCGGCCGCGGCCACCGGCGTAACCTTAGTATCTGTGTAGCGTCTCAGGCAGCCCGTAGAAATGATTATTCATCTGTTTCCTGAAGCAGAAGTTTGAAATGGTTCCATGAAAGCCATTCTACTTTTTGGCAAATGGTTTGTCTGAAACCTCGACTGGATACCTGTCGGCTTGCTGGAGGGTGTCTTGCGTCTTTGACAGCCGACACATACCTGGACGTGATGCCTTAAAGCGTCGGGTAGCTTTGGCCAATAGTGCTTGCACGTAGTCGGGAAAATGATCGTGTGCAACCCAGGCGCCCTGATGGGGCTTTACAGTGGCATGCTTCCAGAGTTTCTTTTCGTAGTGATGGGACCACGACGAGCAAGTGGTGTTGTCAATTGGAGAAAAGTTCCTGTCATAGAAAACGCCATTCCGCATGCAAAACGACGGCAGTCCCCTTGCGTAGAGTCGCGGGACGTCTGTGCACCGGCCTTCCAAAAAATTAATAAGTGTGTGCACCTCGGGGTCTCGGTGCTGCTGCTGTGAAATGGTGACTTCGTCAATGACTCCATAAACTGAAGCGTCCACGTCGATGTCATCGGTGCCCCTGGTTTCCATGGGTGACCGTGAGAGGCAGTCAGCGACAGTGTGCCTCCTCCCTGATTTATAAACGGTGGTCATAGCAAAGTCCTGAAGCATGAGACTCCAGAGCTCCAAACGGCCCGATGGGTCTTCCAAGTTAGTAAGCCTGCAAAGGGAATGGTTATCGCTGACAACCTTGAATGAACAGCCTTAAATATACGGGTGAAATTAGATAACTCCTCGTACCACGGCGAGGCATTCCTTCTCGTTAGTCCAGTAGTTCCCTTGCGCGTACGAAAGGGTGCGGCTGGTGTATGCGATCACTTTCTCGGACCTTTCTTGCCACTGCACCAGTACGGCGCTTAAACCAACATTGCTCGCGTCGGTGTGAACTGCTGTATTTGCGTCCTGATCAATGTGTCCGCGTATCGGAAGGATTTGCGGGCGTCAGCGTAGTTCGCTAAACGCCACTTGCTCGCTTTCACACCAGACGAAGCGAACATCCTCTCGTGTAAGGCCTGTCAATGGGGAAGCTATAGGCGAAAAGTTATAAGTGAGCCGTGGCTAATAGGCACAAAGCCCCAGGAAGCGACCTACTGTCTTTTTACCGGAAAGAGTTGGGGACCTTTCAACAACATCTATTTTGTCTGGGTCAGGTCGTACACCTTCGCGACGTACGACGTGGCCAAGGAAGCACAGTGCACTGAAACCTAAGTGGCACTTTTCTGGATTTAATGTCAGGCCAGCCGAGCGTATGCCTTGGAGAAAGTGAGTAGCTGGCTCAGGTGCTGCTCGAATGTAGCGGAGAAGACGGTTACATCGTCTAGGTACACCAAGCATGTTTGCCACTTCAGGCCGGAGAGCAGTAACCATAAGACGATGAAAAGCGGCTGGCCCTGAGCACAGCCCGAAACGTAGCATCTTGAACTCGTACACACCATCACGGGTCATAACGACAGTTTTTTCATGGTCTCTATTCACGGATTCATCGACCTCTATTTACCGATACCCGCTTCCTAGGTCCATTGATGAAAAAATAACGGGCGTTCCTCAGCCTGTCCAAGGAATAATCTATATGCGGCAGCAGATACACGCCTTTATTTGTCACCTGGTTTAACTTGCGGTGTTCTATGCAGAAGCGCAAGGTGCCGTTTCTCTTTTTAAGAAATAATAATGGACGCCCAGGGATCTTTACGAGGTTGTATGACATCATCCTCGAGCGTTTTCGCCACTTAATTTTGAATCCTTTCGCGTTCCTGCGGAGCTACACGATGGGGATATTTTTCAAACCGGCCTCGTAGAATCATGCGTGAATATTCGGTGCTTGGTCAGCGGTGTTTCTTGTACATTTGACAAAGACGAGAAGCAATGTGTGGCCTTGTGTGTCGGCCTCAATTGGTACTGTTTCTCGCAGGGCGGCAGGGTGGAGCTCACGTCGACAGACAAAGGTGTCTGTCGAGGTCGCCTTTGTTGAAAGCCATTGTTGAACAGCCATTGTTGAACTTTCTGCGGCGAGACAATCTTTCACATGGGGAAGGCAGTCGCAGTACACAAATGCGGTGCCCTTCTGGAGGTAGCGGCGTTCGTTACTGAAATTAGTAAGGAGTATTTCTGCGTGCCCATCAGTTATCTTCAGTATGCCTCTTGCGATGGAAACGCTATGCGTGAGCAACAGCGCATCGGTTTGCTCCGCTATGACATCCCCATGGCATGGCTTCGCGCACGACACAGACGCAAGGCAACAGGATCGCGGCGGATTCGTCACATCGTCGGCTGTTCGCAAACGCTCATGTTTCAAGTGTCCATAGTGTAGAGAAACTAACGCTCTAACGCTCTTGGAGCTAGTTCCGGTCTGATAAATAGGTGTCCACCTATCGAAATATTTGGTCCACAGACATTATCTCTTATTTGCCCTTTTTAGCGGTGTATTCATCCATACACCGTAAGTGCACTAATCAGCACATGTTGCTCAATGTGTTGTGGGAAATGGGTATATACTCTGCGCGGAAACTGCTGCTAGGACGACCGAATAGCTTACATTTTTAACAAACCAAGCATTAATTAGCTCTTTACGACTGTCGATTTTAGCGGCCATGGTGTCCACCTCCGCCGCCGCTCACCGTAAGCGAATTGGCTAAGAATGAGGGAACAAAAGATCCCGTGCATGCGTGCATTCAAACCGAACACAACAATAGCGGTAGTTGCCGAGCCATGACTGACCCTGAGGAATTTGTAGCGTACGTCATTATCCACCACGGCTCTCATTGTAGTGCTTCAGGAGGCTATGTGTCTGCTGTCGCAATGAGCCGACGTCCTGAGGTGACACCGCTCCCGTAGCTTAAAATCGGGGAAAGTGCGAAGTATGCGGCGATGCGCCAGTGTTTCCCCCAGGAAGCGTCAGTCGCTGCTAATGGGCTTACTTTACCGTGACCACGACCATGACGTTAGAGACTGACAACCCGCGTGCATTAGCAGAAATTTGTTAGAATCACTTCTCACACAACGACATACCTACAGACACACTCACTGGGCGCGCAGCCACCAGGCTCACCATGCACATACACACAAATTGCTTGGCTGCACTGCCTCCGTGATGAGCTCATACAATTTTTGCAACCGAATTTAAGAAATTTCTATTGCTAATGCAAGCCACTTTGCTTTACCATGACGACAGTACACACACGCCGACAAGCACAGCCTCTAAGGTGCTGCTAACCTAAAGTAAAATGCAAGTTGAAGAAGCTCGAAAGGAGAATGGGACAGCACGCAGAAAAGACAGAGACACTTGTATTGTGCCTTGTCAGTGCACGGTAAATAACCCCAGCTGGTGAAAATTTCTGGAGCCCTCCACTATGGCTTTTTTGTCTCTATCTCTCGCTTCATTCCGACCGCGTTCCCTTACGAGTCCGTCGAGCACGTCTGTACGGCGAACAACCGCTGGCGATCACAAAATATGCACTCCTCGTTGTCCGTTGTTCTGCACACAGATGAAATATAGTCTCTGCCATCAGAAGTGTTTAGGGTATTAAGCTGTACTTACCGGTCTTGCGAACGGTACGGATCGCAGTCACGGTATTTTCACCGTCGACGCGCTCATGGCCGTCATACGGCTCGATGCCGAAGTCGTAGCGAAGCCTTTTTCTTTACATGTAGGAGTTATATCCAGTGAGTCTTCGGAGACCAGCCGTCGACGATCACAACAGCTTACTGTGTCGCTGAAAGTGTATTCCTCTTCGTTTCGCACAGGTAAGCGAAGAATCCGAGGCGTGTAGGCTGGCGGGTACGGCCGTTCGATCGGGGAAAAACACAGGAGAGGCAGCTCGCTATGACTCCCGTCGGTTGAGGCTCGTAGTCGAGGAAGGCACCGTTCATTCAGCGTACACTGCACGCGTTTGTACGCGAAAGCTTGTACGTGGAAGTCGTAGGAAGGCCGCTGCTATAGTTCTATCGAAAAACACTTCACAAAGCGGCTGTTGTCTTCAATCGTCCGCTCCCACCCCAGCCGCCATGTTTGCGGCTGCGAATGCGAGCATCACATGGGTGTGGCAGGAGTGAAATTGCATTTTACTCTCTCATGCCGCAAGAGGTATGGACATTTCACTGCATCCGACGTTTTGCTAGAGTAGAACGATGCCCTCAGGAGTAGCTGGGTCGTTTCACTCCTGCGAAACCGGCTGCAGTTTTTACAGTGTGCACTGCCTCCATGATGAACGCATACAATTTTTGCAACCGAATTTAAGAAATTTCTATTCCTAATGCAAGCCACTTCCTTTACCATGACGACAGTACACACACGCCGACAAGCCCAGCCTCTAAGGTGCTGCTAACCTAAAATAAAATGCAAGTTAAAGAAGATCGAAAGGGGAATGGGACAGTACGCAGAAAAGACAGAGACACGTGTATTGTGGCTTGTCAGTGTACGGTATTCTGCACTGATAACCCCAGCTGGTGAAAATTTCTGGGGCCCTCCACTATGGCATTTTCTTCTCTCTATCTCTAGCATTCCTTTCCTCTATCGCCACGGACGCTTAACCGCGCTCTCAACATGGGCTGCAGAAATTAGCGTCCTTTCCGTAACTGAATCCCAATAATAATAATAATATAATAATAATAATAATAATAATAATAACAACAATGATAATAACCAATATATTCCTTACGCTGAAAGTGCTGCGTCATCTATCTACACAGACCGAGGAGTTCTCATAGAGCGTCGTTTTTCATGCTCACTTCCATGTTTGCAGAGCTGCCTCACCCGCATGCTAACGTAGCCATTCTATCTTCGTTGTGGTCAGCACACAGTAAAATATTCAAATATGAGTCTAGAATAGAATCAAATGCGTCCCTAAAATCGTTTGAACATCTGCACATGCTGCAAAGAATCTATTCGATTCACTAAACTGTTAAAGTACATGTTAGCCCAAGGAAGCCTTCATGGGCCTTTTCATTTGCAAGCGTTCCCTCAACAGAAGTTCTGTACGAAACGCGGACTTCACTGCGTGACAAGTAGTAAATTTCCCGCGTTGCGCCAATTCAATGTTGTGTACGTGCGGCCGACATGGTTTGCATGCTTTCGCCGCAGATTCTCACTTTGAAGCGAGCTTTCCAGTTTCATTGGGGGTTGAAATACTTTAGACACTTCGAAATAGACGTGCGCATTTCATTTGTAGAGAGAACAGGCAGGCCATTTTGTCGCGTCATGTAGCGCTCTGCCATCGAGATCCGCATGACATGCTGAAATAGACTGAGTAAAATAAGTCTCGCATGCTAATCCAGCACATGCCCACTAATGTATGGTATGCGAGCGTGATATGCGCTCAATACTCTCCTGCTAAAATACTTGGCGTCGACGTGAGCGATAAGTAGAGACCGGAACTTCAGGCAAAATGCCTATTTTTTCCTGGAGTCCGTTTCGAGCCTATTTGACATATAAGCACGAACTAAGGGAAGGGAAACGTTTTAATCAAACATTTATTGTGCCTATAAGTGCCTATTTCGAGCTTCGTGCCTATATCAGCTTTTCAGCGCCTAAAAATGCCTTTTCGCGTTCGTCGAGTACACGTTTTAATTAAATGAGCTGTTCATACGGAGGAAAACAAGAAGCACTTAGTGCGGCGATATTAACTTCAACAGTCGCATAGCGCGCTAGTTATGTTTCTTTTTTTCCGTTCACGTTTTTAGCTCCTGTCAAGGCGCGATTACAGTGCGGCTTAGGGTAGACGCGCGCATGCGCTTCGTCACGTCGGCGAATACAGACCATAGTTCGACGCACTGCCACAGCCAACGCATAACTGGACTCGGCCGATGTGCTCCGACGCATGTGACGCTCGCCAACGCGCCGATAACGTCGGACTATCAACGCGCCTTTACGTGAGCGGGGCTAGAGTGTATCCCAGCGAGGTAAAGCGAGGCTAACCTAGCGCTAGTGGGCCCCCCTAAAAGATCTCCGTCGCTTGGTTCGAGAAGCACGGCGGTTGCGTGAGCGAGGCTAGAGTGTACTCTAGCGAGGGGAAGCGAGGCTAGGCTAGCGCTAGTGTTCCCTCCCTCTCCCCCTTAAAGATCTCCGTCGCTTGGTTCGAGAGTAGTGCACCTCGGCGGTTGCGTGAGGGAGGCTAGAGCCTACTCTAGCAAGTCAAAGCTAAGCTACGCTTGCGCTGCAGCCTACAGCCTACGCGTCAGTTTCCGTGGCATTTGTGTTCTTCATAACGGCACCTGTCGGTAGTCTGCCGAGCAATGCCGAAGAAAAAGACGCCGAAAAGTGTCCTTTTCAGGCAATGGACCAGTGGATTGCAGTGCTACTCCGTCGATGGAGAAACGGTATTTTGCCATCCATGTGGAAAGCAGGTGAGAAGACATTGCAAAGGTCGCGTTTGACATCCACTCTGACACACACATTGGCATAAAGCTCCCAACATTGCTTACGCAACTGCCAATTCGAATAACCCCTGAACCTGCGCAAATAAGATGCATTTTTTGGTGGCATTAACAGCTTTGCAGCGGACGAGAGCATCACCGTGAGAAGAGCCCAGACTGTTCTACACCACGATACACTTGAATCTGACTTGGCCTATTTGTGTGCTCATTTTACTTTCCTTGCAGAAAGCACAAAGAAACTTGAAAGTTCGGGCGCCGCTCTGACTCAGAGTGTTGAGCTAATGTTGGACGTGCAGGAAAGGTTCCCCACCGTCCCCAATGGGCCTGTTTCTGACAGGGTCACCGCGAAGCTTAAAGCTGTCTTGGACAAGAATCCCGGATTTTATGTGCTAAAACAAGTGTCTAATGTTCTGAGCGGTACCGATTCGAAGATTCCAGGTGAAATTAGAGCATCGAAAGTGCCGGACTACAAGTACGCTCCACTAACTTCAGTGGACGTCGAGCGTTCTTTTTCCGCATACAAACAAATACTGACTGAAAGAAGGCACAACTTCAAGCCCGAAAACCTTGAGATAGTGCTGGTTTGCCACTGCTTTCATAGCCTTTCTCACAGTGTCCAGTCACCGTAGCTTTTACCTAAATCTGTTCAAATGGTTATTCTTCACCTAATTCTTTTCATGAAAAAAATAAAATTAACTTTTCCAAAGCACAGGATTTGCCTGCTGTTTTTGTTAGAAGGAAGATTTGTCCTGAAACACGCTGCTGAAGTAATTATGAATTGTGCCTATATATGCCTAAACGATAATTTTTAACGCCTATATATGCCTAAATGACAGCATTTAGGGCCTATTATAGGCGCCTAAAACTTTGTTTTTTCGTGCCTGAACTTCCGGTCTCTAGCGATAAGTGTCTCAAAACTGTTTGGATGCGCGCTTGCTGCTAAAGGCACAATACACGAGAATGAGCGCCGATCGCAACCTCGTGACGATAGTGTTGATCGTTGGCAGTAAGCGCTCGTCTTCGTGTGTTGTTGTTTCGTCTATATTTGAAGTTATTCACACACAGACGTTTAATTCAATGTGAACAGTTGATAGACATTTACAGGGTTATGCCTGACCTTTAAAATGCACGACGCCGCTGTGCTAGACGACGACTCTCGGACGACGCTTTAAGGAGAGGCACAAACCGCGCAGAACTCCGCCAGCCTAAGCTTCAATACCATAATAATCGATGCCTACCCGTTGTAGATACCTAATGATACCTTCCTGTCACTTTCGTTAACACAAGATCATAAAACGCGCACGCGAACACACAAAATTACACCATCTCACGCTAAAGGGGACCATGAGGCGATGCGAAGGAGCACGGGAAGGGGGGCACACCGCGTTTGCATCGGTTTGACTAGGTGTTTCCGTTAATGGAGTGCCTGCTGATCATGCGTTGCACTATCCAAGAGTTCTTGCAGATGTCCACGTTGATGTCTCCCGTCATGATGAATGGGTCGTTCTTGTACACGTTGTCGTATTCCACCATTGCTCTGTGTAGGTACAATTCTACGACCCCTTTGCAGAGATTGGGTTCCAAGTACACTGCCATGATCACGACACTGTCATGATCGCGGAGCTCCGGGCTAGGGAAGCCCAGCGCAAACGGCAACGTCGGCGGGAAACTGCTACGGATGCAACGTGGGCTCGACATGCCGAAACGGAACGGTAGCGTCGGCAATCAAGCCCCACCGTACGCAACGCCGACGTCACGTGGAGAGGGGGAGTGGAGAGGAGGTGTGTGGAGATGGTTTCCGCATTCGCAGTTAGAGAGGTCACGCCGCACCCCACCACCACCGGATTGAACTCCGCCATAAGCTGATTCGCATCTAAAAACGCTCCTAGAGAAACAGCGCAGTCGCACATAAAAACTTAAGCGCATGTAGCAGCGGCAGCGCGTACGGTGGTGGTAAGACAACGGGGCCCGCATTTCGCAGAGCCCTCTGCGATGACGTCGACCGAGCTGCAAGTGCACGTCGAACATAATCTGATCACCCGCGTGTTGCGCTTTCGCTGTTGTTCGGGTGTGAGCGTCACCATCTCTATCTAATTCTTACACCGCGGAGAAGGTTCTAACGAGGCGCCGGAAAGCGAAGTGAGGGCGAGAATGAATATGAGGTTGAGGGGGAAATGGTAAAGATGGCGCAACAGCAGCGCAGAAAGCTCCCGACATAGCATGGTCGTGCTTAGTATAGTAGCAATAATAATAACGTGTTCATGCATGTTAATGGTATAGTATAGTAAGAGAAGTGAGGAGGAATGCTTGAGGATGTATAGGAAACAGATGAGAATGGGAGAAGGTAACAGTGTCATCGTCGTACTAGGTTGAAGTCTTGAGTTTATATCTCAAAAGCACAATACAATGACGAGGAGTGGTAAGCGGAAGTAAGGGTAAGGAGGAGTGACGTGAAGTCAGCTGCGGTGGTGTAGTGTGATGGTGCTCGGCTAAAACACGTGTGTCCGCTAGCTTGTCCGCTAAAAAAGGGGAACAAACGGCTATCCTATGTTTCAGCCTTCCCCTTCTTCCCGAAAGTAACCTGTGTTTAACACCACTTCCTGCACTACAGTGTGCATGCCTATGCTCCGGTCCGCCGCGGTGGTTTAGTAGTTATCTTGTGCGTCTTGTGCGTGTTGGCGAAAGTAGCATGGCCACATTATTGCTTTTCACTAATGCAGGCGAAGCTTGAGCGCCCTTCCATTTTTATTTGTCTTCGTGTTGAAGCGTTTTCTACTAAGCAAGTATGCATCGTGTTGCGTTGATGACCCTTCTCGCTTCACCAATATCGCTTGTTTTCACTTATATGGCGGAAGTTCCCTTTTACACAGTACAATTTTGACTGCGTTTAGGAACTTTATTAACCCAGAAATAGTGAGTCATTATGGCAGAAAATACTAATGATCAGTCGGTTTGCAGTTCTTTAATAGCCAAGAATACAAGGTGATGACGAAGAGGAGCTATACTCGCTTTATTTCTGGCAATGAAGCGGAATGCATTTATTATAAGATTACCACAGCAACTCAGACAAGCGTCTCTGCTACTCAATTCTATACACGTGGGGAGTCTCAGTGAGTATCTACAATGCATGCAAAATATTGAACCTCTAACATTTGCTTGCTTATTTGCGCCGTGAACTGTTTTATGTAGACATATATCGCAACACAGATTTACACACACCTAGTAACTAACCAATTCTTTATCATAATCAGAAGGGTTTTAGGAACGGCCTATTGTGCGAGGAACAGCTGCTCGAATTTAACGACCGATCTACGCAGTAACTACGAAGAAGAAAAGCCTTCGAACTGAATGATATTTTCTCTATTTTTCAAAGGCGATCGACCGCATAACCTACAGTCCTAAAATATGGAAACTCTCAGCTGTTAAATTAGACAGTCTGACGCCTGTCATGGCTCCGCCACTCAATTTCTAATCGTCAGTAGTTCACCGTTGCAGTAATTTCTAGGCCTCTTTAAGTGAAGTAACCTCTCGCGCTCCACAAGGTAGAATCCTCGGCACCTTTCATTTTCTGATCTTCAATAACGATCTGCCACACAACGTACGTTCACTCTAACAATATTTGCCGATGACTGCATTGTTTATCGCCCTACTGCAAATACAAATGATCATCTACATCTTCAGCAAGAATTCTAACAAAATACAGACTTCGTGCAGTAAATTACTAATGATGTTAAGCACTTTTAAATGTAATGTCATTTACTCGGCAGCGTGCACCTTCACTACATGTTTATCATATTAATAATGAAATTGTTGCTAAGGCTCCACACTATAAGTACCTAGGCATTCACACCAAATCTTTCTTGGTCTGTACAGATCACCTCAATTTCAGCCAAAGCCTCATAATCACTAGGACACTAGAGGACACTTCATCAGAAACTTAGGAAATGCCCCTTCGAATGTTCGCAAACACTCATATGTCAATCACGTTCGTCCTGAGCTCGAGTAGGCTTCGTCTATTTAGTTCCCCGACTAGAAGTACTTAAGAGAAAAGCTGAAACTAATTCAGAACAGGGCGAGCCGCTTCATCTCAAATAAATACAGCTATAAGTCCAGCATAACACAAATCAAGCTTAACCTTTCATTGCAGTCTTTGAGCACTCGCCATGACATCGTCGTGTTGACACTGTTTCACAATTCATCCACTCGTCTCGTACACGTTTGAATCAACCGCGCTTCACGTCCCTCAGGCTACGTAATCATTTTAGCTGTGCCCGCATTTACGGATGTAAAAGCGCATACTGGTCCCCTGCGCTAACACGTGCTGTCCATTTGTGGAATTCCCGAATAGTATCGCATGCTTGACTGAGAGTGATACTTTTTGTGGCGCTGGGCACCTCGAACATATCCTTCACTCCAGCCAAGGTCCTCATGTTATCGTAGGTGACTTCAACGCGCATCATCGTCTTTGGAGCAGCAGTATCGCAAATACTCTAGGTAGACAACTACTAGACTTACAAGCAACAACGGCCTTCATGTTCTCAACGACGGCTCACCGACGTATCTGCGTGGTACAACGTACAGCAGCTGTCTCGAGATGGCTATTCCTTCCCAGTGCCTTTCATCGTCTGTTACCTAGTGCGCTGACATTGAAACATATGGCAGTGACCACCTTCCAACTTATGTGCAACTAAAATGATTTACCGGACTCGCGCGCGTTAGTTTCTGAGGTCATGGCCCTATTTATGTCGTTGTATCAATAAGTAGAATCCTGCACCTACGGGACATGCAGATCTTCATGTCCCTGCATGTCCCACAAGCGATACACGGACTGGGAGGCTTTTAAAAATGACCTGGGGAAGTCGTGCGCCTCCATTATGTCCCCGCAGGAGATTGAGGAGCAAATTGTCGCGTCAGTGCATGCAACAACACGCGTCCTCGAAACATCAAATTCTAGAAAACCCGTCGATGCTGTGTATGAAGAGGTGCCGGCAGTGAGACGTTGAACCGAGCGGAAGCATAGGCGAACTAAGTCAATCTGAGACTAGAGAATATCCCGCCGTGTGAAAAAAAAAAAAGATTCGAAGATACTTGGAAAAGCTTGGCAGACAACGCTGGAAGTCGTTTTGCACCAGCCTGGACACCAGAAAACCACTGTCGAAGATATGGCGCCTTGTACGAGCTCTACCATCTCCTCCTCACCAACAACATCCCTTCCAAGCCTTGGCCATGATCAAGTCTTGCAGCTAAAAGCAGATCGAGGAGGAGTTCTGCTTATATCTGTCTCGTTCTGCAGGAACGGTCTCTCCACTGCTTCGATCCGCACCTCCAACAAAAGATGCTCGTCTTTATCTGCCTTTCACGTTGGAAGAAGTACGTGCAGCGATTACGGCTTCAAGGTGCTCCAGCGCACCCGGACCTGATGGAATCACCTTTTCTATCTTGCGCCATCCACGCTCTCGAGCGACTGAACAGCTTCTACCTCCCTGCAACCTCTACCTCTCTGCATAGTACAACACACGAAATGAAAACAGACTTAACGTCGCCCAGTTTCATCAAATCCAGGCACTCAGGAGTGGCGGATGCAGTGAAAATTGCAGTAGCCATACCTGGTAGAGGCCACAACCGAATGATCAGAAACTACAAAGAAGCAAATAACAATTACATAAAAAGGTGGTTCTGCAGTGAAGCGGCTAGGAGCAAGGCGGATAACTTCACGGTCGAAATCAGCACACACCTAAACAAAAGTCATGATGAACAGCACCCCGACACCACCCCCCCCCGGAGCTTTCATGACACGGCCCACGTTTTCTCTGCGCGAGCTGACCATCCGCGGCTGTGAACACTGTTACCACGGATCCGGGGTTGCTGACGTAACACTAAGGATAGGGTTTTTATCTACCACAAAATATTAGCGGAATAAAAGACACAACAAGAAATTCACTAACAACCCTACGAAAGGTAGGTCTATCACAAGTAGACTGGAGACGTCTCCAAATGAGAACTTCAAGAGCGCAGTATACAACGACGGGATCTACGCCACGCCATTCCCCGCTGCTATGTTGAGTGTAGCCAATATGAGCACGCCCATGCAGACATAGAGCGCATCCGATCAAAATGCAAACATGCTGCAAAGCAGTGTGGCCATAACAACGAGGATTTGCAGGGCCAAGTCTGGGCTTTCCACCTGGCCCGGGAAATAGCGGCAAGGCTAAAACTCACCTCCACCACCCGAGCAGCCCAACCCATACCGCGAATGTGCATGCATTGTTACTGAAATGGCGAAACGCCGCAGTGGGGCTCCGGCTCGTGGTATAAGTAGCTCGTGGCCATAAGGTGCCTTGGTAACGGAACTGTAGCATGGCGCATGAGTGACGGCGTCCGACAACGCCCAGGTCAGGAATGGACCGCCAGATGTTGCTATCATGGAAAGTGCACTCATTTCGTTATTGCCACTTGATGAAAATGTTTCGGTAATTGACTGCATTAATCTTCCTTCGTGAGTGTGTTGGTGGGCAGTCCAATGGCTGCTTTATAAGCTTGCCTAATTAGTCCGTCAATGATCTGTGTTTCCGTCTGTGTTAATTCGAGATACGGGAGCGCATATGTAATTCTGATGATTACAAAGGCCTGTGCTAGTTTGCACAGGTCCGCTTCCTTTACCCCCTGTCTCTTGTTGGCTATTCTTCTGATGAGCCGTATAGTCTGTGTTGTGGCTTGCCTTAATTTTTTATAGTGGTGTGGTTACCGCGGTTTTCTTCCACATACATGCCTAGGATGCGCAGAGTGTTCACTCTTTTCACCGGTATACATAACACCTTGGACGAACTCATCGAGGCCCACCGAAGGGCACAGGAGATCAGACTAACCCGCTCGGCAGCCGGCACAGCTATACTAAAGGATATAGGCAAAAATGCTGAGCCCTTGTGGAGGACGCACAAAAACTCCCGACAAAGATAAGAAACGGCATAATCATCAAACCTTTACCGAAAAACATGCATCCTATCTACCACAAAGGTAGGAGGACAGCTAGAGCCAAGGCGCTAGTAAAACAATACGGGGGAAGGCAGGATGTGGCGTATGTTGACGCGGCAGCTTACCCAGGCACTATTAACGCCTTTGCGATAACGGCCTCCACAGAAAACTGAGAACCGATATCAGTAGCTACAGTCAAAGCCAAACACTCTGATGTTTCGGAGGAAGCGACCATCGCGCTGGCCTTAACCTGTCCGAAAATTCAAATAATTCTAAGTGACTCCAAAACCGCCATTAATAATTATTCGCGAGGAAGAATGTCAAGAACCTCTCTCAGCATCCTACAAAGCTACCCTGAAAGCCGAGAAGACGTGGAGCTTATTTGGGTGCCGGCACACTTTGGCAACCCTGGCAACAAGGCGGCTCACAATATGGCTCGAGGATCTATCGGCCGAGCCGTGAGCAGCAACTCGAGCCCGGAACGCGCAGAGGAACTTCTCATAAGCTTCCAGGAAATCACCCAGCACTTTAGACTAGCTGCCGCCACCTCACCACAGTCTTACTAAGGCTGAAGAAGTTAGATGGAGGCAACTCCAAACCAATACCCTCCCGAATCCGGTCACCATGCACCACATCGATCCAGACCAATTCAAACCCGATTGCTCGAAATGTGGGCCAGAGAGCCACAATGCAACACATTTTTTGGGACTGCCCCGCAGACCCACCGCGCAAAGAACTCTAGAAGCTTGTAGGCTCGCAAAGGTGGGAGACCCTACTGGCCAGCTCTGCTCTGGACGTCCAAGTCCGGGTCACAGCAAGGGCCCAAGAGGTCGCCTTCAGCCCCGACTGAGGGTCATCTGGTGGGGTCACAGAGCCCATCACTCCCAGTACCGATAGTAAAGTTTTTTCACTCACTCACTTAATCTTCCTTCTCTAACTTCCTTTACTTGTAAAAATATGCGCTCAATCATACTGCCTTCCTGAAAATCCACCTCTCCACACAGGGACGCAACCATAGTTAAAATGACTGGTTTCAAAGGGACCATTAGCGGAAGAAGCTCCTGTACTGGACGCCATATTCACGAGAGGTAAGATGCTGCAATATACGAACATCGTTGGGCTATTACAGTAGGAAGTATACATTGCGTAATTTAAAAAATGGCCTCGTATCTCCCTGCTTCGCTGCAAATGTCGTCGAAAGACGATAGTCTTCTACCGGCCGTACTACATGAGTCCCGGTTCATCTGCGGTTCGGCACGAGCTTCGGGCGTCTGTTTAGCCGCCGGGTACGCTCGCTTAGCCTCTCGGTCAGTGACAATTCGCGGATCGCGCACCTCGTCTGTTTCCTGCTGCCTCCGGGCGCGCCTCGATTCACGATCTTTCGCTAGCCGCTGGGCTCGTTGCTTTGACGTTTCCTGGGCGCGCTTGAAACGACGGGCATCGGCACGCCGGCGCTTCTCCGCTGCAATCTGCTCGTCGGTCTTTTCCCTGCGTTGTCTGGGCATATCTTGTAGAGTGTGTTCTATATGATCAAATGGCCCTTTATGTTTTGCCTTGCCTCAGAAAGCGCCCCGTCTATGTTGAATCGGCCGCATGTGGCTGGCATTGATGAAATGGAGCCAGCGCTGCGTGAGATATGGACGCTATCTGGCCATGATATCCGGAAACGCAAGAAGCTTGCGTAGTACGCGGAGCTACTTCTAGGTGGCAGCACCATGTCGTTTTACCGAAGCGTACGAAATGTCCGCTTTTTCGTTCATTGCGTCGCATTGTCAACGCAGCGTAAAAACACTGTGGTCTTTAGAATTACATATCTATGCATTTTCTCAAATAATGGAATACACCGCCCAATACTCACGTATTGATGCTGCACCTCAGATATCCGTAATGTTTGCTTTTTGGTCGACTGTGTTCACAAGTATGATCGCAGCTACCAGTTCAAGATGGGTGGTCGTTGAGGAAGGGGTTAAACTTTCGCCATTCTACTGAATCGAAAAGCAGGATAGACACACACACAGACAGACACACAGACCAAAATTTCTGCGTTGAAGTATCCCAAGAAAGACTATCGTCTTTTAAAAAGTGTACAAAAACATGGACAGAAGTGAAGACGAGTGGACAACACGAACGCCATGTTCTCCACTTGTTTCTGTGTTTTAAATGGCTTTGCGTCACATAATGAATCCTTAGCAACTTCTCAGCTTTCGGTAAATTGAGGAGGAAGGATACCTTACTTATGCCCCCTGAAAAAATCCTTGTGTAGGAAATTATTGGACTATATTCACAATTTTTACTCTTTTTGCATATTTATACCTGGCGACAACTTTCTGTGGCAGCACAGGGAAGACTACGGAGACGAACCGCGCACATTCTTACTACGCTCCCGCATGTAGTCCACGAACGCTACCTTTTGCACGATACATAGCGCAACATATGTCACCTAATTTTTAAAATGCTAAGCATTTCTTAGCGAGCTTCGGCGACATTGAGCATATCTATCTATCTATCTATCTATCTATCTATCTATCTATCTATCTATCTATCTATCTATCTATCTAGCCGCCTACCACTTTGCACTCTCTCGGCCGTTTCTTTATTGGGATGTATACGAAAATTTGTATGCGAAAACATGACGGCATGGCGAACATATATGACACGTCATAAAAGGAAAATCATGATATGCATGTCGTCTATGTTCTTGTATTTTATTTCGTCACATAAAAAGATAAGATAAAGATTAGCGGCGTGATTTACATGCCACAGTCTTGGTGCTCTAATGGCGATTACGCTAATGGGATGTATACTTTCGAACATCGGTATGCCACAGCATGACTGCACGGCGAACACAAATGACAGGTCACAACATGGAAATCATGATATGCATGTCTTCAGCGGCATGATTTACATGCCACGGTCTTGGTGCTCACCTGGCCGTTTCGTTAATAGGACGTATACGAAAATTGGGATGCCGCAACGCGACTGCTTCACGAACATGAATGACAGGTCAGAACATAAATATCGCAGCATGCATATCATGAGCGACGTGATTTACATGCCACGGTCTTTGTGTTCTCTTGGCCGTTTTGTTAGTTGAATGTATACGAAAATTGGTATGCCAGAACAGGACTGCATGAAGAACATGAATGACAGGACACAACATGAAGATGAAGATATGCATGTTATGAGCAGCCTGATTTACATGCCACGGTCTTGGTGCTCTCCTGGGCGTTTCGTTAATGGGATGTATACAAAAACTGGTATGCCACTACATGACTGCATGGTGAACATAAATAACAGGTCATAAATCGTGATATATATGTCACGAACGGCATTGTTTACATGCCATGGTCTTCGTGCTTTTGTTAAAGGGGTGTATAAGAAAATTGGCATGGTAGAACATGACTGCATGACCAACATTAATGACACGTCATAACATAAAAATCATGACATGCATGCCATGAGCGGCACGATTTACCTGCTGTGGTCTTGGTGCTCATGCGGCCGTTTTGTTAACATGATATATACCAAAATTGTTATGGCGAGAGAACAATGTCCGACGACCATGGGTGACGCGATCTAGAAACATGTAAATTGTGATATGCATGTCATGAACGGCATGATTTACACGCCACGCGTTTCGTTAATGGGATGTATACCAAAACCGCTATGGCACAACGCGACTGCATGACGGACATAAATGAGACGTAATAACGTTACAGTAATGACATGTGTGTCATGAGCGGCATGGTTTACATGACACAGAGTTCGTGCTCATGCGGCCGCTTCGGAAACTTCCTATGTAATAAAATCAGGATAGTGAGACAACAGTGCAGATCCATTTTATATTCCTCATGCTTGCTTCACATTTCATTGATTCCCACTGCTCGTGGGAGCTGCCATTTCTCTCTTTTTATGTTCAAGATTATTTCATTGCAATTTAGATAGGTTGCCTCATAATTAAATTCTTTTTTTTTTTGCTGTTTCCTGTTTTCTTGTTGGTGCTGTGAGTTACACGTTATCCTGACCCTCAAAACAACGATGGCGTCTCTCAGTTCAAGCAGGTTCGCGTCGCAGCGCGTAAGGAGCATGAGCGAGTTCTCGTCGGCTGGTGTGAATTCATCGTAGAAAGCGAAGCAGAGACAGTGGTGTGTTGTAAAATATTATGTTGCATGGATACAATCTCCAGGAAAGATGTGCTGCGTGTAAGCGATGCCACCAGCGTGAGTTGGTCCCACACCGCGATAACCACTTTGACACCGCATGACCCACCCGTCTTCAGCAAGTCTACGAACTTGAAAGCAATGCTGCTATTAGGCGCAGTACGTAAATTAAATAGCTCATTCCATTTGCTTGATTGGCCAGGCACGTTTGGTGGTTTCGGTTGTTTATTGCCGCTCATATGATTATTCAGAATGTGCATCTCGTGAAAGTGGACGACGCGCATTGCGTGCGAGAGCGTACGCGTCCGTGTGTGCTGTTGCAACGCCTCCTTTATTTTGGAAGTGTTTTTGGCGCTTTGCAGTGAGAGCGTTCCCCTTGATTGATTGATTGATTGATTGATTGATTGATTGATTGATTGATTGATTGTGGTTCGGTTAGGAAAGGACGCTAATTTCTGCAGCCCAAGAACTGCGTTATCGGCAACGGCCAGTCAAGGTGTGCGTCCCTCTCGCGTGGACTTGCACCCTCGAAACGCGCGCATCTCTGGGACGGGGGCTAACATACCGAGCTACTCCTCCATGGCGACGGATTCCCTGCCAAACTAACAGGAGATCCTCGTGAAAGTTACTGACTATGTCGTCACAGAAATGGGTATAGCTACTCTCTAGCAACGGAATTAATGAAATGGCTTGTCTACATGTGAGGTGTATAATTTGCAGCTCCTTTCCGGCTTTGAGAGAACTTAGAAATAAAACTGCTTTCCCGAAAAATACGGATTCTTTAGCCTTCCTAGGGTTCCCAGCAGTACACGATCCTCCAAAAAAAAAAGGCGCATTAGAAATCGTTGTGTAAAGGTGCGCGTTTGCACGCGTACTTGGCTGGCATATCACCGTAAAATAAATTGGGGTTACTTCGAGTTAAAGTTATAAATAACTAACCAATTATAGATCTTCCATACCGCTATAAAACTGTGCATATATGCCGTAGGCTGGGGTTCACTTGAAACTGGCACCCTCAAAAACGCGTGATGGATGTGCTCGCAAAACCGACATCAAAAGCTCGCTCGAATGGATTACTTGGCGTATTAACGCACGTGCAGAAGCTCCGCCCACGTAGCCTTGGCTGCGCTGACACCGAAAGTTGTCGCCAGGTATAGGCACCACATCAATTAACCATGCGAAATCATTTGTAACGTCGAAGCTTTTTATCGAATCAGACCTTGTGCGGCGAACCAAAAACTATCTCATTAGTAGTTCATGTCCCCAAGAGGTCGTGTGCACTTCTATGCAATACATAATGCGCAGTGTTCACACGCGCGCTTCTGCCAAATAGTACACTGGCATTACTACTACACTGGCATTATTGCTACTGGCAAAAATATACTACACTGGCAAAATTGCTATTCAACGAAAATAATAGCTTCGCTATTATTTTCTGCGCTGACATCGCACAGCACACGGGCGTCAACATTTCGCCTCCATCGCAATGCAGCCGCCGCAGCCGGGATTCGATCCCGCGACCCTCGGGTCAGCAGCCGAGTAACTTAGCCACTTGACCAGCGTGGCGGGACAGGACGGCCATAGAGTCCAAAATGAAGGACTCCTCATACTTAGATGAATGACACACATAAAGAAAACATCGCATAAGCCTGTAAACGCTGGGGAGTGAGGTCAGTGTGGCTAGCAAGTTACAGTGAACAGGTTATATGCAATGCCGAAGTATGAGAATATATAGGTTTCAGCAGAAGGGCCTCTGGTTGCTGGAAGAGGGTCTCTGGTTGCCCACGGGTTATATCGTCGACATATAGAGCATAGCTCAAGCATCATATAGACTCTAGCTGTCGGGTGAGGCGAGCCATACCATTATTGAAAAGTAACAGCGATAATATGGCTCCTTGAGGCGTAGAAGAACTCGAATAGGCGGCGACGGCACGGGGAGAAAGAAGAAAGGACGAAAAAAAAGGGAACTGGACTAATAAAATTAAGACGAAGAAAAGGAATGCGACAACAGCGTACATGAATGGGAAGCAGACAACGCCAGAGGAAAAGGAAGAAATTGAGGAGCACTTGCTCTCTCGGGGAAATGGGGGAAAGCGAAGCTTGTTGTGTCCGTGCTGTTCTTGCTTCTTAGCTGCTGTCATCCTTGCTCCTTTTGCGGACACTTCTCCATTAGCTGTGCCGTCCAGTGACGTAGTTATCTGCGTCCGACCCAAGCACGCGCGCCATAGGCTAGGTGATGATAATGACGATTGTGGTTCGGTTCACGACCTCCTCTGTGGTTCGGTTATGGAAAAGGACGCTAATGTCTGAAGCTCATGTTGGAAGCACGGCTAAGCGTGCGTTGGTAAAGGGAGTGAAAGAGAGAAAGCAGACGAACGCCATAGTGGAGGGCTTCGGAAATTTTGATCACCTGGTGTTCTGTAATGTGCACTGACAAGGCACAGTATACCGGACTTTGGCATTTTCGCCTTCATCTAAAATCTGAGCATTGGCTAGGAGGTTAGTACAGCGTTAGTACAGGAAGCGACGTACGTAGGAGGAGGGAAGCAAACAATAGAGGAACGTGTATAGCTGCTGCCGACGGTGACCGCGGTACCCGCGCTCGCGCCGAGCGCGCCCCTGCACCGTCACTGATGTCGTTTATCCCGTCACAGCCCTGCCGCCGAGCCCGCGCTCAGCAGTTTCAACATACACATACATGGGCAGGCGACGGATCGTACAAACTCCCGAAGAGCAGTCAGATTTCTAAGAACAGCACTGACAGCAGAACCATGAGCGAATTCGTGTTCGCTGGGTCGATGCTGCAGTCCGGGCACAAGATGCTCAGGCGGCCAAACGCAAGCAGCAACTGCGTACCGGGGATACTGCAGCTATGGCGCCATGTAGCCACCATACCGCAGCCTTCCAAGGCACACTAAATCATGAAGAGAACGCAAGCGCCAATGGCGGGCGGATGCTGCTAACCACAGCACAGTGCTAACTCGAGAGATCAGCCGCAAGGGACAACGGCAAGCCGCGGAAGCGGGGCACCGCCAACGTGGTAAGTCAGCCGCGGTGGTGTAGTGGTTACGGTACTCGGCTGCCACCCAAAAAACTCAGGTTCGATCCCGGCCGCGGCGTTTGCATTTTCGATGGAGGCGGAAATGCCAGTGGCCCGTGCACTTTGCGTCGTCAGTGTACGTTAAAGAACCACAGATGGTCTAAATTCCCGGAGCCCTCAACTATGGCGTTTCACTCCTATCTATCTCTTTCACTCCCTTTCCCCCGCCCCCACGGACGCTTCGCCGTGCTCCCTACATGGGCTGCAGAAATTAGCGGCCTTTCCAAACCGAACCACGATCACCATCACCATCATCAACAACGTGGCAATGACGGGAACGCGTTCGCCGCGGCCACCGTCCGCTTTCGGCGGTAGTTAAACGCAATCAACAGCTCCTTATCCTCCTCCATGACAGTGATCTGGCGAGGCACAGTGTGCGGCATGTAAAATAAACACTGTCGTAAACCCAAGCCAAAAGTGCGTGCAACCTCATTAACAAACGCGAACATGCAACCAATATTTGAGAAAGGCTTAAATACACCGCCGCGGTTAACCCATTGCTAAGCACTGGGCCGGCAGCGAGTTTAAGCTCCACAGGTTATCCGTTTTTACGCAGTTCTTGGGCGGTGTTTTTTGCACCTTTTGTTTTTTCCTGCATTCCTTTTCCTCTTTATGTTTCTTTTGTTCCTGTATTCTTGCTTGTCGTTCATTCTTTGACACGTAGACGACATGTACTGCACACTTTAAGGGATGCCCTCGATACAAATGATTGCGTGAACGGAGACTCGGAACACTTATTCAGTCACTTCACGATTGTCGAAATATAAACCGACGAACAGAATACCCACGACGACCACAAATGTCATCCAACTGGTCGCGTCGGACTATGAAGGCTCAGGAAATGCTGCTCAAACTACGCGCTACCTATGAATGCACTACAATAATTCTTCAGTATGGATACGCTCTAGAAACAGCAGCCGTGAGGGCTTACATAACCATTGATAAAGTTGCGACATGATTACATCATTCTGTATATAATGAAGGTGCCAACAGTCACTCACTGTTAATAATGAGCGAAAATGCATCCGTTGCTAAAGTTGAATACGTAGTTTCATGTCAACGAGTACCATTTTCCTTCCTTTTCGTTACTTGTATGATTTGGTATAGGTGGCCCGAACCGCTTCGAAAAAAAAGCATGTTTCGAAACTCGTTCAACCTCTGACATGCGTCTTCTATAAGTGTTTATTGTCTATTGTCTATAGTTCTTTACCAGATACCACTGATCTGGACATCCCATTGCTTAAAGCAACAAGCGCAGTTATTTACAAAGTAATCTCAGACGTCAAGGATAATTGATTATATCGCTATGAACACTACTTTACATAATGTATACGTTCCGCAAAATGGTTCAAAAATCTCCGCCACGTTCCTGCAGCACATTTCCTTGTTTTTTGAGCAGTGTACATGGCCAGTACAATGGCACGTTCTTTTACAGGTCAAAAGAAAAGAAAGTATCATTTCGAATACTACGACAGCACAGACAAATGTGCTGTAATGACATTTGATGACGGACCCGGTAAGTTTAAACACCACATTACAACCTCAAAAGGTAATTCAGACCGCTGGGTTTAGAGCCAGGAATCACAGACATAAAGAACCAACGAAGGGCGTTTTCAAACAAAGAGTTCTTACTGAAAAGTGCCACTTGCTGAAGCAACAGTTCTTGCGAACTAAGAGTCACCAAGTTTGTTCTTTTAAAATATTCCATCCCTCGCAAGCCTGTTGATGCAAGCAAGGCTTTGATACTCTGCGAGAATTGTTTGTTTGAGCACAACAAATGTATGTCATGTACAATTTGCAGGATGCCTACCTTGGATGTTGCGACGCTTCCATGGCTTTCGTATCCTCTCTTAGGATACTTGAGTATTTTACGATCGCCCGGATATTGAGAAAGCAGCCACTCACAACTAGTAGAAATAGGCTGCTGTAGCATATTCTAAGTGGTATGGCGCTACTAGCCTGTTCCCGAGTGATGAGTTGGTCTCAGTATGCTTTTCTAGCCGAAACATTAAGGTCTACCACTAGATAAAGTATTCCGAGAGGGCGTGTTTTACAGGACTAAATATGGTGGCCATCATCAATGACCGAATCTGCAAGAAGAAAATAAAAGCCCAATTGGCCCGTGTGACTTTAGCAGGAGCGTGTTGTTAGGCTTTATTCGCCTTATTTTTCATTATTGCCTGTTAAGCAGCTGTATTTGAGCTATGTTATTGGGAAAGCAACACGGCTATAGCAACGTCTGCACAAACAACATATGTATTTTGATCGGATGCTTAATCACAACTCACTTGCTACAAACATGTGCAACGTATTCTGTTTTGAAACGAAATGTCAGTTCAAATCCCACGTACTACATTTTTGTTTGCTTATACCACGTTGTGTTTTGAAATTCGTAACCATGATGTCTGATCTTTCTTCTTTTCAAGGGAGAATAAAGTGCGAGATGTACGTCTTGCTATCTCGTATAGGCAAGAACGAAACATTTAAAAATTGCGACATGGAATACAACTACTTGTGTGGGAGCCGACCTGTGCACACAGTGCATAAGCCCAACTGCATATACGTATAACTACTTCTCAAAGTATCTGATACGGCCTTCCCTCATGATGTGCTCATTATTATACTGGATTATTATACATACAGTAGGGAAATGCCAGTAGAAAGTGCAAATAAACTCAATGACAGTATTTGTTCTCATCATTGGAGCTGAAATACTAATTTCTTAAACTTTTTCATGTCTAATAAAGCACCTACAGCTACACTTAACGCAATGAGGTGATCTGACAACTGTATACACAGACAAGGTCTGACAAACGTGTACACGGCAGATATACGGCAAGCGTATACACGGAATGGGATGTGACAACGGTATACACGGCACATACAAAAGTGTGGCTCCGAGAGCGGATATAGGAGTGCATGATCCTGGTGCACCGGCGAATAACACCCATTCGATAACGGACAATGTGGCAGTGTAGGAAATTCGCGTTACTTTTGTTTCAAGTTACATATCAGCAGTCAGGCAGCCGAAGCGACTTCTTTACGCGTAGTTTTAAAGATCAAGGAGGAAGAACTTCCTGTGAAATGTGATATCGAGCTGTCCAAAATCCATCTCTCTGGTAGCGCGCCTAAATCCTCCATGTTTATTCTCATATGCCTGTCATATGACTGAATGAGCTCGAACCCAAATGTGTTGCTATTCTGAATAAGCGCCGAATTGGAATTTTCAAAATTACAAATAGGATTCCGGGCGTCTGTTCTCCCTTCTCCGATGTCGCTATCGAAACTTTCTACGAGTAGGCTGACTTTCCATATTAAGAAAACTTGAACCTTCCGCCTTGCGGAACTAAGTAGTTCCGCAATGAACCACTACTCTCGAGCCCGCAAAAGAAAAAGCGGGCTCGAGTGTAGTAGTTCAGAGGACCACGAGATAAGCAGCATTGTTTTAGAGCGTAAAACTCAACGAGTCCTTAAATGCCAGTCCGCTGCGGGACGAAGGTCTCTCCCAAGGACTTCTAAGTTGCTCTATCTCGAGCGACTTGTTTCCAGCTTTGTGCCCCACTTCTGAATTTCATTGCTCCAACTAAAATATTGCTGGCCTGTGTTACGTTTTCCTTCTCCAGGCGCGGACTCCATCGCTTATCCTGTCCACCTTTTATCTGTAGTCCGCATGATATGCCCTATCCAGGCCCACATTTTTCTTTTAATTAATATAAGAATATCGGCTACTCCTGCCGGTTCTCTGATGCACTCCGCTCGTTTTATTATCTCTTAGTGTTACAGTGATCATCTTTCTTTTGATTGCATACTGCTTGCTCCTTAATTTCATCTCTAGCTTTTTAGGTATCCTCCATATATCTGGACGATACATTAGTACTAGGAGGATGTAGTTATTAAATACTTTTCGCTTTAGTGACAGTGGCAAGCTTGCAGTCACGGTTTGGGAATGTCTCCCGAATGCGCTCCATCCTAATTTTATTCTTCAGAGGAGTTACTTCTTATGGGCAGGCGTTCTTGGTTAGTAACTGCCCCAGGTATACGTATTCTTTCACAGATTCTGAGAGCTCGTTGGTAATTGAAAATTTTCAATTCCTGTACCGTAGCTACGCTGTTGAGTGTAATTTTTGTCGTTTGCCTATTTTGAACCTTTATTAAGACTTTACCCGTTTACGTCCTGAAAAAAATGTCATGTAGGTCGTCACCATCAATCGTAAAGAGCACAACGCCACCAGCGAAGCTTAAGTTCCTAAGATATTCTCCATCTATTCCCTTTTCTGTGCAGCCTACAGCTTTCAACACTTCTTCTAGGTATACGGTGAATAACTTCGCGGAAATCGTCTCCTTCATCTTCATCAGAATTTTTCTGCTCGTCTTGTCTATGAGTAGCCTGGCTGTGTAAGCTTTGCATATGTTATACGTGGCTTGCTCATATATGTCAGGTACCTCTTGGCGACGCAAAACTACTAGAACTGCTTCTATTTCTATGGAATCAAATGTTGTCTCGTAGCCTTTGAAAGCCATATAAAGGCCATATAACTCATTCTGGCATCTCATTTGCTTATAGAAACAGTTTTGCACGTTTTGGCGGGCTCGTAGTTCAGCATCTGAGCATGGCCAACGTTTTGACGCTGCTTTGCCGGCGCAATACACGGGGTCGCTTTGCTTTCGCACCGCGCTTCCACTTCACCTGGAGTGATGCACCTTCTTTGGTCACTCTATCTTTACGATGACGTGCTCGGCGCGGAGC
Source organism: Hyalomma asiaticum (assembly GCA_013339685.2). Lineage (NCBI taxonomy): Eukaryota > Metazoa > Arthropoda > Arachnida > Ixodida > Ixodidae > Hyalomma > Hyalomma asiaticum. Next base: position 98,857,253 of record CM023483.1, read on the forward strand.
AGCGGATCGTTCTGTCACAGCAGCCGCAACATGGGGATTTTATTACGAGTATCAATGCTGTACAGTCTCCTCCGCATCCCCAGTAGTGGCGACACTCCACGCGGAAGGCATTTGCGCCTCCGCCCTCCGAAGCTACGCAGAGCTGGGACGCTGTCATTTTGATATAGTTTCTCATCAAGCTCTTCCCTCATTATGCATTAATGAGCTCAAGGCATGAGCGCGAGAGACGAAAGAAATGCGCGTGGAAATGAGTCCACCATTAGTGCACCATGATCACTCTGTTCGGTGTATGTGTCAGCTCCTCCCCCTGGCTTAAAGGAACACTAGAGTTAAAAGAGTGAAAAACAATTTTTCGGGCATTAGTCGGTTGGCATTTCACAGTACCAAAAGCACGAATCTTGCGAGAAAAACCAGGCTAAGCTAGCAAACCCGGAAGAAAAAATGCGAACGGCGGCGCCGCTTTGAAGTACAAGCACTAAAGCGCATCAAGTCACACATTTTTGAGAGCGTATGCTAAGGGCCACGTATTAGTTATCGGTAAGAAATACCTACATAATGTTCTCAGCAAGTTAACTACTTACTTCAAGGAGTTTCATTGTACCTGACGGAGAGGATCTTAGCGGGAATACTAAAAACAAAGGAAATCGACCTTCCGACGTCATTGGTGTGATATCGGCTATCAAACCAGCTGTGACGTAAGACCGTCGTCATGATAAGCGCTTTAAAAGCAGAGCCTTCCTTCAATAAAGCGGCATTCCTTCCTGTCTGGTTCCGGCGTTTGTGTCGTTCCACGGCCTCGATAGAACTGGCGACGAGGGCGGGACGATAGTACGATCCTGAAGCAAGCACCGGCACAGCGGTCGAAGCGGAACGGACGACTGGGCCAACAACAGAAGGCAAGCGTTTCAAAATGGCGATTCCACTAGCTTCGCAACGTTTCGGAAGCATGCCAGAGTTTAAGCCGAGCAGC